>OX377618.1:221222509-221572509 GCA_947397865.1 Polietes domitor | reverse complement strand
ATTTCAAATTGAGATTAAATATGAGGGTTCAGGCAGTTTCTCCGTGCAACTAATCTTCTGGGTTATGATGTTTAAAGCCCCAAGTTCATTCCACTACCCATAAAAAGTACTTCTAGATTTGGTGTTGAACTGCGGGACCACGATTTAGGATGTTGTTATAAAGTTTCCAGCAGTATTACGCTCGAGATTCACCGCAGAAATAAACCGCAATCAGAACCGATAATCTGGTGATTTGAATGGTGACTCACGATACATACGCAAAATTATTCGACCGTCTTGAAGAAAAATATATGTGGCTAGTATTATTCTCCGTTTCAGGGGTAATTATCCGGAATCGAATTTCCCTTTTGTTGTATTCGGAATCAAAATTAATAAATTCTTCTCACAATTTTACGACGTGCCTTTCACAAAAATTTTCAAGTTTTATTTTCCATTATTCTAAGCAATTTTTGAAAGCTATCATTGCCGCCTACTTTTCCAATTTCCAATCTATAAAATCAAAGTGGTAAAATCACAGAGGTACAAGAAGGGGCGTGGCTAAAGCCTAAATATTTTTTTTAAATTTGCAGTGATTATAAAAACATTTTTAAATATCAAATTGCAAATGATTTTGATCACCCGTATGGATGTTATGTCGATTAGCCAAAGATTATGCCACTTTGTGTGGAAGGTACCAGAAGGGGTATGGCAATATCGTCCATATTCCATGTGAATGTAATCACTGTAAAAAAATTCCTAAATATCAAATTTCACAGTATTCCGATCATCTGCATAGAAGTTATAACGGCTTTAATTTTACGTAGTTTTGCGTGATTTGTGTGGGAGGTACTGGAAGGGGCCACCAAACACCAAATTATAGCTGATTCCGATTAGCCGTGTGGAAGTTATATGAGTTTTAATTTAACAGTGGAATATGGGTTATTTCTGTGGGAGGCACCAGAAGGGGCGTGACAATTTCGCCCATCTTAGAACTTTAACTAAGTTTGGGAAAAATATTCTCATGTGGAAATTTTGAATCGTTTCTTTAACTCCTTCCGAGAGTTATCGTGTACACCAGCCAGACCGACGGACGGGCGGACATGGCTCAAACACCGTAAAAGTCGTGAAACGGATTTGGTCCAAACATACTTGGGGTTTTAAGTAACTCCTTCAATGCGTTACACATTTTTCTGTCCCAAATGATATATACCCTCCTACTCTGTGAGGGTATAACGAGTAAGTAATTGTCAGTCGGCTAAACAGACTTATATATACTAGGCTGGGTCGCGGTCCATACAAGTGGAAAAATAAATTTCCAGTCACCCCACGAAAATAAATTTTGCATTGTTTAATGATGATTTGCTAAATTTGCCGTTCCTAGATCAAGCCGTCTGTGAGTCAAACGCTCCTGAAGACATCTGAAAAATGCATGTTTTTCATTGTACATTTTTGGTGCTGCATTTAATTTTTTTATTAATTTTTTTTTTAAATAATTGACCCTTGAAAGCACTTTAAATATAAATTGTTTTTATTGTCTTAGAGAAACTTTTTGGTCGAATTATTGGAATTTTATTAATAATTTTTGTGTTTTTTCATAGTGACAACTGAAATATTTTTCATATTTGTTGTTAGTCAATATCTTTCGAAGGATGCCTAAATGATGAGCATCGGAAGGAAATTGACGCCGCAGCGCTCATTTTTGCAAAAAGAGTTTGGAAAATTTGGCTCTGAAAATCCATCTCCTGTATTAAATTATTTTACAAACATGGAGTCAGTGACGTCATTTGTCGTCCGATATTCATCATTTAGGCATCATTCCTTCTATTTATTTTTCATACCAACTCTTACAAAATGTTTCCAGAAATATGAGTTTTTCAACTTTAAATAATATTAATAAACTTCAAATACCATTACCAACGAGTTATTGTAAGACAAGAATACATTTTTTTTGTTTAAAGTGCTTCCAAGGGTATATTAATTCAGAAACAAAATTGGACAAAAATGCAACATAAAATACACGTGAAAAATATGATTTTTAGAGCTGCTTTCAGGAGCGTTTAGCTCACAGATGGCTCGACCCAGTTTCGAAATATTTTCCAGATCATCATTAAACAGTCCAATCTTCATTTCTGGGGGGTGACCGTAACTCTCCGATAACATATGCATGAAAGTTATAAGGATTTATATTTTACTTACGTCCGGCTAACTTGTGTGGCAGGTACTCGAACGTTCGTGGTAAATTTGTCCAGCTTCCACATTTGGAAAAAAATTGTAAAAACCACACCATGTGTGAGTCTTAAATTTTCCGAATAATGACCACCCTTAAATGTGGGTTGCATTTCTGTAAAAAAATCATACAGGTAGCCAACGGAAAACCCAAATAATTAAAAAAGTCCCCTTTCCTTTTAATTGTTCACGCACATTTATTAGCGTTTATTACTTTGCTTACGCAATCATAAAAATTAAATAACCCTTTGTTTATTCCGTTTTGTTAATTCTGAGAATCAAAAAAAAAGAAAAAACCTTACCATACCAAAGTTGTGCATATGTCGAGCAAATTTTTGAAATTAATACCTTTACTCAATTGCGAATAAAAGCGAAACGCGTGCATCGATTTTCATGATCTTTGTCTCATTTTGCTCATAGGTTATGTGACTTTACGTAAAAGTAATAAGATTTGACATTTTTTTTCATTTTGGATTTTTTATGGATTTAAAAAAAAAAAAAATTAAATCTTTAGGCAAAAAATAAGTTTTTTCCTTTATATATTAATTTTTAACTTGGAAACTGTTGCTTGTATAGGAAAACAATATATGAACAGATTAAGGGAATTGTAATTTTAATTTTTTTAAAATTTAATTCAATTAAATCGGGATAGTGGTTCCCGAGTTATGCCGGACGAAACAAATTAACCAAAAAAAATTTTTAAAATTAAAAAAAAAAAAACAAAAAAAAACCAAACGAAAAAAAATTTTTTATTGCGTTTTTCGAGCTCATGTCAAGGTTATCTACACAGAAAAAATTATCGCATCCCGAGTACATTTTGACTGTTGACTAGTGTTATCAAATAATAGTGGATTTCAGGCACCGGTTTAGAAGTTATATAGAATTTAATTTTACCAAGGACAAGGACTATTGTGTGGTACTGAGGGGCGTGGCATACATATTTTGTAGGTTTCAAGTGATTTTAAAACATTTTCAAATATCAAATTGCGTAATAGTTTCGACAATCCAAAAGGAAGTTATATTAGTTTTAATTTGACCAAAGCTATGCCAATTTATGTGTTATGTACGCTTAAAGTGATTATAAAATCTTTATTAAATACCAAGATGTAGCTGATTTCGAACATCCGTTTGGAAGTTAAATTGGTTTTAATTTAACATAGGAATTAGGGTTTCCCGCAGGAAAAATCATTTTCATATTTTCTGTTTCCCGTGTCAATTTGGAAAAATTGTGTGGGATTCCCGCGGGAAAGTTTTATGTATTTCACGCAAATTTTCACTGTAAAAATGGTAAAGGTACCAAAATAAATTGACAAAGATCACTTTCAATTAGATATCTATCAGCCCTATCACAGAATACAATTTCGTTCGAAAGTGAAATTATTCGTTAATCATTTATGGCTAAACTTGTGTGGCAATATTGTACGAAAACGTAGAAATTTGTACAGAAATTGTTTTTGTATTGTTTTCTACATTTTCGTACAGTAATGCCACACATGTTTAACCATAAATGGCTGTATATCTCATTCCTTTGTGAGAATCATTTACTAAAAGAGGCCGGGTATGTTTTTGAAAAGTAGCTGCGAAGCCACCTCACGAAGTCTTTAACAGGGTAGAAATCATCATACTGTGGTACTGTGCTGCCAAGTAATAAATGTCACCATGTCATTTGTAAATAAATTTGCATTCTATAAAATATATATGAAAAATTGTCTTGAACCGTGAGAATATCCAAGTTCATATCAAATTTTTGATATCTTTATGAATGAAGTTCGATAAGCTGTTCTCGTGATATGCTAGTATCTGTGAAGAAATCTTACAGGGGTTATATACAATTTTACTAATAAATTAAAAAATATCCATACAAACAAATGTAACAACTACATATATAGTGTAAAAATGCCAATATTGCTGCCTCAAAATATAAATTTAGGGTTTCGAAGCTAGCATAGCAAGTCATAGCAATCTCTATCTCACTTACTTTCTCCAATAAAATTGGAAATAGACTATCTATCTGTTTTAAATCTTTTTTATATTTCAGTAAGGAAAAAATAAGTTGTTATATAACAAACAATATGATGACGGGATCCCGGGAAATCGAAAAAATATTTCCCTTTTCTCGGGTAATAAAGTACGGGAATATGCAAACCATAAAAGGAATATATCCCATTTGTGTGTGAGGTATCACCACCCCCATTTTTTGGCTCATGAATTTTATTTCCGAACCTCATAAAATGAGCGGTTCTAGCATATCAAAATCCAAAAGTCGTGCACTATCCCACCCCTACTGAACAATAACTAAATTAACCCTTAATGGGCAATCTTGATTTTGATTGCTTTTTTGCGTCTGTGTTAAGTTTTGGGTTTGGGTGTGTTCTGACATATATAGTAAAATTTTATGGCCAACATTTTTGTAGAACATTTCATCCCCGCCTTCCCCCTTTTCGGGATGTTTTTTACAATTTGTTAAAATAAAGCCAAAAAATTGGTATTTAGAGGGTTAATATATTCTACAAAAATAATCGCCATATCATTATCGACAAAGTTGCTGAACATATCCTTTGCCTCACATGTAAAGAAAACATAAATATATGTAAAGAAAACATAGTTTTATACACCGATATGCTGCAAGAAGAGGCCAGAGTTGGGAAACTTTAATCGTTTATAAAATGAAATTCCGTCAAAACGCCGACATACGTATATTTTTTTAGTCTCCTCTTTCAGAATTTATTGTCAAAACCCCGTAATTTTGGAAAAACTTTGAAATTGTTGTACAGTGTTATCATTGAACCATCCAATCTTCTTAATCGTGGCTTAGTTTAGAGAGAATAATAGTTTTTTGTTATAATTTGGAAATTAGACAAAGGTTTTACTTACCTTACATTGATGAATATATGGCTACCGGGCAATTTCGCGCAATTTCTGAAAGCAGAGAGTGAAAATGTACTTATTAGTGGGACTGCGTTCTACTGTGACTGAATAATTTTCTCTAAGTAAATTAGTCAAAAAGGAGTTCAGGAGAGATACGCGGAGATACTCCTGTATAAATTTCCATTCCAAATCCTTTAATAATCGCCTTGAACTATAACACAACTTGAACCAACGAAACTCCTTCCATTTCTCCGAAAATATTTGTACATAACTTTAAAATGAAATATCATTTTTTTTAATTTTAAGCTGCTATGTTAGATATTATAATTAATTCATGCAGATATTTCAAAAGGATTGAGGAAGTCACACAGAACACAGAGGGTAAAATGACATTAAACCAAGTTAATTTGTGACTTTGTAACTAATCCTTTGAAACTCATACACACGAAGCCCACAAATATATTCATGCCACAAATCCTAAATATGTATATAATTATCGTTTTTCATACAACAAATATCTTTAAAAAAATCCCTCCCTTATTGTCGTCATGCATTTCATTAACCAAATATAAATTTGCCGACGTGATAATTATGATTTTTCTGCTTTCAAAAAAAAAAGTAAACAACTCTTAATATAATTTACTCTTACAAGTTTTTTTTTGAAAATCAACAAAATGAAGCCAAGCGTACATTGTATATTTTATCCCAACAGCATAAAAGTTCTTAATTATTTCGTTAAAAAAAGACAGCCTGTTCTCCAGGAACAGTTCAAGTTTCATGAACACACACACACAAGCCAATGGAGAAGACCCTCAACGGCACAAAATAAATAAGTTGCTTAAATTCGGCATACTTTAAGGGGTTTATTAAAAATGAAATTTATTTGCATACTTTTAAGCTTAATTTATTACCAAAGATTAAAAAGTCATAAAGGGAGTATTATATACACGGCAATCTAATGACGACGGCGATGATTATCATCATCACCATCATTATCACGGTGTCACGGTAGCAGCATCATCCTCTGCCTCATCATGGCAAGTCGTGTCCTCTTAAAGACTCGCTAGTTAAGCTTTAATATCCCCGTTATGTTTCATTTTGTAATAGTGAAACTTTGTTGATGCCACATTATCTATTGCCAGCTTGCCCCGCCACACACCACGAAGTAGAACGAACACCAAGCAAGAGCACCAGGAATGAGCAACATTTTCAAACAACATTTATTAGCCACATTTACAATTCATAAATTTTAAACAGCAAATAATTCTTTGCTGCCTTTAAACAGTACAAACTGTGGTGATCCTTGTAATAAATTCATAGCCAATGCAAGGTCATGTTAGTGGCTGAAGGCTGTTGGAAAAGTCTCAAGTTTCTTTAGGACAATATTTACAAGGATCACCCTTTTTATGTTGTAGTTGTAGTTGTAAAAAAGAGGGATACATGCATGAATATATTTGGTAACTTTATTTCCAAGATTACATCTGTGGCCATGACCGGTTATAGCAAAACAGGCATTAGTTGAAAGTTGTGTCAAAGGTCTTGTCGGTCGTTGTCAACAAATGAATATTAGGGACGATGCGCAGTAGCTTTAGGATGATTGTCCTTGAGTAATAATGAGGGATTCATCGTAATTTAGTTTATTTGTTAAAGCAAAGGGTCATATATTTCCACGGCCGTGCGATAAGATCAACGCAACGTTAAAGCGCATTCGAGTCTGCCAAGACCCTCATCACGCTAATCAAAATAGAGTTGTTCTACAATGATCTCAACAGAATTACTTTGTTTATGTATACTTCTAACTAAGTTTGAAGCAATCTTCCAAAAAATGTTTCTGTAAAACGACAAGATTACTGCATGCATTTATCGTCTTATTTGAAACGATGTTTTCTAACGATGTTTTCTAAATTGTGGCTCACTGCTGTGCTGATTTAAACAGTATGTTTAGGTCACTTGTAGCTCATATAGTTATCTTTAAGATAGACTATATTGGTCCTACTGTGGAATATTCTGATATATTTTGACGTTCGAAACTCGAAAAAGATATAATGATTTTTTTATGGATTTTATGTATTAACCAGAAAGTAGGATTAAGGGCTACACACCTTCTAAATAATATTTTCGCTTTTTTTCACAAAAAAAATCAAAATCAATTTATGATTTAACAAGTATAAACGGCGTTAAGTTCGGCCAGGCCGAACTTTATATACCCTCCACCATGGACTACATTCCACAGAGGCTGTCGATTTTAATATTAGAGGGAAAAATATTTTTTTTAATATAGCCAAACCAAAACATATACAAATATTGAAAAAATAATTCTATAAATATATATAATATTTTTATTATTTCAAACCAAGCTTATAAAGCAAGGCTACCGATACGTTTAGTTTCAAAAAAAAATTTTTTATTTTTTTATGCCGAACGTAGGGGTCGCGCTTTTACATTTTTCTATATAACTTCTGCATTTATAAACGGATTTTAAAGTGTGATACATCGATGTTTTTGTCCGATTTTTTTGTCTTTGAAGTCATTGAGCTCAAACATGATTCATGATTTTATGCGAGCTTTAATTTTCGATTATTAGAGTGGTACATTAGGGTAGTAGCAACTGAGAAATGATGGGTAAGTACCAGAAGGGGGTGCTTGAGCTCAATGACTTCAAAGACAAAAAAATCGGCCTCGTCGAGACAAAAACATCGATGTATCACACTTTAAAATCCGTTTATAAATACAAGTTATATAGAAAAATGTAAAAGCGCGACCCCTACGTTCGGCATAAAAAAATAAAATTTTTTTTTTTGAAACTACCTTTCAATAATACTTCATATTCGAAGGTGTACGGCGAACTTTTTTTTTGAGGTACGCCCTAATGGACATGGCTTAATCGTCTTAGAATTTTATTTAGGGTCTCAGGTCGATATTTCGAGGTGTTACAAACGGAATGACAAAGTTAGTATACCCCCATCCTGGAGGTGGAGTGTATAAAAATCAACGATAAACATTCATAATGTATAAAATTCTAATCTATATATATATCATCTATAAACGTCGACCTTCGTGCTGACGAAACGGCTAAAAACATGAAATTCGGTGTGTTCCTTGCTACAAATAGGGATTTTTCGAAATTTGTACATTTAGGGCGAAAAGAGACAAAAAGGGATACAAATTGTACCAATTTAAGTATTGCAGCTATAGTCATGAAAGTCTGCATTTACATTTCTCTGACAACGTAGACTAGCAACATAAATGGATTTTTCGAAGTTGGTACTTTTTTTTGTGGGGGGAGGTTGGTCGTTACAAGAAGGAATAAAAATGGTACCAACTAAAGTATTACAGGTAGAATCATGATATTGGCATGCAAATTCCTCTGACCATATAAAAAGGCAGTAAAATTGGCCTTTTCGAAATTTGTACATTTAAGGGCGAAAAGAGACGAAACGGGATAAAAATTGTAACGTAGACAACATAAATGGATTTTTCGAAATTGGTACTTTTTGAGGGGCCGCTCGCGGGACAAAAGGGGATAAAAATGGTACCATCTAAAGTACTGCAGCTATAGTCGTGAAATTTCGTGTGTAAATTCCTCTGACAACGTAGAAGCGCAATCTAAATGGATTTTTTTTTCGGAAGTTGTACTTAAAAGAGGTGCGCGGGACATAAAGGGATAAAATGGTGTACAACTCTTTATTTACGTAAACGCGGAACATAAATGGATATTCCCAAGTGTGTACTTATAAGGAGGATGAGGGACGACAAGGGATAAACGTGGTACCAAATAAAGTACATGTTTTTAGGGGAAGCAAAAACACATATTGCCTATTGTGATTTTCAAAATGTGTACTACTTGGAAAGGAGGTGCAAAAAGTTATAAAGTGGCCGGCTGCGTCTAGAAACATGAAACTGGGTAGAAAATGATACATACGAAGGGAGTTCAGCTAAAATAGTGCTCACAGACAAGCACATTCCTTTGAGTGCTATCTAACAGGAGGTTTTCAAATTACTTTTATTAGATTTATCTATATCCAGCAAAAGAAAAATTTAATAAATGCTATCCAAAAACAGAGACGGATAAAACTAATAACAAATAAGAGGGGATAACTCATCAGTGGAACACGTGAATAACTGATGAGTTATCCCCACACAAAAAAACTGGATAAAAATAACAGGAATTCGAATGTATTACATTCAAAACACATGAACATTATTTTCAGTTGATTTTTTTCTAAACATATATTTTACAAAACATGTTCACCAAAAATTTTATAAATGCGTATGGACTCAAAAAAATGTTAACACTTATTTGACCAATTTGTGTTTTATGTTCGTGGTGTTCCAGTATCGTTTTAATTATACAAATTAATAAAAATATGACGAAAAATTAAATTTAGTGTAATTTTCATTTGGTGTAAAACTATCAAAGTTATTAACAACAAGAGGTGTTATTTTGAATCACCCGGTATTTCGGTAGCTGTCACTTTTGAAGTTTTTATTCTTTGACATTTGACAAGTAGAAACTGAGCCATTACTAAAAATAGAACGATACACGCTTTAACAACGTATTGAAAATATTAAAATTCACTGCAAAAATAAATCATCTTGACTGAGGCCCATTTCCACCTCGGTGGCTACGTCAACAAGCAAAATTGTCGCATCTGGGGCTCGGAAAACCCAAGAGTTATTGTTGACTGTTTGGTACGGTTTATGGTCCGGCGGTGTCATTGGACCTTACTTTTTCGAAAATGAGTTTGGATCAACAGTTACGGTGAATGGATTGCGCTATCGAGAGATGATTAATAATTTTTTATGGTCGGAGTTGGATGGTATTGATCTGGACAACGTTGACTTTCAACAAGACGGCGTAAGGTACCACACAAGCAACGAAACCATTGCTCTTTTACGGGAAAAGTTTCCGGACCGTGTTATCTTTCGAAGAGGTGGCCACCGAGATCTTGTGATTTAACACCTTGCGACTTCTTCCTTTGGGGCTACGTGAATTCAAGACCTCAGAGATAGAATTCGTGAGGCTATCGTGGACAAAGGTCAGCCACTTTGCGATTTGGTTATGGAAAATTTCATGAAAAGGATATGATCCTGATCTTTATTATGAAATAAACATACGATCATTTATATCAAAAATGGCATTTGTCTTTGAATACCAAAATAACACCTCTTGTTGGAAAAACCCTGTATATATATTTAGGGTGGTTAAGACTGGATAACTAAGCTGCGATAACAAAAATGCAGCTTGTTATCCCGACTTAAAGAAAACACAGTCCTAATATAAAATTCCGTATAACAAAAATTGTTCATAATTTTCATTTTTACGACATACATTTTTTTAACTAAAAAAATTAGGCTATTAAGAGTTAATTTTTGTCAATTTTTATTTGAAAATAACTACAGTGTGATTGCTACTTCAAAAAATACAATATGATCCTTTTACACTGAAGATGTGCTGGGAAAAATCTAAGAAATGTGGGCCTTACTTCTACATTTATTTATAGATACTTTTTATCTGTTTTCTAACCTGTTTTCTTCGTTATTAAAAATAACACATGTTTTACATTTTTATCACGGATCATTTATGTTAAGCGTCGGTGGAATTTACACATAAAATTTAACTGCAATACTATGGTGGGTACCAGTTTTAAGACTTTTTGCACCGACCCCCCCATTAAAAGTATAAATTTGGACGAAGTTCATTTATGTTGCTCGTCTACGTTATAAACACACCGAATATCCTTTTTTGTCTAGCATTTTTTTTGAATAATTCCTTTTTATGGTAGAATCTCAAATTCTGGCGATAACTAGGCTCAATTCCAATTTCTAATTCGTGATTAGCCACCGCGATTTGGCTTAAACACACTCAGTCTTGGTAACATATAATTGGAGCTGAATTTAACATCGCCTGCGAATCAACCTCTCGCTACCACTGTTCTTCCATCTAAATCCATAAAAAAGTGATTTTATTGCCCACTTGTTTTAGAGAAGCCCGTCAGAACCCGCTCTCGTTTTTATGTCTTGACAATGTTATTGTGTTCATTGTAATGACGATAAAAAAATTACGATATTCTCCACATTCACTCACCTATACATACATGCATATAAACAAGTCTGCGTATACATACATACATGTAGACATAATACATCATTTCATTTTTATGACCTCATCCTCGCATAGCCAAAGAGAGCGAAAAGACACTGGGCACAACACATGTTGCATTTATGACCCTTAAACCTATAAACCGATTAGAAGGAGTCAGACAAGGCGCTCACTCTTTGCTTAACTTAGCCTTTCTCTTACTGTAATACTGCCTCTTAATGCCAAGATAGTGGTCATTGAATTACGACAAATATAACTTGAAGGAAAATGAAGGACTTTATTGAAAAAAATAACAGGAGATATTCGATACTTCGACTGAGGAAGAATGTCACATGGATCTATTGTTTTATTCATGGGTTTACGCGGCCGCTTACTTGGTACTATTTTCCCAATACCCCTTTTCCCAATATTAGGCCTAAAACTACGACTTTTCAAAAAAAAAAATTAAAAATTATTTTATTTTGCCGGACTAGCTACAGCAGTTTTGCTAGTGCCATTTTTACCCCCTTTTCCCAATACTAACCCTATAGGAACGAATTTTAAAAATTCTTTTGTTTTGCCGGACTATGAAGATGTTAAACATGGAATTTCATGAATTTATTGGTCCTAAATGTACCAATTTTTTAAAAATATTTTATTTTAACGGACTGTGAAGCAATGTATACATCATATTTTTTGATTCTATTTTTTATTCCTTTTTTCTCTTATTGAGCCCAAATGTACGAATTTTTAAAAGTTCTTTCGTCCATAGGTGACGACATCGTCTATGAAGTTAGATGATGTATACAGTGATTTAAATGATTCAAGTTGCAGCTGTTTGGTTGGTACCATTTTTAATACCTTTTTCCCTTATTGAGCCCAAATGTAGGATTTTTTTAAATTATTTTATTTTACCGGAGTACCGAGTTAAAGCGAATTTCAAGATTATAGATGCATTTGTTTGGTTAGTACTATTTTTATCCCTTTTTCCCTTATGGATACTAAATGTACAAGTTATTAAAAAAATTATTTTGTCGAATTACAAAATTAGAGCGATGTACACAACGATATTCATGATCCTAGTTGCAGCTGTTTGGTTGGTACCATTTTTATCCCTTTTCCCCTTATTGAGTACCATTTTTATCCCTTTTCCCCTTATTGAGCTTAAATGTAGAAAATTTTGGAAAATCATTTTATTTTACCGAAGTATGAAGTTAAAGCGTTGTACACCGCGATTTCATGATTATAGCTACAACAGATTGATTGGTACCCATTTTATCCCTTTTTGCCTTGTGGAGCCTAAATGTATGAATTTTTAAAAAATCTTTTTTTTTTGTCGGACTACGAAGTTAGAGCGCTGTCTGTAGTGATTTTCATGATTCTAGCTACAGTTTGGTTGGTACCATTTTTGTTCAAATATTAACCCTAAAGGTGCGAATTTTTACAAATTTGTTTATTTTTCGAGTCTACGCAGTTAGAGCGACGTACATAGCGAATTTCATAATTCTAGCAACATCTGTTTGATGTTATCCCTTTTTAAATTAAAAAAAATCCCGCCAGTCGTAATCCCCTGACCAGACACTGTCTGTGTGACAACTTGAAGTAATCCAACTGTATGAGTGACTGGGTATTTGTGCTGTTTTAAGTAACAGCCCGGGGAGGGCGAGGCAGAGTTCTAGAGTGCAACATATTATTTAATGGTATTTTGGTTTAGTACAATTGATTAGGTTACGGTCACGCTTTTCCAGTAACATAAAAACTGAATTTTACAACCGCCCGGATTAAATTTCTTCCCTTGTCCCTGCAATTTAAAATACCTCCCCCCAAACTCTCTACCATGCCACATTCGGTGCGTTCATACATACAAACTTCCTTCGTATTTTTATTAGCCTTCTACATGTTCATACTTTTGTAAAAGTTAAACAAAACATTTCTTCGCACCCAGGGTTTGACTCCTTTTATCGATAATAACATTAAAACTTTGTTTTTCTCCACTCTTTTTATTATTTCATGGTAAGTAATCGTTATTGTCAATAATTAAATTTTTGTTGAAAATGTGTTTTTAGCCAACATTTTAGTTTTGCAAGTTTTGTGTCAAATGTATTTAGTTTTGTTTGGGAAAACTTCGCAATTTCATTCAAAGCGGGGTAGAGAGAGCCCCGCAGTGTCCATAACTTGCCTTCGATAGTTAGTGGCCAACTAGTGCAAGTACTCGGCATTTTTAATTTAAAAACAGCAATAATAACGACAACAACACAAGAAACCGGAAAAACTTTTCCCGAAATTATTCCAAGTAAATAGTGTACATTATGGCAAATGGAAGAGCCTGCAGCATTATAATGCAATAATATACGCAAGGATTACACTAGGCAACAGACAAACAAGGCTGAGTTGGCGACTATTATGTTTATACACGAAAAGAGGCATTAAAATAAAAAAATATTCGGGAATTATTTTAAACTAAGATAAAAAAACAAAATATTCAACATATCGTCGTTCCGAAGTTATCTTCCCGTATCTGCCAAAAAAATGTTTGTGGGTAAATCGACTTTTAAGTTTCAACAATGTATGCAAAAAAGTGGTCCAATATTTTTGCCAGGCGTAGTGCTTAGTGTAAAAATATCCAAGGTCATATCAGGGTATCATTCGTTCGTGTACAATTCCAATCGTCTACCGGAAACACCCCCTAAATGTATGAAATTTATTTATTTTATTTTTAGTGCAAAAGATGTGATGCATCGAGTTTTAGTTTTCATAATGATAGCAATAAATATGTGGTCACGAACGCACGCGAAATATGACTTATAACGTTGGCTGAATCTAGTAAAATGCAAAAATCTCCGAAACAGAACGGAATATTCTAAAGCGATTAATTTATTTCAAAAAAGTATTAGTATAGTTTTCTATCGAGTAGTTAAACAATACATTTTCTCTGTTTCTTTTTCAATTGTCGCGAACGTACGATTGTTTCTTGGTACTATTATCACCTTACGTTCGAACTTTAAAGACTCTCTTTAATTAGTTTAAGTTCGAAGATGGACTTAGGGTACCTCCCACACAACTGGTCCATATTCCTATGTTAAATTAAAACCAATATAACATCCACACGGATATTCGGAGTCAGCTATATTTTCATATTTAATAAAATTGTTTTAATCACTTTCACCCTACGAAGTGTGGATGTGTTTTTCACCTCCTTCCCCTTTTGATACCCTACACCACAGGGTATAATGACTTTGTGCATATGTTTGTAACACCCAATAGGAAGCGATATAGACACATGATTTATTATACCGATCGCCTTAGAATCACTTGAGTCGATTTAGCAATGTCTGTCCGTCTGTCAATATTGTCTTGTAATCAAAGTACAGGTCGCAATTGTTGTTAGAACTAAGTGAAACTTTGCACAACGAAGTTTTATGGGATAAGGACGATCGCTATTTATATATAGCTCCCATACAAATTTTACTCCCGATTTTACTCTTTCCGCTCTAGAAACCACATATTTCAACAGCTCTGCTAAAAATATGCCGCATCGGATCAGATTTATATATAGCTCCCATACAAATATCTCCTCCGATTTGACTTTTCCGCTCCAGAAACTATAGATTTCAACAGATTTTCTTCAAATTTGGCAAAACAACTTATATTTCAGATATATATAGCTCCCATTCAAATATCGATTCATATTTATATATAGCTCATATACAAATGAGCCTCCATTTGGCACTTTCCGCTCCAGAAACCACATATTTTATCAGATTTTCTTCAAATTTGGTAAAATATCTTATATCTCCATTAGAAACACCCATAGTGAAAATGAGTCAGATCGGTTCAGATTTACATATAGCTCCCACACAAATGTCGCTTCCAATTTGACTTTTTCCGCTCTACAAACCACATTTGTTAACAGATCTTCAAATCTACCAAAATATCTTATATTTCAACACCCATGGCGAAAATGGGACAGATCGGTTCAGATTTACATACAACTTCCATACAAATATCGCTGCTGTGATAAGTCGGTGAAAATTTCCAAATGTCTTCAAAATAGATTTTCCTTTGGCTTTTCTCTACACCCTTTTTAATTGTAGTTCAAAAGTCATCACTTGAAATTCAAAAAATTCCATTTGAAGTTCAAAAAATGTCAATTGAAATTCAAAAGTCGTCATTTGTAATTCAAAAGACATCATTTGAAATTCAAAAGATATCATTTGAAATTCAAAACTCTTCATTTGTAATTCAAAACTCGTCATTTGCAATTCAAAACTCGTCATAAGTAATTCAAAAGACACCATTTGAAATTCAAAAGTTTTTTTTTTCAAATTTGAAATTCAAAAATTATTCCATTTGCAATTCAAAAAGGGTAAACAAATTTATTTAAGCAAAATATACATTAGGTTGTGTAGCATTTATTTATTTCTGTAAACTTTAATATTCTGCTGTTAAGAAAACAGATTTACGTATCTTTCATGCAAATCACTCTAACCTATTTAAATTTAAAGATTTTATAACGGACGATCGGAATACTCTGAAATTTGGTCATTGGTAATGTTTTCATAGACGTTATATACACCTGCAATATGAGCGATATTGCAAGACCTCTCACACAAATTGGCATAAGCTTTGGATAAAATAAAACTGATCAGTAACAATTTGATATTAGAAATGGTTTTACAATCACCTTATACCTGTAAAATAGTTATCATTTGTTGTAACACAAATAATCCAACCATAAGTAAAATGCAAGTCATTATAAATTATATGTAGATGCTCCCTGAGCTGGTGAAGGTTATAAACTATATATGAAATTACCGACATTTTACATCATTATAATTATTAGTTGCTTATCATTTTATTAAATCTGTTTCCAAAACTGCAGAATATCCAAATTTGCAGAAAAAATAAATGCTACCCCACCTAATGTATATTTTTCTTAAATAAGTTTGTTTACATTTTTGAATTTCAAATGGAATCTTTTGAATTTCACATGGTGTATTTTGAATTACAAATGACGAGTTTTGAATTAAAAGGGACGAGTTTTGAATTACAAATGACGAGTTTTGAATTTCAACTGATGAGTTTTGAATTTTAAATGATATATTTGAATTTCAATTGATATTTTTTGAATTTCAAATGGTGTCTTTTGAATTACACTTGAAAATTGTGTAGAAACAGCTCTGGAAAATATTGTCCAGACCGGTTCAGTTATATATAGCTTCAATATTCAATTCGCCAATTTCACCAACGAACTGATTATTTCCGCTCTAGAAATAACATATTTTAAAAGATTTTCTTCTAAGTCGGCACCTCAGGTAATAGTTGAAATAGAAACATCCATGGCGAAAGTGGGTCACATCGGTTCAGATTTATATATAGCTCCCATTTAAATTACTCCCCCGATTTAATTCTTCGCGCCCTCGAAACCATATATTTAACAGATTTCTATCAAATTTGGGAAAGCGTCTTATATATCAACTAGAAAACCTATGCTAAAAATGGATCAGATCGGTTCAGATTTATATATAGCTCCCATTCAAAGTTTGCGTTCAAGTTTTCCTACAAATACAGATAGAAGTATAAAATTTGCAGTACAGTCTTCTCGCATAGATGTATCGTATATCACCCGGTTCAAATGTAACGATGTTTTTATACCCTACAACACAGGGTATAATAATTAGTTGTAGGGTATCATATAGTCGGTCACGCCCGTCTTTAACCTTCCTTACTTGTTTTATTTTTTATTATACACAACAAAATTGCATTTCATCTAATACGTGGCTGTAAATGATGTTCTTATAATAAAAAATAAATTCGAAGAAATAAATAAATAAACAAATTTCTCTCGGGAAGATACACAAGTCTGAAAATATGTGAATTCAAAATTTTCTTTATTTGATTTTGCACATTTCTTTTTACGAAAGTATATAGGAAATATCATAGAGAATTCAAACCGAAATATATTTAAGAATGTAATACATTAATATGACAATTTCACATTAATATCGCCCTATTATTCTATATAGTGGAACTTTTTTAGAAGCTACAAAAAACCACGCCAGTTTTTATCATGCTTTTTTATTGTCAATTCAATTTTGCTAGAGCGGATTGAAAATTTTGTAAAAGTGTAAAAAACTCACTGGACCAGCCAATTAATGGGAAATTAATGGAATATGGGCGATATTGCCATATCACATATATGGACATAAGAGCATTTTAAGAAATCATGCTTTTAGTTTTTGTTTATACACTCCACAATATTATGTGCATTTGTTTGTAAAAAGGAAGCGAGATAGACCCATTGTTAATTATACCGATCAACTTAGAATCACTTTCTGAGTCGATTTAGCAATGTCCGTCTGTCCATCTATTGTTGTAATCAAATTACAGGTCACAATTATAGTCCGATTTTAACAAAAATTGGCACAAGTAAGTTTTGTGGATCAAGGACGAACGCTATTTAATTTGAGGCAAATCGCTTCAGATATAGATATAGATATAGACCCCATACAAATGTCGCTCCCGCTTTGACATTTTCCGCTCTAGAAACGACATATTATTATATACAATCCAACTAAACACCTATGCAGAAATTCGGTAAGATCGGTTCAGATTTAGATATAGCCGCCATACAAATGTCGCTCCCGATTTTTCCGCTCTAGAAACCACATATTGTACCCGATTTTCTTTAAATTTGGCACAACATCTTATAATCCAACTGGAAACACCTTTGCAAAAATTGGGTAAGATCGGTTCAAATTTATATATAGCCCCCAAACAAATGTGGCTTCCGTTGACTTTTGCCGCTTTAGAAACCACATATTGTACTCGATTTACTTTAAATTTGGCACAACAGCTTATAATCCAATTAAAAAACCTATGGTGAAAGTGGCTAAAGCGCAAATACAAATGTCGCTCCCAAATGTTTAACCGATTTTGGCCAAACAATACATATTATATTTCACCTATTTCGTTCCAGATTCCAATATACCCCCATACAAATGTCCTTTCCGATTTAACAGTTTTTGTCGAACACATACATTTACAGGATACAAAAATCCTTCCAGTTTTCACTTTTTCACCGAATTAAATTCTATTCGGATTGAAAGTGGAGTGTATCATAGAGTCGGCCCCGCCCGACTTTAGCCTTTCCTTACTTGTTTTTTAATGGGATTTTACAGCGCCAGCAAATGGGATAAAAAATCCTTTAAAAATAGAAGAAAGGAAGAAAACAAGGACATATTAAAGAAAATATATGAATAAATGAAGAATTTATGATTCTTCTTTTGAATGTCACATATATTTATATAACCCTTAATTATTTCTTTTTTTTTTTGTAATTATTTTTTATGATTTGTTTAAGAACCACAAACATTTAAAAATATTATTTTTGTTTAATCGGTATGTATTGAAGGATGATTTAGCAAATTTCATACTTAAACCAAAGTACGTCTCGATCTATTCTATTCCATTTGTCCAATATCCCTTTAACAAATCGCTCAATACGAAGCATATATACAGTGCGAGAAATGTGTAAAACCAAATTCATGATACCAGAACTAGCAGTTTGTTTCGTCACATTTTATGGCTTTTTGTCCTGTTTCCCCTCTAAAAGTAGAAATTTCGAAAAAAAAATCCGTGTCTTAACAGTTAGAGGGAAGTAGACACACCGAATCCAAGTCCAACAATTTCTTTGCCAAACTAGAAGATCTGTGCAAAACAGTGTTATATTTTTCTCATTGCTCACAACTACTTTATGGCGTACAAGCCACCAACAAATTGTTTTGCCCAAGAAATGAAAACTTTCTTCCAAAAACTTTAGCTGGACACAGAACACAACTAAGTTAGTCGACAAATGAACAATCCACCACAGCAACAACCCAGTTTCCAAGCGACAAGAAATTCGTTCGTTCATTTCAATCTCTTTCAGCAAAAGGCTGAAAATGCCTGCGGGCCTTAGTTAAGAAATCTTTGTGAAACTAGCCAACCAGCCAGCGAGCAAGCGGGCGTGCAATGCAGTTTAAGCAATTTTCTACCAACAATAACTGCAATTTCTAGCAACACAAAAAATAAGAAAAAAGTTTCACTTTTCCCGGCGTTCGTTAGCTTTCTGTCCACTTTGCAAGTGTTACCAGCACCATTAGTTCCTGTTACGCATAGTTTGAGCATCCGACTCCGGGCAGAGTAATAACTTGGTCGTAGCCATGGTTGGTTGGCTGGTTGGTCGATTGTGAAGCACCGCGCACCACCGCTCAATGTGTATCTAAGCTGGAGGGGGATGACGACGACGATGACGATGACGCTGACTCTGACGACAACAACTGTTGGTACCCGCATCCATTGTTCGAGCATTTAATTAATATGTCTACAGGGTGTGCAATTACTTCCGCGCTCCCAAAATCGGGTGGGGAGCTGATCACTTTTTCTGCCATAGTTTTTGGCCAACATGACACACACACACAAAGAATTGTTAGCTCTTTGGCTCAAATTTCTTGTGGGAGTTCATTTTATAGCCATGAATAAGTTTTTCATTTTTCCCCATTCGAACGGGGGAGGGAGGATATTTCTCAGTTTCATCTCAGAATTTGCATATAAATTTTGTTTAAATTTAAATGAAGCAATTTTTATGCAGTTTATGTTTTATGAGTTTATGCCAATTTTGTTGTGCTAAACAATTGCAAACTTTTGCATTTAGTTTGCAGCAAAGCAATGTGAATGGGAACACACTGATTTGTTGTTATTATGGCGAAATTTAAATATTTAACATTAAATATTTGCACACAAAAACTCTTCTGTGCGAAGTTTTGAGTCCAGTGGGAAGCTGACAACTGTATTCTAAATCTGTTCGACGAAATTTATTGCAACCCGAAAGTTTTTGAAAAGTTTATACTGATGATATGTCTGTAGATAGTATATTAAGGTAATATGCATTTAAAAGGGTGTGCAATGAATGACATATTTCAAGTCATTGTCGAAGTGATTACACTAAATCACAAAATCACACGAATCCATACGTGAAAAGAAATGGATTCGCAAAAGAGATATTATTCATTTTTATACCATCCATCTCCATGATGGGGGTATACTAACTTTGT
Source organism: Polietes domitor (assembly GCA_947397865.1). NCBI lineage: Eukaryota > Metazoa > Arthropoda > Insecta > Diptera > Muscidae > Polietes > Polietes domitor. Next base: position 221,552,259 of record OX377618.1, on the reverse strand, counting down.
CATTCCGTTTGTAACACCTTGAAATATCGACCTGAGACCCAATAAAGTATATATATTCTTGATCGGAAAAATTTTTCCCTCACAAGGACAAAAATACCCATAATAATCCCTAATATTTTATAGTATTTAAGCATATATTTTCTATATGTCTGCTTGCACTTGCTTAATAATGGGTATGCGCATTCCCCCGGTAAAAAACGTGCACAATAAAGTGATTCTTATTTGTAGGGGGTGAAAGGGGGCCAAAAAGGAATAAAAATGGTACATATTAAACGATAACAGCTAGAAACACGAAATTCAGTGTGTATATTCCTCTAAAGGAGTAGATACATAATATAAAAGTAATTTGGAAAAAATACTACTTTTAAGGGGTAAACTTGGAATAGAGGGATAAAAATGGTACCAACCAAACGACTGCCCCTAGAATAATCAAATTCTGTGTATACATTCCTCTGATTGCATAGACACGTAAAATACACGGATTTTTCAAAATTCGTACTTTTTGGGGTCAAAATGGAAAAAGGGGATAAAAATAGTACCAACCTAATGACCGCAGCTAGAGTCATGAAATTCGGTGTATACATTCCTCTGACTGCGTAGACACGGAAAATAAACGGGTTTTTCGAAATTCGTACTTTCAAGGGATACAATGGTACAGAGGGATAAAAATAGTACTAACTAAACGACTACAGCTAGAATGATGAAATTCTAATTGGGTAGAAACGTCAAGGGAGTAAAATAGTACCAACCAAATGGCCGCAGCTGGAATCATGGAATTCGGTGTATACATTCCTCTGACTGCATAGACACCCAAAATAAAAAGTTTTTTTTTTAAATTTTTTCTTTTTCTTTTACGACAAAAATTGGTTGAATCATGAAGTTAGGTTATTTTGCACTATGTACGTCTGATAATGGATTTTCAAAATTTAGACTTTTGGAATTAAAATAGAGTGGAAATACAACCAACTGTAGCACCCACTATCTACCAATATTTATTGCTTTGAAAATATTTTTGAAAATATAAATATAAGAATATTTATTTTTTGAATTGACGTATTGGTAGCCTTGCCTTATAGGCGTGGTTTGAAATAATTAAAATATTATATTTATTAATACTTTTTTATATTTGTATTTGTTTTGATTTGGCTATATAAAAAATTTTATTTTCCTTTAATATTACTGCAGTTCTATAGAAAATGGACATCCTCTGTGGAATGCAATCAATGGTAGAGGGTATATGAAGTTCGGCCCGGCCGAACTTAACGTCATTTTTACTTGTTTAACATAGAAGGTTTTGCATGATAAGCGGACTATTGTGGAAATGGAATATGACAAGCTGTGTGTGAGGTATTAACGACGTTCTTTTCATAGCTGCATCAAAAAGAAGATTGGATTGTTTAATGATGATCTGAGAGCATTTTTCTGAAGGGCAAGGTATAATATTTTCCGATATATTTTGTCTTTCGAAACTCAAAAACTATAGTGAAAAGGCGTTAAGTTCGGCCGGGCCACAGAGGTTGTCGGTTTTCGTAGAAGTCCAGTAATATTACAGGAAAATATATTTTTTTTAATATAGCCAAACCAAAAGATATACAAATATTGAAAAAATAATTTTTAAATAAACTAGCTGACGCGGCAAACGTTGTTTAGCCTTCAAATTTTATTTATTTATCGGTGCAGGTAATTCACATTTATTTGAAAGAAGAATGTGAATAGTATATGATCTATTAAATGATAAAAATTAAGAGAATGTTGGTGTTATTCATTATATTGGACCCGAAGAACTTCGTCCCACAGGCGTTTTCCAAGGTCATTTCTGTGTTCAATTGTCCATTGCAATTGATTATTTTTTTAAATAAATTCGAATAACATATCGGTTGGAATCATTGGAATTCTCGGAATGAGAACCCCCTCACCTTTGAACTTTTCTTTTAGTATTCTTGTGTGAATCACATTGCTCATGAGTTGTGTGACCGCTAAACGCGTTCCCTTGCATAATTTTAGTTGATTGATATTGCAAAGCATGATGACAATTGAAACAACCTTAAATTGTGTGGTGTCAATCCAGGCACATCCAATGAATTCAAAAACTCAATTGGATAATTGATTGTTTCGTCTTCGTTTGTTACACAGTCGATAGATTTGAAGGAATTCAGTGATCCAACGATTTGATTTTGAATTGTTCAGTTTAAGTGTTCCACATCCTTGCTCTTTGCCAATTGTTCGAACTAATTGGCTCAATGCGTTTGTGTCGCATTGACGTTCACGAAACAAACTGCGGCACATGAGCTAACACATGCCTTCTATCAAAACCAAAACCTGGTTGTGCATTTCTTCATTCATCTCAATTCGCTGAATGGACACGAACTCGATGCAAAATGTCTTCTGACATGTCATCCTTGTACTTTTCCCACAATTCACGTGGATTTGATGGAAAACATGTGGCAATGAAATTATATGCGTATTTTACTTGGAAATGCAGAAACAGTTGCTTCAGCGATTGCCGTATCCCAATACGCCAAGTAGTAAAGAGTGATTTTTTTGAGGTTAGGATTTTCATGCATTAGTATTTGACAGATCACGTGGGATTTCAGACATGGTGTCAAAGAGAAAGATGCTCAGTATGCTTTGACATTTCATCATGAATCGTCTTACAAACGAACAACGCTTGCAAATTATTGAATTTTATTATCAAAATGCGTGCTCTGTTAAGAAAGTTCATTGCGCGCTTCCATTTTATGGTCAGTTTAATCGACCCACTGAAGCGGCTATTCGGGCTATTGTGACTAAATTTCGCACCAAATTTACATTGTTGGACATTAAACCACCAACACGCTTACGTAGAGTGCGAACTGAAGAAAATATCGCAGCTGTATCGGCCAGTGTTAATGATGACCACCAATTTTCGATTCGTCGCCGTTCGCACCAATTGGGTCTCTGTTACTCAAAAACGTGGAAATGCCAAAATTGGACTAAGCGGATGGACCACCTAAGACGCAGCCGCGGTCAACATTTAAATGAAATTATCTTCAAAAAGTAAATGTCATGGACCAATCTAACGTTTCAAATAAAGAACCGATGAGATTTTGCAAATTTTATGCGTTTTTTTTAAAAAAAAAGTTATCAAGCTCTTAAAAAATCACCCTTTATAAGTAGAACGCAAATCCGAATGACCAGGAACTACATCGCCTCGCTTTCGACGTTGAAATTTTCGAGAAGAAACTGGTCAATGTTGTCGCTGGTGGGTTTTGAGCACGTTGAGCAGAATTTGCTGCAGTGAAATAAACTCGTTCAGTAACAGTCGGATAGCCTTCGTAAGTGGGAAATGACAATATACGCCAAATCGGCACTCTGTTTCTCGGAAAATCTGGGTTCATCAAGAATATCTGCTCCAAATGAAGTCATTTGAAAGCATCCATTATATTTCTGAGTGTTCGATAGGAAATTAAGTGATTCTGGTCTTTCGCCATGAAGCAAAGAATGCAATGGCTCTGGTGGTAAAGACAATGGTGGTAATTTAACCTTGTCACTGAGACAGCTGAAACCAGGCGTTCTACAGTGAACTTCAGTGCACCGTAAACATAAACGTCATCTATCATGAAGATGGCGTCGTAAAATCATTTCATACAAATCGGGGATATTTCGGGAAATTTCTTGGGCATTCTTCTTGTTTGGCCGGCGACCTATCCGAATTGGTGCGAATCATCGAAATCGGCTAATGCGTTCTTGAGTTATCCGCGTAGTAACTAACGCCACTCTCTTTTATATATATAGATATAATGTTTTATATATATAGATATATAATTAACCAGGCTTATAAGACAAGGCTACCAATACGTTTGCACTATATATATATCGAAAAAATACTTCAAGTCAATTCAAAAAAATTAATATTCTTATATTTGCATTTTCAAATAAAGTACAAATTTTGAAAATCCATTATCTCACGTACATAGTGCAAAATAGGCTAACTTCATGGTTCAACCAATTTTTGCCGTAAAAGAAAAAGTACGAATTTGGAAAAAAACTTTTTATTTTGCGTGTCTATGCCGTCAGAGGAATGTATACACCGAATTCCATGATTCCAGCTACGCCCATTTGGTTGGTACCATTTTTACCCCCTTGACGTTTCTACGCAATTAGAATTTCGTCATTCTAGCGTGAGTCGTTTAGTTGATACTATTTTTATCCCTCTGTACCACCGTATCCCTTGAAAGTACGAAATTTCGAAAAATCCGTTTATTTTCCGTGTCTACGCAGTCAGAGGAATGTATACTCCGAATTTAACGACTCTAGCTGCGGTCATTTGATTGGTACTATTTTTATCCCATTTTATCTTTTTAACCCCAAAAGGAACGACTTTCGAAAAATTCGTCTATTTTCCGTGTCTACGCAGTCAGAGGAATGTATACTCCGAATTTCACGACTCTAGCTGCGGTCATTTGATTGGTACTATTTTTATCCCATTTTATTATTTTAACCCCAAAAAGTACGAAATTCGAAAAATCTGTTTATTTTAAGTGTCTACGCAATCAGAGGAATGTATACACCGAATTTCATCATTCTAGCTGTAGTCGTTTAGTTGATACTATCTTTATCCCTCCTTTCCCATTGTATCCCTTGAAAGAACGAATTTGGAAAAAAATAATGTTCATGTCTACGTAGTCAAAGGAATGTATACTCTGCGGTCATTGGGTTGGCACTATTTATCCCCTTTTTCTAGTTTGACCACAAAAATTACGAATTTCGAAAAATCAGTTTATTTTCCGTGTCTACACAGAATTTCATTATTCTAGGTACTAGGTACCTGGTTGGCACCATTTTTATCTCTCTATTCCCATTTTATTTTTATTCCCTTAAAAGTACGAATGTGGAAAAAATACTTTTATATTATGTATCTGCTCAATTAGAGGAATGTACACAGCGAATTTCGTGTTTCTAGCTGTTGTCGATTAATGCGTACCATTTTTATCCCTTTTTGCCCCATTTCACCCCCTACGAATAAAAATCGTTTTATAGTGCACGTTTTTGTTATCGGGGAATGCGTATACCCATATATACCCAGAAATATTGAAAAAAGGTGCTTAAATACTGTAAAATATTAGGGGTTATTATGGGTTTTTTCAGTCCTTTTGAGGGAAAAAATGTTCCCTTTGGATCGATTTCGCCCAGTTTCAATCCCAACCTATCTATGACTATTAGACGTATTTATGCTAAATTTGGGCATCCTAGCTCCTTTCGTTTAGATGCTAGCGTGCTTTCAACAGACGGACGGACATGGCTAGATCGTCTTTTAATTTTATGACGATCAAGAATATATATACTTTATAGGGTCTCAGGTCGATATTTGAAGGTGTTACAAACGGAATGACAAAGTTAGTATAACCTCATCCTGAAGGTGGAGGGTATAATAATAATCAGGCGAACTAATTAATTCAAACAATTAAAAAAAAATACATTGAAAAATTAAATTAAATTTAAATTTGTACGACATTACACTTAAGAATTAGTGATTAATTGCAAAAAAAAATTATACGTGGGTCATTGACAAAAATTGCCCATATATCGTTTACTACTCATCATTTCCAAGTCAATTTTAAAATTGACGAGCTTGAACCTTTCTATATGAAACTCATCCTTACTCTTCTATTTACTAGCATTTTACAAAAACCGATTTTTGGCAGCATACTGTCATTTGTGTCCATCATTTTGCACTTGGCATGCACTCCATAAAACTTCAAGGATAACCCTCCAAAGTTCTCGACAATGTTATACTGTTGTAATATCTCAAAACTATTCTATTTGCCGAATATAAATGAGATTTGTAGAATTCGTTTTTGCTGTTGCCATTGCCGCTTCATAGCATTTCGATGCAACTATTGATTACAGAGTGAAAAACTCTAAATGCGTTCAATCAGCATTAAATGCAAGTGAAATTGATTTATTTTGCAAATAACTAAACATACCGTTTTTTTAACTTTTATTTACAGCATTTGATGCATTTGAGTTTTTCTGCATTTGTTGAAATTGCAGTCAATGTTAAAGTTAAATGGGATAATCGAAAGGACACGCAAAATTTATATGTGGATTTTTTTTGCTGTCAATTCGTCCAAACAAATACGCTTAAATTAAACAAAGAGTTGCAAAATTGAAAAAAGTAATAGAAGAGGAAATTGTTACAAGGACAAACAAACAAAGCAAACATTGAAAAGAATGGAAAAGTAAATTTAAATTCCTGTTTTTTTGCAAATATGCACTGTAATCAATTATTTATGACATTAGTATTGCAATGCGATACCTTAAACATTGACCATATTTGATAATCATATAAATAATATGTTTATAAATAATATGTTAAGGACTGAAAATACCCCCTAATATTTAAACTATTAAAGCATTTTTTTTTAATTTTTTGATTTATATGCACTTGAAATTTGTTGGTGCATTCATCTTTTAGTCTAAAAGCACCAAAAAGTAAATAAAAGTTTAGTGTACGAAATGGGACAAAAAGGGATAAAAATGGTGACAATGATACGACAACAGCTAGAAACATAAAATTTGGAAAGTACATCCCTCTAATTGCGTAGATACCTAAAATAGAGGGATTTTTTGAAATTCGTACTTTTGGCACGAAAAGGGATAAAAATGGTACCAATGATACGACCACGGCTAGAATCATGAAATTCGATGTGTACATCATTCTAATTGCGTAGACACGTAACATAGAAGGATTTTTCGAAATTCGTAATTTTAAGGGATACCATTGAAAAAGAGGGATAAAAATGGTACCAACCAACCCGCGGAAGTTGAAGTCATGAAATTCGGTATATAAAGGGTGATTTTTTAAGAGCTTGATAACTTTTTTTTTAAAAAAACGCATAAAATTTGCAAAATCTCATCGGTTCTTTATTTGAAACGTTAGATTGGTCCATGACATTTACTTTTTGAAGATAATTTCATTTAAATGTTGACCGCGGCTGCGTCTTAGGTGGTCCATCCGCTTAGTCCAATTTTGGCATTTCCACGTTTTTGAGTAACAGAGACCCAATTGGTGCGAACGGCGACGAATCGAAAATTGGTGGTCATCATTAACACTGGCCGATACAGCTGCGATATTTTCTTCAGTTCGCACTCTACGTAAGCGTGTTGGTGGTTTAATGTCCAACAATGTAAATTTGGTGCGAAATTTAGTCACAATAGCCCGAATAGCCGCTTCAGTGGGTCGATTAAACTGACCATAAAATGGAAGCGCGCAATGAACTTTCTTAACAGAGCACGCATTTTGATAATAAAATTCAATAATTTGCAAGCGTTGTTCGTTTGTAAGACGATTCATGATGAAATGTCAAAGCATACTGAGCATCTTTCTCTTTGACACCATGTCTGAAATCCCACGTGATCTGTCAAATACTAATGCATGAAAATCCTAACCTCAAAAAAATCACTCTTTACATACACGAGAAACATATAGGATTTTTTGAAATTTGCACTTTTAGGAGTAAAATGGGGCGAATGGGAATAAAAATGGATTAAATTTGGCACCAATCGAACGGCTGTATCTAGAATCATGAAATTCGTCCGACTGCGTAGACGCGGAAAGTAAGAGGACTTTTACCGAATCCGTACTTTTAGGGTCAAAATGAAAATGGCTGTAGCTAAATCGTGAAAATAGTTTTGTATATTCTACATATTGGATCTTCAATATTAGTATTTTTTCTATCAAAAGGGTATTGACATTTGTACTGTAGCTGGAATCATAAAATTGCAAACACCTGATAATTAGGGTATACTTTTGAAGATTGCTGCCTCATGTTCACCTTTTGATTACTCTTGAAGTTTTATATTTATAGTAGAGGAATATTAATATTATAATAATGAACAAATATTGTGAAGTGCATAAAAAAATACCACAATTTTCCTAAAGTTGACAACCTCTAATCTGCCTGTAATACTGTGGAATGCACTACGTGGTGGAGGGCATATAAGATTCGGCCCGGCCGAACTTAAAGTCTTTTTACTTGTCTTCATTCATGAAGATTAATTTTGATGTGATTCTAAAAACAATTACTGGCAACCAGGTAAAATCGGCGCAAAGCCGATAAGCACCCGCACCCGTCTATTTTTGCAGCCGCCGCCGACAAATTGCCATCGGCTTGCTTCTTTGATTGGGAGCGAAATTTGACTGGGAGCTATATATAAATCTGAACTGATCTAACCTATTTTCACCATGGGTGTTCCTAGTTTAAATATAAGATGTTTTGCTAAATTTTAAAACAATCTTATAAAATATGTGGTTTCTAAAGCGGAAAAAGACAAATTGGTAGCGAAAGTTGTATGGGAGCTATATATAAATCTGAAGCCATCTAACACATTTTCATCGCAGTTGTTTCTAGTTGAAATATACGATGTTTTGCCAATTTTGAAGAAAATCTTTTAAATATGTGGTATCTAGAGCAGAAAAAGTCAATACTGTCTCTGGCTTTGTAGCTGTGTATAGCGACAGAAAATATAATAACTGGAATCTGTAGTGATATGTAAGTCAAATGTATGGGGGTCAAATTGTTGTGCTTCACCATTACGGTAGGTTTCCTAGCTGAAATATAAATATATAATAAATATTTTTGGAAAATAAATTCCAAAATTTAATGTAATATATAGGTTCTGGAGCGACATCACTGTCGTACAGTTCATATTACACTTGAACCGGATGAAATGCATCTGAAATTGTAGGCGAAATTGAGCTAATTGGCGTTCTTAGTTTTTCATTTCCTCATCCTGTTGCCTCTTGCAGTTCTTGCAAAGATCCGATGGATAAACTTTTTAAGAAAATATTTTAAATACTTATTCGCACCATTCGATACTGGTAAAAGTCAAAAGAGGAGAATAAGTATTTAAAATAATTTTTGAAAAATTGTAGTCCCGTGAAGATATAACAGGATGAGAAAATGAAAATAATAAATAAAAACGCCAATTAAGTCCATGTTGCCCATAGTTGCAGACAATGTAATAGGGGTGGTCGTACGCTGTAATAGGGGTGATTCCAAAATATTTCGACACAGTCGCGAAACCGGCGCAAAACCTCCCAACTTTCATGCTCCCAAGTCTCGACTCCACTGATTGAATTTTGCAAAGAACATTCCTACTAAGCAAAATCTAAAAGATTTCTGCCAATATCGCGGCTAAATTTGGCTGTGGATGCATTTAAAGTTCATAAATGCTAAAATAGTTGAAAATTTCATCATAATGGAGGTTACTTTATGGGCATGTATTGCGGAAACCATGTATCGTATTGAAATTTCGTTTAGTTCGTTAAAAATAGGAGCTCTTGAGGTATTCTTTTGCATTTAAAAAAATGTAATTTTGTTTTTGCTTTCCTTTTCAAACAGTGATTTACTGAAGATTGTATTTATTTAGTATTGTTAATTTTCTAAAGTATAAAACTATATTCACGAGGCCGACCGATGCCTCGGCAGTTACAAATATTATTAAACTATTGTATTTTTAATTCATTTTAAAAAGAATATTCTGCTTATAGCTGCCAACATCTATTTAATTACTGAAATGCTAAAACCCTGTAAGCCAAAAGTGAAGCAATACTTTCTTCGTTGTTCTCTGTTATTGTATTTTGGAAAATTTATTTATAGCATAGTTTAGGGATGTAATGTTTTCTGGCATGCGAGCGCATGTAAAATTCGGTCGTTATTTATCTTAAGGTATTTATAAACTTATAATTGCAGTTTGTTATCGATTAAAAAATAAAATAATTTTTTTTTCGAAAATGAAATAAATTTTATCGTAAAAAAACTAAAAATTATATTTGGGCGTTGGGCGAGGCAATTTTCATTTAACTAAGGACTCAAATGAAATCACTGAAATGATCACTCAAATGAAATCAATAAGAAATTTATGACGTTTTTCATTTTAACTTACATTAGAGGTAGACATGGTTGTGGCGGATTTAAGCAAAAAAAGTGTTTTTGGTCTAATTTGACGATATAAGGGTGCTAAATATATTCCTTCTAATTTTTGCCGCAGCTTGTATGAAAATATTCCACTGTGCGGCGATCTCCGAACTGTTTGTAATGCATAAAATCCGCTCTAACTTCCACATTTTTGGTCCGATTTGTGTTCCCTGGATCATTAATACTATTAAGGACCACAATTTTTTATTTTTGGTCGTCAAGGGACTATCATCCCATTGTAAATTTTTTACAGATATTATAGAAAATTGTGGGCTATTTTCTAAAAAAAATTACGAAAATAAAGTATATTTTCAATATATATATATTTACCAGGACAATGTCAATTCATCAAGAACTTTCCGATGATACCTAAGGTTTTACAGGGTTTTCCAACAATAGGTGTTATGGTATTCAAAGAAAAATGTAATTTCTTGAGATAAATGATCGTTTGTTTATTTCATAATAAAGAGGAAGGTATGCCGTTAATAATGAAAAACAACATCAGCCAAATGGCCACCGCAAAGTGCCAGCCCCATGTCCTCGATAGCCTCACGAATTCTATCTTTGAGGTCTTGAATCGACGCGGGGCTGTTGGTGTAGACCATCTATCTTTCACGTGGCCCCAAAGGAAAAAGTCGCAAGGTGTTAAATCACAAGATCTCGGTGGCCAATTGTGATCACCTCTTCGAGAGATAACACGGTCCGAAAACTTTTTCCGTAAAAGTGCAATGGTTTCGTTGCTTGTGTGGCACATAGCGCCGTCTTGTTGAAAGTAAACGTTGTCCAGATCAATACCATCCAACTCCGACCATAAAAAATCATTAATCATCTCTCGATAGCGCAATCCATTCACCGTAACTGTTGATCCAAGCTCATTTTCGAAAAAGTATGGTCCAATGACCCCGCCGTACCATAAACCGCACCAAACAGTCACACGATGAGGATGGAGAGGCTTCTCAACAATAACTCTTGGCTTTTGCGAGCCCCAGATGCGACAGTTTTGCTTGTTGACGTGGCCACCAAGGTGGAAATGGGCCTCATTAGTCAAGATGATTTTTCGATGGAATTCCGGATCATTTTCATTTATGAATTTTAATAATTTCAATGCGTTGTTGAAGCGTATATCGTTCCATTTTTAGTAATGGCGTAGTTTCTTCTTGTCAAATGTCAAGGAATAAAAGCTTCAAAAGTGACAGCTTCCGAAATCCAGGTGATTCAAATAACACTCTTGTTGGAAAACCCTGTATAATCCGATGATCCATGTGGAGAATAATTCAACTTAAAGTAGTGCATCTAAATATTTCTAAAAACACCGTAATGGGGTCGGGTCCAAAATGGTCTATTTTTGTTTCGATTTATTTTGAAATCACCCTGAGGTCAAATCGGAGAGATATTTGGTATAACTTGGATGGTTGGTACTTTCGATCTGATCGATGATATGTACGGTCTACTTTTACAGTCACTGTTCATATATGGAATAAAAAATCAGCAAAATTTGATCCGATGCAATATCAGAACTTAATAATGAAAATTGTGGGCAATATGAAGATATGGACACGTTTCACCCGTTCACAGAAGGCATTCAGAGGATGAAAAATCTATTGTGATAATATGATAAATAGGAATGAATAATGGAATAGGAGCTGTAATAAAAGATGGAAAATATGCACTTTAACAAGATCTGGAAAATTTGTTCAAGTTCCGATGCGATAATAGCGTAAATTGGAGACATTTTTGTCTGTAGGCTATATCTGAAACGATTTTCTGTAAATTCAATACCATCCCATTCGTATGGGGCCGCACTAAATCATCGTCATAGAATATAATTTGAATAAATGCAACATGTACATAGATTGCAATCTTTTCGTTAAATCGAATAAGCTGGTGATTCTATGTCAATCAGTATTGCACACGTTTTGCGTGAAACTAACTTATTCCTTAACTGTTCAATAATACATTTAATTAGAAAAACAAACATTATTGTGAGTGTTCCATTATGATTTTTTCTTTTGAAGAATATTTCAGATTTATTTATTTTTTATAAAAATTATTGTTGGCAAATTACTTTTTTTTACTTTCCATCCGTCAGGCTTTATAATTTCTTATTGTTAGTATAGAAAAATTTTGAGAGGAATTTCTATTTTGTTTGACAATTTTATTTGAGGCATATTCGCTCTCTTTAGGTCTGCTTCATTTGTGAATATTTCCATTTTGCATAGAAGTATATTTTATATGAAGTAATTCCTAAATATTGGGATTTTTCTGTTTAAATTTTGTGATTTCGAGTTTCTCATAGAAAGCAATCACACAGTGGTTCCAAATCGATTTTTTAAATTAATTCTGTAAATTTTATATGGGAAATTATATTTTCATGAAATTTGACATCCTTAGAACAGAGATATTTTCCAGATGATTTACAAAATTTTGGATCGTTGTTGGGTGATCCTCCAGAGTTGGTCATTTCGGTCATATAAAATTTTTAAATGAATGCCAAAAGTACAATTATGTACCGATTGCAAAGATATTTTGTAAAGTGATAGTGCTTGTGAATATCTGTGCCTCATTTAGTTGTAAAGACATCTGAAATACAAGAAACAATTTTTGGCGAAGTTTGTTTCGTATATTTAATGTTGCGATATCATTTAAAAAGAATTCAAAAATATGTAATCGTGTTACATTTGAAAAATACGCGTTTGTGATACCTCATTCAAAAGCACCAATTCCAATTCCTAAAAAATAAATCCCAAATATGCAACTTTTGAGAAAATTTAACTCATTCCTTAATTTCCATTGGGGATCAGAAGGAAAAATATTCTATTTATTTCTATTTTGCAAACACTTCTGCATCAAATGATGCAGAATTAACTGCAAAAAATACTCATTTTGTTGCACAAAGTTTTAAAAACTCCTACATTTAAGTCACTTGATCTGGCTTTGATATTCAATCATCAAATTTAACGTCAAAACCGCTTGCAAAACGAAGAAACAACTAACTTAAGGATATCCGAACAGTTGTAAAAGCAGTCTGAAGTACCTAAGGGCTCCATACATTTACAGCACACAACAATATAGAAATCTTCCAAACCCTGTTCCTTGTGCATATGTGTGCGTATCACAGTATTTATAAATCGTGATATTAAATAAAAATATTTACAAAAAGATTTCTTCAGCTTTAGCTGTTCAATAATCGGCCAAAAGAAGCAAAACAAAATAATCTCCACAAATACTTTGGGCAAATTTCACTTAACACACAAGCCTCAAGCCACATCCATATCCACAAATGACAACAACAGCCACAATCTGCCTCCTCCAAAATCGCCTGCCCCGGGAAAGTATCAATATCAGGGCCAGGGTGGGAGCTGGGGGGTGGTGTTGTCTGATAAGGAAAGTGTTTATATTTTTATTATTAGGCAATTTGTTCATGTCCCACATAACCCCCACCGCCCCTCCTCTTCCTCGTACATCACATGACAAGCATAGACTTGAGCTGTTGGCAGCGGATGAACGTTCTCGTCTCGTCGATGTTGGGCAAAATGCCCAAAGAGGCTTATATCGAAAAAATAAATTCCTACCAATTCCGACACACTATTGACAGATATTGAAGATTTGTTGTCGTATTATTGCCAAAACAGTTTGGCTTCAACATTAAACTTAAGATTTTAATACAACATTCCCCTTGTGAAAGTAATCAAGGATTGGGTGGTATGATATGGAGAGGGAAGGAAACCACATATTTTCCGGTTGTTGACTGTTAATCTGTCCATTAGTTTGCCATAATATCAATTAACGAGCATGTTTTTGAAGAATTTCATAGCATCGTATAAATAAATAAATAAATATTTTCATCTTCTTCTTGTTCTGACAATAATGTTAAGTGCTTGAACAGAGCATGTGGATGTGTGTGTATCTAGGATACTCATAGAGTACACTTAGAAGAATTTCTGACTCTAAAATTTTCCTAAAACAGAAACAATGAACTAAAATAGAAGAGTGGATATCAGGTCAAAATGGATTAAACAAATAGTTGCAGTAGAAACATGTTAAAACTGGACAGGAGTTCCAAATGAGTTCAAGGATGTCACTTAAAAAATATTTGAATTGTTGGAAAAGGATAATAATATATTAATTGAAAACTACTCTGGTGAATTTGATGAGTAGCATTTCGAGAAAAAAATTATTGTTTTAAGTCGATGTACTGGCTCAAATCGAAGTAAAATAAAAACAGGATATTGATCGTATCCAAGTTCCAGTTCTTATAAATTTCTTATAAAAATGCCAATTACGACAAACGGGGAAGCCGAACTGGTTATTAACTTGAAAATATTTATAAAATTTGATTTGAACTGGGATATTTTCCTGATTCCAGAACATTTTGCATTTATATTTTACTAGCTGAACCCCCAGCCACTTCGCCAAGCAAAAAAAAAGCGGTAAAATCAGCTTTCATATCGATTTTTCTCGTTACCGGTAATATATGTACCAATCATAATCAAGATACTTCCCTGAGATACTAAAGAAATGAATATGTTCCATGGAGAACATTGAAGAACAGAACTTTAGTTTACGGCGAATAAAGGAAGAAATGTCAAAAAACAAATTGATTTTTGGTTGAGTGGAGAATCGCACAATCATAATCCTTTCGATTACCAAAATTAAAGAAATCATTCAAAAGGAGAAATTACTTAATCGAATAGCTGGAATTCGAATGTACTACATTCAAAGCAAATAGAAAATCAATCAAATCTAGAGAATGATCAATCAAACAACACAAACACTAAAAAATATATAATTTCCGTTTTCCTGACTTAAGTCAGCATTTGACGAATAGATTTTCTTCTTTTGTAACCTGTCTTTACTATCTTTTATATTTATTTACACTGGATGCACTCACACAAAATTCCAGAACTCTAGGTGTCATAGAGCTGACAATATTCGATAATAGGTTTTAACTTCGTATGAGAGGTACCACGCCCACTTTTCCAATACCGCTCATTTTCGCCACAACTACGCATATTGATACTGGATACACTCACACAAAATTTCAGTATTGTAGCTGTTGCAGACCTCAATATAGGTTTTAAACGCGTATGCGAGATGCCATGCCCACTTTTCTAAAACCGCCCATTTATGGCACAACTGTGCATACTAACAATTAGTGAACTTTTGTACAAATTCAAGACTCTCGCTGCAACAGTACTCCGGATATGCTAATTTATAAAAAAAAATCCCACTAAAAATAACAAAAATTTATATAGTCTATGTTCACCACCGGTTCAGCATAAACATTCTGTGAAAATTTCATGAATCACCACTTCATCCACAAAACATAAGTGTTTGGTGCCGTCGGCGTCATTGGGCCATATTTTTTTGTCGACATTAACGATCGTCACGTAACTGTGAATGGCAATCGTTATCGCGCCATGATTACCGATTTTTTGGCCTTGGTCTTTGGACTTGGAAAACATGAACTTGGACGACATGTGGTTTAAGCAGGACGGTGTACAGTGTATTATCAGCGGCAAAAACTCCCAAATTTCAATCGCCCAAATCTCGAATTTACTGATTGAATTTTGCAAAGAGCATTCCTATTAAGCATATTCTAAAAGATTTGGTCAATATCGCGGCTAACTTAAGCTGTGGATGTATTTAAAGTTCATAAATGCTAAAATAGTTCAAAATTCCATCATAATAGAGGTTATTTTATTAGGATAAATCTCGGGAACCATGCATCGTATTGAAATTTCGTTTAGTTCGTAGAAAATAGGAGCTCTTGTGTTATTTTGCGTTAAAAAGTGTTTTTGCGGTCCTTTTCAGAAAGTGCTTTTACTTTGAAGGTTGTATTTATTTAGTATTGTTAATTTTCTACAGTATAAAACTATACTCGCGAGGCCTACCGATTCCTCACATTTACAAATATTGTTAAATGATTGTCTTATTTATTCATTTTAAAAAGAATATTCTGCTATAGCTGCCAACATAGATTTAATTACTGAAAAGATAAAACCTTCAAAGCCAAAAATAAAGCAATACTTTCTTCGTTGTTCTCTGTTAATGTATTTTGGAAAATTTATTTAAAGCATACTTTAGGGATGTAAGGTTTTATGGCATGCGAGCGCATGTAAATATTGGGCCTATATTAAACTTAATTTATTTAAAAAGTTATAATAGCCCTTTTTTCATAAATAAAAAAATAAAAAAAAAAATATCACAAATTTCAAAAATCGTAAAAAACTAAAATATTTATTTTGACTTTGCACTGATTTAATTCATTGTGGACTCAAAAGAAATCACTGGTAATGATTTGTATTAACATATATATTAAAATAAGAAATTTATGACTTTTTTTATTTTAAATTACATGGGAGGTAGGCGCGGTTGTGGGCGGATTTAAACAAAAACAAGAAAGGAAAGGCTAAAGTCGGGCGGGGCCGACTCTACGATACACTCCACTTTCTATCCCAATAAAATCCTGTAAATGTATGTGATCGGAAGGACATTTGTATGGGGGTATATTGAAACCTGGAACGAAATAGGCGAAATTTGGCCAAAATCCGTTAAACATTTGGGAGCAACATTTGTATTTGGGCTATATCTAAATCTGAACCGATCTTACCCACTTTTACCATAGGTTTTTTTTGTTGGATTATAAGATGTCGTGCCATTTTTAAAGAAAATCTGGTATAATATGTGGTTTCTAGAGCGGCAAAAGTAAAATCGGGAGCGACATCTAAATCTGAACCGACCTAGCCCGCTTTATCCACAGGTATTTTCTAGTTAGATTATAAACTATTGTGCCAAATTTAAAGAAAATCGAGTACAATATGTGAGTTCTAAAGCGGTGAAAGTCAAATCGGGACCGACATTTGTATGGGGGCTATATCTAAATTTGAACCGATCTTACCCAATTTCTGCATAGGAGTTTCTAGTTGGATTCTAAGATGTTGTGCAAAATTTAAAGAAAATCGGGTACAATATGTGGTTTCTAGAGCGGAAAATGTCAAATCGGGAGCGACATTTGTATGGGGGCTATATCTAAATCTGAACCGATTTGCCTCAAATTAAATAGCGTTCGTCCTTGATGCACAAAACTTATTTGTGCCAATTTTTGTTAAGATCGGACTATAATTGCGACCTGTAATTTGATTACAACAATAGATGGACAGACGGACATTGTTAAATCGACTCAGAAAGTGATTCTAAGCCAATCTGGGTGTTACAAACAAATGCAAATCTCGTGGAGTGTACAAAAATGTTTTTGATCTAATCTGAGGATATAACGGATGTGTGTGAAATTTCAAGGACCTAGCTCTATTCCTTCTATTTTTTTGCCGCAGCTTGTATGCAAATATTCCACTGTGCGGTGGTGCCACAAGCCTCACAGCACACGTTACAATCGATTTATTGAAGAGTAAGTTTGGTGAGCGTGTTATCTCAAGAAATGAACCAGTCAAAATCAAATCATTGATCTATGTCAACAAGCCGATGACGTTGGAAGAACTCAGAGCCAACATTGAATGCCAAATAGCGGCCGTTACGGCCGAAATGTGTGACCGAGTCATCCAAAAATTGGTCCCAACGAATCGACTGCTGTCGACGTGCTTGCGTTGGCCATATGAACGAAGTCGAGTTCCATTCATAAATGTTTTGATTGTATTTCAAGTCAATCATAAAGTTTTGGAAATGTCTCAAATAGTTTGGGATTTATTTAAAAAAAAGTTGTCAAGTCCTTATTGGTAAACCCTTTATATAGCAAAAGTTACTTATAAAAAATATTTTTTCTAAAATTAATTAATGACATTTACATTTATACATAGCCAGTGATGTTACATATCTTTTGGTATAAATGACAATAGTTTTCAATGACGTTAATTTTTTTGAGTGTACACCACACACTACCATAGGTATGGAACATTTCGTATGAGGTTTAAGTTCTACGTTTTCGATATGGAGCATTTCCTAGGATGTTTAAATTTTACATTTCCCACATGGATATAGTTTAAATTATATGAAACATTGTCATCGGAAAACTCTTTATGCAGCAGTTCATTATGCTGTGGTTATTGGCGTTCCTGGGGGGTTTAATGGCAATTCCCACACGTTCCATAAGAGCTGCTAATGTTATTAAGATACCACGAACGTTTTTCTGAGGAATAGTTAAGATTTTTATTCCTTTTTGGTCATGCAATATTCCCTTTCTTCAATTGCAGATGAACTTGTCTTGTTGGACAATGACGCAAATCATGAAGATTGCTAATCACGGACATTGACTTTAGAGACACTTGAGACTACTCGACCAGCGACTTGAGTCGTTGATCCTTAAACTGTGGCAAAATTCAGCGCCGTACATTGCCACTGGCAAATGGTTAATCAATATTGAGGTAAACACCACTATCACTGCATATTAAAGTTGGTCATTTTATGGCTGGAAGCTACTTCTTTTGAGGAGCATTTCCCAGCTCTGTTCTAACTAATGGCTCGTTCATTGCTATCTTCCAAAACTTTGTTTATTCTGTCACAGCTCACCACATTATTTCGATTACAATTAATAGAACTAATAGGAGAGCTAGCCACTTTAAGGTAAATATGATGTTATATGTTGACGTTTTGTCCAAGAACATTACACATCATTCCCAATGTCTCACATATTGTAGAGATTCTATTGTGAAAGAATTTCTTGTGAATACAAGTCATCGTAATTATTTTCCTTTAATATTTTTTATGAAAATATAAAAACTGTATAATAATATAATAATAAAACATTATAAGGATAATAAAATATTATAAGGATCAAACAATAACCTATCATGTCAGAAAAAATGTCAGTTATGCCGAGAAAATTCGTTTGCAATAACCCATATACCAGCAAGAACATGAAAATGTATAACAGCCTGCCATGTTCATCTGTAACTACAGTTCACTACATAAGTATGAAATTAATTTTTAATTAAAATTCATTGTACGACAGAAAAGTTATTGAATATAAACAAACAATGCCGATTAAATTCTTATGCCAATGAGAAGGATATGAAACGATGAAGTTCATGAACGGCTCAAACGGAAAAGCTGACACAACAACGATGAAATCTGATTAAGTGGGCTTTTAATTTAAATAGTTTAAACAGCTGCACTAAGGTTTTTGATGATTCTTTTGACATTTTAAAAGGATATAAATCTGTGCAACAAATTTGGACACTAGAAAGTTTCATAAGAAAGCAATGTTAAACGTCGAAATGTCTAAAACTCAACACAATTTCATATTAATACCGGACAAGTAAAAAATGCGTATTTGATTTGTTTTAAAAAAAGGCTACCCTTTCTCCGCCAAAAATAAGCATTTTTATTTTTACAAAAATAGTAGGAAGAAACATATTTTTGAATAACAGTATGCAACAAAAACAAAAAACATTGTGTCCGAAATATTATTTTTGAAGTGCATTTAGGCGTAAAGATTCATAAATCAAGATACGATTTTTTACGGACAAGTTTCTAAGAAAATTTCTAAAATACAAAGTTTCGTCGTGAATAGCTTTAAGTGATTAACAGTCCAAAAAACGTCCTTTAGCATATTTATTGTGCGGCAATTATAAAACTTACGAAAAGTGAGTTGTGCTTCTAGTTCGTTTGTGAGAATCATCTCCTTATGGAGGCCGGGTTTGATGTTGAAAAGTCGCTGCGAAGCCACTTGAAAAGACTTTTGACATGGTCGAAATCATGATCGTGGTAGTCTGCATCCAAGTAATAAATGTCACCATGTCATTTGTAAATAAATTTGCATTCTATTAAATATAGAAGCAAAATGGTCTTGAGCCAGGCCAATATCAAAGTTCAAATCAAATATTGATTACTGACCAAAAAAATGCCAACGAAAAAACTAAAACTTACGAAAAATATTTTATTGTGCACATATAGAGAACACTAAAAATCCTGGGACATATGTTATTGATTTATATGGTTTTTCCATTTTTCCTCTTGTTTCGGTTGTTTTTCTTGAACATATTTCATTAATTTATTTACTATTTTTCTGGGAAAATCATTTTTCTCTAAAATGTGCTTAATTTTCTTAATATTATTTTTATGAAAGTCTTTGTCGCTGCTGTCTAAAACTCTTCTGATGAAGTTATTCGCTGTATTTATTATAGTCCTTCTTGGGTGCTTCGAATAAAAGTTGATTAGTCTGCCGGGAGATGTAGGTTTTAGATACCAGTCCAATTTGAGAAAATTCCCTTGTCTACAAACTACTGAATCCAAATATGGTAGTTTGTTGTCCTATTCAGCTTCCATAGTAAATTGTATTTGTCTATTATATCCATTATATCCATAAATGAAAAAATTTTAATTTTGATGATTTTTCACTTGATTTTGTAAAAAATAAATCGAAAAAAATAGAAGCCATCATCTCACCACCTTCAAACTCACACAGTCGCTTAAAAATAGACCTAAGCCCACTGCTTTAAAATTTCAACAACATTTTTTAGTGTAATCATTTTTAAAATCAAAATAAAAGAATTAAAATAAATCTATATCTAAATATATATATATATAAAAGTAATTGAAATTACCTTCAAAACGAGGTATAACACATTAAAATCGGTAAAGTCTTTCAGGAGTTACAGGCGATTGAATGAACACACCTTTTGAAAAAAATATAGTATGATTTTCACTCTTGAATTGGTCATAAAACGTGAAAAAAATTTCAATTTTTTTTCCAAAAATACGTATACAATATTTTTATGAGAAGAATACATACACACACTTTCAAAACAATCGCAGCTATCGAGGTCAAAACCCGTACCGCTTGACATAGAATGTGTAAGAATGTCATTTAAAAATAAACAAAACAATTTTTTTAATTTGTTTTTCGTGCTACCTAAAATGAAGATTGGGTTGTCTAATGATGATCTGCAAAATATTTCGTCGCAGACAGCTTGACCGTCTATTAGCTAAACGCTCTAAAAATATTTTATGTTGCAGTTTTGTCCATTTTTTTTCTTGTCTTAGAATAACTCATTGGTCGTATTATTAGATTTTTAGATTAATTTTTGTGATAGAAAAAGTCATATTTCTTGCAAACTTGTTGTAAAAGGTGTTAAAAAATAAATAGAAGGGAAAAAATACCTTTCAAATGGTGCCTAAATGATGAATATCAGAAGAAATTGACTCAATTTCTGTGAAAAAAAATTCAAACACTTTTTACAAAAATTAGTGCTGCGGTGTCAATTCCCTATATTTTTTATAAAATACTACCACTAAATAGTTTTCATTTGTCACTACACTCAGAAAAAAGTGAACCCTACAAGTTCAAAAAGTTAAAATGAACTAAATTGTAGGAAATTTGAATTTCGTATAGCGCTAAAGTAATATTTCCTCATATCAAGTTTAAACTTTTCCTTGAAAGTAGTACATGCTTTGAACTTGATTATAGTTTAATTTTCCTCAAACAAAGTAAATATTTACTCAAACTGAGGAAAAATCCAGTAAGTTTTTCCTCAAACCAAGTACATTTTTACTAAATCTAAGTAAAATTTTGCTGAAATTTTCCTAAATCCAAGTAAATATTTCCTAAATCCAAGTAAATTTATGCAAAATTTAAGTAAAATTTTCCTAAAACTAAATAAATTTTTACTAAAATTTTGACGAAATTTTCCTAAATCTAAGCAAATTTTTACTAAATTTAAGTAAAATTTTCCTAAAACTAAGTAAATTTTTACTCAACCCAAGTAAATTTTTACTAAATCTAAGTAAAATTTTGCCGAAATTTTCCTAAAACTATGTTAGTCTTTACTCAAATCACGTACATATTTACTTGAACTGAGGACAATTTTGCTGATTTTTTCCTCAAAACATTAAATTTTTACTTAAACTGAGGAAAATTGTACTTGATACAAGGAAAAAAGTGAACTTTAAATAAGTTCAATTCAACTAAAAAATGCAAACAAATGTTTTTGCTGCAGAGTATGCAAAACTAGTACAAAAATGGTAACATGAAATATTTCTCAAAAGTTGCATGATACCTCTGCCATAAATAGTTGAGCTATTACCCTACGATTGCTGCGAATGCAAGATAGGCGCCTTCGCAATGGTCGTTTTGAAAAATACTTGAATTATTTAAGAAATATGTCTCTGCAAACGAACGAGAATTGTTTCTTACATTAATATTCAAGAATTTTCTAAACAATTTCCATTAATAATAATTAATAAGTTCTTTAATACTTAAATGTATGAAGAACTCGGCTTAAATTCCAGTAAACTTATTAACTTAATTTTAAGAAAAATCACATTTTTAGTTAAAATTTCCTAAATGGAATTTTTTCCATGTAAAAAAAATCTTAATATTTTTCTTACTTAAAACCTTGGGAATTGTATTCCACACAACTAAATTTACTCAATTGTAAGCATTTTTTATTAGATTCAATGAAATGTTTCTAACTAAACTTAGTACCCTATTTCTAGTAAATGAACTATTTGTTATGACTTTGAAATAAGGAAAGTTTACTCATACATAGTTAATTTTCCTACTTTTAAGGAAATTTTTACTAAACTGGAGTAAAATTGTTGAACTAAATTGAAGTATGGATTTTACTCAAATTTAGGAATGCCATTTTTCTGAGTGTATGCAAAGAAAACGAACAAAATACTATACAAATTTATATATAATTTATTTGTATATTTTTATATAAGCTATATATTTTCTATAAAATACTAAATAGTTTTCAGTTGTCACTAAGAAAAAAATACTGTAAAAAAGGTCCAATTTACTTTTAGAAAGGAATACAAATTTATATTTTATGCGCTTTCAAGGGTCTATTATTTCTGAACAAAAAATTACAAGAAAAGCATCATAAAAAATACACTAGAATTTGATTCAAGGATGATACACTTGGATTGGCCCAATGACGAAATATTTTGCGAACCATCATTAAACAATCCAATCTTCATTTCTGGAAATAACTCCATACCTACACCCACACACACATTTCGTGGACTAGGGTATTATAAGTTAGTTTCGCGCCAAATGTTTGTAACGCCAAGAAATAATTGAGCTAGACCCACCTTTAAGCATACGGATCGGCTTAGAATCGCCAGCTGAATCGATTTAACGATGTCTGTCTGTCCGTCCGTCTGCTGTCCATCGAAGCTTGTTTGCACTCTACAGGTCGCAACTGTGGTCCGATTGTCATGAAACTTGGCAGAAATTAGTTTTTTTGCCCAAGGACGAAATTGAAATTGGAGAAAATCGGTTCAGATGTAGATATAACCTCCATACAAATATTCCTATAATTTACACTATTACTGCTCTACAATACACATGTTACATGGGATCAAGGCCAAATTTTCAGGATCGTGTTACATTTGAACTAGAAACAGCTCACGGGAAAGTGGACCACATGGGTCTATGTTTTGATACAGCCCCCATACAAATGTACCTCCGATTTACAATATTACTGCTCTAAAATGCACATTTTCCATCGGATCTTGATCATATTTTTCACACAATGTTATATGTATACTAGAAACACGTATTTTGAAAGCCAGCTATATAGGTCATAGCTATATGTTTTGGTGTAGCCCACATACAAATGGGCCCAGTTTACACTATTATCGCTCTAGAACCCACGTCTTATATTGGATCTTGATAACATTTTACAGATCATGTTATATTTCAATTAAGAATACCTACTTTGAAAGTGATCTATAAAGGCCCACTTTTTTATGTAGCGCCCTTAAAAGTGGGCCCCAATTTTAATTATTACCTCTCTAGGACCCACATTTTATATAGGAAGTTTTTCAAATATTGCAGATTATATTATATTCATATTTCATACTAAGAATGCCAACTTTGAAAGTGATCTATATGGCCCCACTTTTTAATGCAGCGCCCTTATAAATGGCCCCCATTTTTATTATTACAACTCTAGTACCCACAATTTACATCGGAAGTTTATCAAATTTTGCATTTTGTATTATATTTCAACTAAAAAGACATATTATGAAAGTCAAAAATATGGGTCCATATATATGGGTATAACCCCCATACAAATTGGGCCCCCATTCTACTCTATTACATCTCTAGAACCCACATCGTGCATTAGATCTCGATATAATTTTGTATATCATGTCATATTTCAACTAAGAATACCTACTTTGAGAGTGATCTATATGGAACCACTTTTTAATGTAGAGTTCTAACAAATGGCCCATTTTAATGTTTACATCGGATTTTTTTTTCAAATTTTGCAGATTATATTATATTTCAACTAAGAATACAAAGTCAAATATATGTGCCCACTCTTTGGAATAACCCAAATGGTGCCCCCATTCTACTCTAATACAGCTCTAGAAACTACGTCTTACATCGGATCATGATATATTTCAACTATGAATACCTATCGTGAATGGGAAATATATAGGTCCATGTTTTGAACCAGTGTTCTTATAGGCCCGCTTTTGAAATGTCGGTCCGATTCATCCTATTACTACTATATAATTTGTATTTGTCTGTCGGATAATTTAATCAATTATTTACCATATTTGTTAAATATGACTAAAGATGAATTTATAGTAACTGTATAATTTATATGAACTACATAAAATTGCTCCCATGAAACACCTGGGTTTAGTAATAAAAGCGAGGTATATACGCAGGGAGTGGCGTAGGGTATTATATAGTCGGCCCCGACCGACTTTAGCCTTTCCTTACTTGTTTTTTATTTGTATTGTACATAGCCGATTATATATAGCCCTTCGGCAAAGTTTTAGTAATCATATCCTGCCAAGTCCTCTTAAAGGCAAACTCGACCAGACAATGATCTAACTAGCAAATTCTTATGTTTCTTGTCAGCTTTCAATACAATTTTTGTATTTTTTTCATTTTTGTCGCACTATCCTCTTACTCTGTCCTCTACTGATTAAAGTACATATTTTCACATTTTAATCGGATTGAAATAAAGCTCTCCGCCTGCCTCGTCCATCTTGGTCAGAGAAAACATCGAACAACAATGTATTATTAACTTTATTGAAAATACATAAAAGATTTTTTTATTTTTTCTGTGAAAATCCCTTCTGTATCTGCACAGATACCACAACGCACCATATACCACCGCAGCATTGCTACATCATCGTTATTGTTTTCATTAATCGCCGCAATTTCCAAAATGGTCGTAATGCAATCATTCAACTGTCAAACCGCCACTCTGTTGGTTTGTGATGCTTCTCTGTGTTATGGTAGTAGTTGGTGGTCGATATTCTGTGAAAGTATTGCTTTGTGTGTTCATTCGGATTCAATGAGTTTTGTTTGCAGTGGGCATCCCAACTAACACTTTGGATGTATAACTCATTCAAACGTTAAAAAACCTCACCCTTTGTGGAAACAAAAAAAATGGATTTAAAAAAAGGGACCGATTCTTGTCGCTACTTTACCTATATAGTTTTCAAAATATTATTATTATATACAGACGAACTTTTCTATAACGAAAATCAAATCGAATATTTTAAAAGACTGAAGTTCTAACACTAAATGGCCTCTCTATAACGAATTTTCTCTATAGCGTAAAAATTACCCCAACCCAATAGAGAAGTTCGACTATATCATTATCTTTATCTATTATCCTCATTATTTTTGTTTTTATTTTTATTTTTATTTTTATTTTTATTTTTATTTTTATTTTTATTTTTATTTTTATTTTTATTTTTATTTTTATTTTTATTTTTATTTTTATTTTTATTTTTATTTTTATTTTTATTTTTATTTTTATTTTTATTTTTATTTTTATTTTTATTTTTATTTTTATTTTTATTTTTATTTTTATTTTTATTTTTATTTTTATTTTTATTTTTATTTTTATTTTTATTTTTATTTTTATTTTTATTTTTATTTTTATTTTTATTTTTATTTTTATTTTTATTTTTATTTTTATTTTTATTTTTATTTTTATTTTTATTTTTATTTTTATTTTTATTTTTATTTTTATTTTTATTTTTATTTTTATTTTTATTTTTATTTTTATTTTTATTTTTATTTTTATTTTTATTTTTATTTTTATTTTTATTTTTATTTTTATTTTTATTTTTATTTTTATTTTTATTTTTATTTTTATTTTTATTTTTATTTTTATTTTTATTTTTATTTTTATTTTTATTTTTATTTTTATTTTTATTTTTATTTTTATTTTTATTTTTATTTTTATTTTTATTTTTATTTTTATTTTTATTTTTATTTTTATTTTTATTTTTATTTTTATTTTTATTTTTATTTTTATTTTTATTTTTATTTTTATTTTTATTTTTATTTTTATTTTTATTTTTATTTTTATTTTTATTTTTATTTTTATTTTTATTTTTATTTTTATTTTTATTTTTATTTTTATTTTTATTTTTATTTTTATTTTTATTTTTATTTTTATTTTTATTTTTATTTTTATTTTTATTTTTATTTTTATTTTTATTTTTATTTTTATTTTTATTTTTATTTTTATTTTTATTTTTATTTTTATTTTTATTTTTATTTTTATTTTTATTTTTATTTTTATTTTTATTTTTATTTTTATTTTTATTTTTATTTTTATTTTTATTTTTATTTTTATTTTTATTTTTATTTTTATTTTTATTTTTATTTTTATTTTTATTTTTATTTTTATTTTTATTTTTATTTTTATTTTTATTTTTATTTTTATTTTTATTTTTATTTTTATTTTTATTTTTATTTTTATTTTTATTTTTATTTTTATTTTTATTTTTATTTTTATTTTTATTTTTATTTTTATTTTTATTTTTATTTTTATTTTTATTTTTATTTTTATTTTTATTTTTATTTTTATTTTTATTTTTATTTTTATTTTTATTTTTATTTTTATTTTTATTTTTATTTTTATTTTTATTTTTATTTTTATTTTTATTTTTATTTTTATTTTTATTTTTATTTTTATTTTTATTTTTATTTTTATTTTTATTTTTATTTTTATTTTTATTTTTATTTTTATTTTTATTTTTATTTTTATTTTTATTTTTATTTTTATTTTTATTTTTATTTTTATTTTTATTTTTATTTTTATTTTTATTTTTATTTTTATTTTTATTTTTATTTTTATTTTTATTTTTATTTTTATTTTTATTTTTATTTTTATTTTTATTTTTATTTTTATTTTTATTTTTATTTTTATTTTTATTTTTATTTTTATTTTTATTTTTATTTTTATTTTTATTTTTATTTTTATTTTTATTTTTATTTTTATTTTTATTTTTATTTTTATTTTTATTTTTATTTTTATTTTTATTTTTATTTTTATTTTTATTTTTATTTTTATTTTTATTTTTATTTTTATTTTTATTTTTATGATTTGACTATTCTTATTTGAGCACTGCAGAAAATTATTCTCCTTAAAGGCAATATTTTATATTGGCTTTTCTGTCAATGTGAAACTGCTTAAGCCCAAATTTTTTGCTGGTCTTTCTTTAGCGAACCGCACTACTTAATGGATTTTTACAATTTAATTACAAAAATATATATTTCAGTTAATCACGCTTTTGCGTCGAATACACTTTCACTCCAACCACCCTCCACCCCCCACACTCCAAACAAAACTTTGTTTTCCAATACAGGCAATTAAATCTCAGCGCAAAAGTATTGCAATTGACAGCTGCCATTGCTTTTGTATGTTCGTTGTTGTTGTTGTTCAATATCGAGAGTGTTAAAACTAATTGAAAAACGGGTTTTCCGGAAACTACTTAATTACAGAAAATTTAAAAAATGTAAAAGCAGAGTTTGGTTGTTGATAGCAAAATCGATGTAAATATTTATTTTTATCATTTCGATAAGTGAGGGCTCTAGTTACGCTATATGATAAGTGGTTGTAAATATGTTGGTATACCAAGTGATGTCAAGCATTAATTTATTGTTTTATTGTAAGGAAAATCATGTATCACCAAAGAAGCTACAAGTACCACATGAAAAAGGTCCACTGTGACTTCATAATAAATCATCAACCTAATCTATGATAGACTAATTCTAACAAAAAAAACTTGAAACATCATGTAGAGAAAGTATGTCTAGATTAAATAATAAGTTCACTAAGGTCTGCAATATATTTGTCGGATCAATGAAAAACATTTTCTATTATGAAAATGGATTTAATTAAAAAAAAATTCTTGACAATTAAAAATTAAACCGGTGGACCGATTCGCTGAAAATTTTACAGTAATTCAAAGTTCAACCTTTCCAATAAAACCAGAAATTTGAAAAATTTATCAGCAGTTTTTTTATAGCCGATTCTAATTTAAAATATTACATGGCCCACCCTATACAACAATTTAGTTGTTTATTCGAGTCAGTGTTCACACGACCCCGCACTATATATGGTAAATTTGATATTCCTTAAATAAGTTTGCTAATTTCTACAATGTTATAGTGATAATGTGGTGCAAAAATGTCCGCAGAAATAGGTAAACGTTTCTGCTGAGTTCCCGCGGGAATCCCGTACAAATTTCTCGGGATATGGGAAATATAAAACATACATACTCCTGGGATTTTTCCCGCGGGTAAACCCGGAATGAAAACTCTAGTGTAACCCCTTAAGCTCATCAACAGTTCAACTACTTCAAAGTACAATTTGATTAAAATTTATCAAAGTCGATTCGGAGCTCCATGGCATCCACCCCTGCGATGAGTTAAGAAAAAAAGTAATTCACGTAATTGGAGTAAACTTTTGATAAGCACCCCCCACTCTGATTTCTATTTACTTTAAAAAATAATTTTGCAAGTTAACCCCCCCCCCCTCCATACCCTCTACGCTTTATTTACTTTCCTAATTTGTAGCTTGTTATGCTGTTAAACTTTTTAGTGGCAATGACAGTGTCAGCGTAACACAGGTAAGTGGTGCTGGCATTACTTCTTATGAGCAGATCAGCTTCCACTAAAATCATACATAAAACCTATTTACGATATTTGACATTTGCCAACCAGAATCTGTCCCTCTCTCTGGCTGGGAAGGAAAACTCTTTTCTTCGTCCTGTGTCTTGAACACAGCACACACACAGACTTCGACTTGCACATACAAAGACAAATTGAAAGGTTTTTAAGTGTTTGTACACAGGTTTCCTTCCCCCCTTTATCTTACATCCATTGTTGTGTTATCGATGTTGTAGTGTTGTTTGTGTACCATGTACCATGTAGCTACTGGGTACTTGCTGGCAAATGCCCGCGGGTGGGATTTGTTTTTAGTTAATTTGTAAAATGCCAGGTTGTCGTCAGCGTGTGTTTTCCCACATTGGTTCTGCGAATCATTTTTGGAGTTTCCATTGGGATGAACAGTGGGGGGTTTTGTGAAATAAATATGGAATTTTTAACTGGCTGATTCGATTTGAATGAAATTTCACAGAGAAGGAAAGTCTTTCCAAAATTCAAACTGGAAGATGGGTCATACGGGGTTAACAGGAACTGAGCTGTGATTGAAATTTCATTGAAATCAGGCAGTCAGTTAAGAATCCCAAATCTATTTCCAAAATTCTTCCCATTTCTCCCACTGTTCGATGGTTCGTTTCTTTTTGGGCAAATGTTGAAAGGCTATTTCGTTGTTGCTGTTAACATTGGTTTTTCTTGTTTTTGTTGCTGCTCATGTTACAGATGCTTTGTTTCAGTTGTTTCAACTGCGGTCGTTGTTGTTTTTTGCGTTGAACAACGTAATTAATATGTTGGCGTCTGAACAGAAAAGGGTTGCTTTTTGTGGCAAATTGATAATTTGGGGAGAGCTATTTTCGTCCTTGGAGTTCATGAGATTCCTGTCGCCACTACGGCATAATCACACCAAATGTATCTGTTCACCTGGAATCGCATCTGTTGTTGGGACTTTGATGAAGGTCTTATTAATTTAGCTGTTCATACCAATTATAGCGCAAGACAGCTTTTGATAGAGGGTTAGATTTCTAAGAGATCTTAAAAATGGGTTACTACTCAGAAATGAAATACTTTGTCGTTTAAATAAAGAAGGTAATTCCTTAAAAAATTAATGGTAAGTACAAAATTTCATACAGAATGTGGTTTCTCGAAATGAAATTCAGTTTGTCGTGAAGATAATTGTTTATAAAAAATTATAAAAAATTAAGAGAAATTATGGTAAAATTCAATGCATGCTACTAAAATGAATGAAGTAGAAAA
Source organism: Polietes domitor (assembly GCA_947397865.1). Lineage (NCBI taxonomy): Eukaryota > Metazoa > Arthropoda > Insecta > Diptera > Muscidae > Polietes > Polietes domitor. The sequence goes on along the minus strand of OX377618.1, from coordinate 221,522,151 downwards.
CTCTGGCACTGTTATTTTTCTGGTAGGTATTGTCAAGTAGAACAAGAATCGCCCAAAATCTTAATTTACGTACCTTTGCACGCTTATAAGCCTGTAACTTAGTTGGTAATCAACTTTCTTTTCGGATTTAAAAAGAAGAACCTGGAGCTTTCGATAGATATATAGCTTTTTTAAGAAAACTTAAGAAATAAGCGTGCGTGTGTGGAAGGTTGTAATTGTGAATGGGTGAACTTGATCGAGAGGGATAAAGTTTTTTTTCTAAGAAGTAAATATATTACCCCAAATAATTGCTAATAGTTAGGGTACTTAAGCAGGGTACTTTCAACGCACTTGAATTATAATTTAGGTACGCAGGGATATCATGCTGTTCAAATATTTTGATAGCCTCTCCCTACTCCCATTGGTAGGGAGAGGTTACCTTTAAATTTGCATCAAAATGTCATATTTTTCATAGCATGGAACGTCATTTCTACCCAAAACCAATGTCCTCCAATCTGCCTGTAATAATGTGGTATTCACTACATGGTGGAAGGTTTATAAGTTTATAACAATTTTCTCATCAATCGGTTTAATTTTTTCTTATTTTCTTACATTTTTCCTTATTTATTTTCCTATTGCATTCGAGAGCAAAAATTGAAAAATCGAACGGCTTAAAATTATCAAATAATTCCAATTTCTACCATTAACATTTGGTGTTTATTTCAATCGGATTTTTTATATTTTTAAATTTGAAACTATTTTTCGTCTACATTTTATTTGTGAACGGAAAAACGCAAACAAAAACAAATAAGAAGGCGTATATATATATATATATATATATATATATATACCCTCCACCACGGAGTGCATTCCACAGTATTACCAGCAGATTAAAGGATGTCGACTTTACATAGAAGCACAGTAGAAGATATTACAAAAATTTTGATATTTTTATGGGCATTACTATATTTGTTTACTATTTCAAACTATAATGTATACTTATGCGCACTATTTGAAATCGACTACTATATATAAATAAAATGCTGAAATTGTGAAAGTGAACATGCCTAAATATTAGGCGATTGTCAGTCACCATCAGAAAGAAACATTTTCAGATACAGACAAAGTGATAAGAAAAGTATAAATTTTAAAGATATCCCCATTCGCCCCATTCTCCGTCCAAATGTACAAAACCATGTACAAACCCTTTTCGAGTCTTCATAGTCAGAATGTATACACCGAATTTCATGATTTCAACTTCAGCGGTTTGGTAGGTCCCATTTTTATCCCTCTTTTTAATTATATCCCTTAAAAGTTCGAATTTCGAAAAATCCCTCTATTTTACGTGTCTATGCAATTAGAGGGATGTACACACCGAATTTAATGATTCTAGCTGTTGTCGTATCATTGGTACCATATTTTATCCCTTTTTGTCCGCCCGCTAAAACTTTTATTTTCTTTGTGGTGCTTCCAAGCTACAAGAGGAATGTCCGCAACAAATTTTAACTGTATGAAAATAAGAAATTTAATTAATAAGCCAAGGCTACCAATATTTGTATACTATATATATATAATGGATATAATACTTCAAGTCATAGAGTAAATATAAGGGAGCAATCAGAAATACCCTAAATATTTGGGAGATAGAGAGTGTATTTTCAGCTACAGTCGTTTGGTTGGTTGTATTTCCATCCTATTTTAATTTCAAAAGTATAAATTTTGAAAATACCTTATCTCTCACGTACGCAGATTCTACCATTTTTTGTCGTAAAAGCAACAAAATAAAGAACGAATTTGGAAAAAATATTTTTTTACGTTATGCAGTCAGAGGAATGTATACACCGAATTCCATGATTCTATGAGCGGTCATTTTGTTGGTACCATTTTTATCCCCTTTTTCCAATTTTGCCCCCTCAAGAGTACGACTATCTAAAATCTCTTTAATTTACGTATCTATACAATTCACATTAACATTCTAGCTGTATTCGTTTAGTTGGTACTATTTTTATCCCCTGTATCCAATGTATCCCTTGAAAGTACGAATTTGGAAAAAACGTATTATTTTTTGTGTCTACGCAGTCAGAGGAATGTATACTCCGAATTTCATGATTCTAGCTGAGTACTATTTTTATCCCCTTTTTCCATTTTAACCCCAAAAAGTACGAATTTTGGAAAGTTCTTTTATTTTACGTGTCTACGCAATCAGAGCAATGTATATATCGAATTTAATTATTCTAGGTGCAGCCGTTTGGTTGGTACTATTTTTATCCCTCTATCCCCATTTAACCGCTTAAAAGTACGAATTTAGAGAAAATGCTTTTATATTATGTATATACTCTATTAGAGGAATGTACACGTGTTTCTACTGTTGTCGTTTGATAGGTACCATTTTTATCCCTTTTTGTCCCATTTCGCCCCCTACAAATAAAAATCACTCTATGGTGCCCTTTTATGCTATAAAGGGAATGCGCATTGCAAATATCAAGAAATACAAGCTAATATGTTCAAAAGACATGCTGAAATACTCTAAATATTAGGGGTATTTTCAGTCCTTGTGAGGGAAATTGTTTTCCCTCTGGGCCGATTTCGTCCACTTTCAATTCCAACCGATCTACAACCATAAGACACATTTAGGAAAAATTTGAACCTCCTAGCTTGTTTCGTTCGGCCGCTATCGTGCTTTCAACAGACGGACAGACGGACATGGCTATATCGTCTTAGAACTTTACCACGACCCAGAATATATATATATCCTGGAGGGGGAGGGTATAACAACTTAAAAATGAGTTTTAGCATGTCCTTCAGATCACTTTAGAGTGCTGGAATGTTGCAAGTATACTACGAAAGTAACTCCCGAGCATAATCTGTAATATTTTAAAAAGATATTTTATTGATTTTTATATAAAAAAAAAATCTGAAATTTGTAAAAAATAAAAGATGTTTTTTCCAAAAATATTTTAATCTGCAAAATTTATTTTTTAGTTTTCAGTTTATCTTTATCAAAACCGAAAAACCTTCGAAAAATTCTCGTTGGTTTTTCATGGAGTCCTATGCCATTTAACCCGAATAGTGCTGTAATTATTTTTTTTTAAATTTTGAGATAAAACTTTCATGTTATCAGTGGTCCACACCAGAAGCTTTGGTGAATGTCTTTTGTGTGTGACCATATGGTCACGCTAGCACCATTCGGGTTAATATGCCGAAAAAGATCTACTTCAAACCTTACTTTACATAGTGTTGGAGGAAAACTTACAAAACACCAATACATTTATTCTTTTTTGTGATCCACTATTCAAGAATCCGTCAATGGGACCTTAATATTAAAAAAATATGATTTTACAATGTCGTCGAATTATATTCGCGCTGTTGCACTTTAATATTTCCTCACAACATGACCTTGTCAACGCAGACGTTGTATTGTTTTTTTCTAGGTACTCTACAATTACTCTTTTGCGACGATACTAGGCATTTCTGATTTATTTTTGATCTAGCATAACATAATAATAAACTAACTGAAGCCCAGCCAGATGGGTACTTACCCATCATATCTCAGTTGCTACTACCCTAATGTACCACTCTAATATCAGAAAATTAAAGCTCGCATAAAATCATGAATCATGCTTGAGCTCAATGACTTCAAAGACAAAAGAATCGGCCTCGTCGAGACAAAAACATCGATGTATCACACTTTAAAATCCTTTTATAAATGCAGAAGTTATATCGAAAAATGTAAAAGCGCGACCCCTACGTTCGGCATAAAAAAAAAAAATGTTTTGAAACTACCTTTCAATAATACTTCATATTCGAAGGTGTACGGCGAACTTTTTTTTTTTTGAGGTACGCCCTAGTGTACATCCCTATAATTACGTAGACACGTAAAATAAACAGATTTTTCGAAATTTGTACTTTTAAGGGATACAATTGGAAAAGAGGGATAAAAATGGCACCAACTAAACCGCTGAAGTTAAAATCATGAAATTCGGTGTATGGCATTTGTCTGAATGTGTAGACGCGAAACATAAAGGATTTTTTTCGAAATTTGTACTTTAAGGCGGAAAATGGGACGAAAGGGATAAATATGATACCAATCATACGGTTGCAAGTGGAGATGGGCGCGTGAATGATTATTGGCTCACGTTCACGCACGCTTACGAAGGAAAAATATTGAATCACGCACGAAGATTTTTTCGTTCCTCACGTTCACGCACGCTCACGTGAGTAAAATAAATTTTGCTCACGATCACGCGTGATTCACGTAAATCACGCAAACAATTTCCACAAAGAATATAATATTCCCATTCTAAATCGAAATGGAAAACGCCGCGCAAATCCGAAAATTATATTATTTAAATCGCTCTACGTTTGCGATGTTTGTCTTAAATTCATATTTTTATATATCGTCTATTTTAACGCAAAATAATAATAATCGGACACAGACATAAAATCCAAGTAGAAAGCAAAGCATATACCACGATATCACTTATGTGAATTATTTAATTGAACTAACATTAAGGGGGTTTCCCATATAAATGCAGTGCCTAGTGTTGGCGCTTACTTAAATAATAGAAAAAGTAGAAATTAAACTAAGCACTTTGTTTTAGAAATAAATATACATATATTTTACTTTGAATGAGAATTTTCACTTTTTTGAACAAAATACGACGAAAATAAAATAATTATTAAATATGTGCGACTCATGAAAAAAATCACGTGATTCACACAGAAATTAGACTCACGCATGAACATTTTTTCGATCACGCACGCTCTCGTGAGTCGCGGCCATCTCTAGTTGCAATTAGAATAGTTAAATTCGTTGTGTACATTGCTGTGACTACGTAGACACGAAAAATAAATATATCTTCGATATTCGTACCTTTAGGATAAAATTGGTACCGCGCAAATGATTGTAGTTAGAATCATGAAATTCAGTGGTTACACTCGTCTGTCTTCGTAAACACGCACAATATGAGTATTTCACCAAAACCGTACTTTTAGGGTCAAATTTAAAAAAAATATATGGCACCAAGCTAACGGATGTACCTAGAACCATGAAATTAAATGTGTTCAATCCAATATGGACGCGAAACATAAAGGATCTCTGAAATTTGTGCTTTTCTAATCAATGTAGCTGTATGTAGCAAATTGGAGAAATCGGTCCTGAGGGAAAATGTTTCTCCCTCATGTTCACTTTTTGAGTACAATTGTAGTATTATATCTATATAGTACTAGACTATTAATAATATAATAATGAAGCAATGAAATGTATTTAAAACAGTGCGCTTAAATATACCTTATAGTTTGAAATAGTAAACAAATATTGCATATATATACGCACTAAAAATATCACTATTTTCAAAATATGTTACTTGCCTTCATTGTAAAGTCGACAGTAATCTACCGGTAATATTATGGAATACAAACCATGGTGGAGGGTGCATAAGATTCGGCCCAGCCGAACTTAACGTCTTTTTACTTGTTCTGTTTGTAATTGGTAATTTTTCAAATGTTCATATTCAAATTTTAATATATAAAAATTAAATAAAATATTTTTAATATTTAGAAAAGGAAAAAAATCAGAAAGTGTAATATTCAATTCCGACTAAAAAAGTATTTTTGAACACCTACAAATCGTCTACTCTCTGGAGTAAAAAAAAACTATTTCTATGAAACAATCTAAATTAAAACAGAATATTCGTATGCGATTTCTTTCCCATTTGTATATTTTTTTGAAAAAAAAAACTTCAATAAAAATGCCTAAAATTCATCAAAACAGATAAAAATGGTAAAAAAGCCATTTTAATTTTTTTATTTTGGGAATTCTGATATTTGTTGTCATTTATTTTGGCTTAAGACCAAAGGTTGTGCTGAAGTCTTCAGCAGAACCCTAAATTAGCAAAAAGGCAAAGTGAGACCTTTATTGTTGCAGCTAAAAGTTGACTGCGCAGTTTCGATGGGCTCTACCCCATCTCGTCAGAACTTTCGCCAAGAATGTATGTCTTTGACTTAAATCAGGGTTCATATTAGTACCAGCGGTCACATATGACAAATGAGAAGCGCTGATAAACAAAATATTCCACCGAACTAAGTCGACACACTAAAAATCTCACTTTGCCAATTCAATGTTATGCATGTGCTCGCATTGCACGCAACAATGCAAAGGTTGTTGTTGTACGGTATGACCCATAACATAACAGACCAACAATACATACAAACAACAATTCGGATATTTTTTAAACACATGGAAAATATAGTAATTTTCATCGTCTTTATCATACTGATGAATTTTAGGTATTTTTATTGGACATAAGTTTAGAATATATTGAGAGATATTGACATGTATTTTAGCAACAAATTTATCATTAATAAAAACTTCAATAAGTCAGTCAATTATTAATGAATTTTTAAAAGCAAAGCGGCGGGTTAGTCCTTACTGAATTTGTTATTTACATAAATTTACAAGCGGTACGGCTACCTAACAAATTAATGTGCAAAAAATTGTAAAATTTGAAAAATGGCTACAAATTGTTTAAAAAATGTTTTGCTGGATAAGCTTTCAGAGAAACATATTGGTACAATTTGTATCCTCTTTCGTACCAATATCGAAATATCCATTTATTCTACAAGTCTACGCAATAAGAGGTATGTGCAAACAGAATTTCATGTTTCTAGCTGTTGTGGTTGGATTAGTACCATTTTCACCCCTTTTTGCTCCATTTAACCCCTTAATAGTGTGATTTGAAAAAAAAAACTTTTTTGGTTCAAAACCACGCTATATGTAAGCACCAAACTTTCTCAAATTCATTTCAATTAGTTTTCATAAAAAGTTCTTCTTCTTCGACTGAGAACATCAGCTAATACAACCAACCAATTTAATTACCCCGAATATGCCCCACAAAATTCATCGCATCTTATCAATTATTCATCAATGCAGAGGTTTCATTTTCCCCGAAATTTTATTAAATTTAAAAACAAACTTTATGCATTGGCTTGGTTGGCTGGCAACAACGCCATATTCCTTTCATGCTCGAGTAAATACGTATTTATTTGAAATCTCTTCGAAATAATTTCATTTGATGTTCGACTTTAAGCCGCATGTCTCGACAAAAACACCACCACCTACAACAACAACGAACATGGAAAACAAATGAAGCGGGCGGGGCGGGGGCAACGAGTATTAACATCAATGACAGTGGCACGTTGTTTTCTTTCTTTCGTTTTTTTTTGGGTTATCTTATGAGCATTACATTATTTCCCCAATTTATATTTTCAAACTAATTTGCCATCGTTCGCACATTAAGCCGCCACGGCCCACAGCATTTTTGTCACACCGTCTGAGACAATATCTCCCTTTGTTTTGGTGAATTTATTTGTGAGGGGTGGTGTGAACTAAACCAATATTTTTCTTGTGTTTTTTGCTTCTTCGTCATCATCTTCTTTTTTTTAAATATCAAAATAAACATTAAAGGCAACACAGAGGACAACGACAGAGACACAAACTCAAAAGAGGATCCTTGATGCCAGGCACAGCCAATAACACATCGAAATATGTGGCAGGGAAGAAAAATAATAAATAAATACAGCTCGAACACCTCGTCCTTGTCGTCCTTGTACACGGGCACAGGACACAGAGGTACCTTAAATAATATTAACAAAATCAACACCTCAGCTCCCACACACGCTCACCCACACGAGGGCTAACAAACAAACATGCTGTATACAGGCATAAGCCATACAAGCAATGACATACAGCTGCCGGCCATTGAATTGGGATAGATAAATCAATCAAGAAAACCAAGAAAAATCAAGAGCTCAGTGAACAAAAAAAAATGCAAAAAAGTTACAAAAATTCATATTTTGTAAAATGGGACAGAAGGGGATAAAAATAGTACCAATCAAACGAAACCAATGGTTTTCCATCAAATTTTGTGTGTATATTCCTTTGAGTGTGTAATCGAGCAACATAAACTCATTTTTCGATGTTGTACTTTTAGGGGTTAAATGGGACGAAAGGGGATAAAAATTGTACCATCCAAACTGTCGCAGATAGAATTGCGAAAATCGGTGTGTACGTCGCCCAGACACGCACGATAAAGACATTTTTCGAGTTTCTAGCTTTTAGTCTCAAAATGGAAAAAAGTGGATAAAAAGAGTACCAACCAAACCGTTGCAGCTAGAGTTACAAAATTATGTGCGGACTTCGTTCAGATTGTGCAGACGCTCACAATAATGATATATTTCGATATTCGTACCCTAAAAGTACAAAGTACGAAAAAGGGATAAATTTGGTACCAAGCAAATGGCTGCAGCTACAATCATAAAATATGGTGTGTACATTACTCTGACTGTGTAGACGCGCACAATAAAAATATATTTCGATATTCGTACTTTTAGGGTAAATATCGGGGAACAGGGATAAAAATGGTACCGTTCAAAACGACTCCAGCTGGAATAATGACATTCGGGGTATATGTCACCCTGACAGCGTAGACACACAATATAAAGAAATATTTTGATATTCGTACGTTGAGGGCAAAAATGGGAAAAGGGATAAATTTAGTACCGAGCAAATTGCTGCAGCAAAAATCATAAAATATGGTGTGTACATTTCTCTGACTGTATAGACGCGCATAATAAAGATATTTTTCTAAATTCGTACTTCTGGGCTCAAAATGGGTGAACAGGGATAAAAATAGTACCACTCAAACGGGTGCGACCAGAATCTTAAAGTTCAGTGTATACATTCCTATGACTTCGTAGACGTGAACAATAAAAGGATTTTTTGAAATTCGTACTTTCTGGCCATATTGGAAAAAAGGGATAAATTTGGGACCAAGCAAATGGCAGAAGCTACAATCATAAAATTCGATGCGTGGACTTCTCTGACTGTGCAGACGCGCACAACAAGAATATCTTCCAAAATTCGTACCTCTAGGCTCAATATAACGGAACAGGGATAAAAATGGTACGCTCCAAACGAGTGCAGCTAGAATCTTCAAATTCGTTGTACACATTCCTCTGACTTCGTAGACGTGAACAATAAAGGATTTTTTGAAATTTGTACTTTTAGGATAAAAATTGGTAAAAAGGGATTAATTTGGTACCAAGCAAATGGCTGCAGCTACAATCATGAATAAAAAGATCTTTCGAAATTCGTACTTCTAGGATCAAAATGGGGAAAAGGGATAAAAATAGTACCGCTCAAAGGGGTGCAGCCAGAATCTACAAAGTTGGTGTATACATTTCTCTGACTTCGTAGAAGAGAAAAATAAACGATTTTTTCAATATTCGTACGTTTAGAGTGAAAATGGAGAAAAAGGGATAAATTTGGTACCAAGCTAATGACTGCAGCTACAATCATAAAATTAGGTGCGTAAATTTCTCTAACTTTGTAGAAGGGAACATTAAAGAGATCTTTCGAAATTCGTACTTCTAGGCTGAAAATGGGGGAACAGTGAGTGATAAAAATGGTACCCTCCAAATGGGTGCAGCCAAAATCTTCAAATTCAGTGTATACATTCCTCTGACTTCGTAGACGTGAAAAATAAAAATATTTTTTTCAAATTCGTAGTTTTAGGTCAAATTGGGAAAAAGGGATAAAAATGGTACCAATCACAAGACTATAACTAAAATCATTGCCGGTAATGCTGCTGAATGGTGGATGTTATAAAAGATTCGGCTTGACCGAATAACTAGTAAAAACTCCTTCGGCGGAAATTAGAATTTTAATAAACATAATTACCCCAAAAAATATTTGAATTGATTTTATGAAACGGAATGTCCCACAAAAAATATTATTTTAGATTTTGAACACAATTTTTTTATTTTTAGCTTAGTCCAATTATAATGATGTATTATTTCGCAGATCCTTCTGTCACTTCTCCATCGAAAGAAACTAAATTTCTTAAGTGAAAAAATACGGTAACAATTCAATGACCCCCCACTATATATTTACCAGTGTTCGTTTTGTATATTGCCACTGTCAGCACATGTTGTATACAATCTCTCACGCACACACACACAGTGCTACAAACCAAGCAGAACAATATCAACAACGTCATTATCAGGAAAACTTCGTTTTTCACTTTTACGAAACAACCAAAAAAAATGAAAAAAGAAAAAAAAAACATCGAACACTACGGCAGGCAGAGGGACCCCAGTGGCAGGAATGTTCAAAGACATCTACGTGTGTAGGGCCATGACAAATATCCCCTTAAATAACATTTAACAAAATAAAAAAGTTTATTGCTGATGGGAGGCCGGTGAACGGAAGGGGGGTGCTGTGGAGTCGACAGTACATATTTTCTCGTATCGATGGATATGTCGATACCGGTTGCCGCAGTATGAGGATGGCATAGTAAGTCTGGTTGCAATCAATCAATCCGGCATTAATTGCGAAACGGAAAGGTATGTTAGTTGCTATTAGCTAGCCGGTCGTTTGTCTATGTTGACAAGAATTACGTGCCGTGCTGGGATGGGAAGTACTTTGGGAATATTCTAAGAAAAAGTTTACATTGGTAGTGGCTAATTGACTTTTATGATCTCAAAGTATAAATTATGTTCACATCTACCTAATCAATAATCGCGATAATCTTTCTTAAGGAAGAAACTAACTCCACAATTTAATTCATATTTAGTCAGTTCCGAGAAGCTATAAAAGTTATAAAAGTATAAAAGTTTTGTAGGCATAGTAAAGTGCCCAAGTACTAAAGGACAGTTTTTAAAATATAGGGTGGGCCATTTAAAATTTTAAATTTGAACTATCGATTACTTTGATTTTGAAATATAGAATATTTTTTTTATTTTCTGGTTTATGTTTGACATTTGCAAAATTGGACGCTATACGCACGAACAAAATTGGGAAATATTAAAAACTTACTTTCAAAGTAGTGAGTCTTTAACGCAAACTGTAAGAAATTTACGTGGAAAATTTTCTTGTTTTCAGATGAAGCTCATTTTCATCTCGGTGGATATGTCAATAAGCAAAATTGCCCCACCGAGTCACTGTGTGGTGTGGGTGTTGGGTTGTACTGGAAAATTGGGTTGATCAGATGAGGTACTGCCGAGTCAGTCGTGGTACTCATATGAATGACTAGCAGTTCCCGCTGCTTCGCACGCGAAAAATCCAGTTATTTATTATTAGTTTTACTCGTCTCTGTTTTTGGATAGTATTTACTTATTTTCTCTTGGTGGATATATTTCACGATTCTAGGTATAATACTTCAGTTTGTACCATTTTTATCCCTCTTATAAGAACAAATTTAAAAAAAAAAATCCATTTTGATGGCGCTTCAAGTCTACTTTGTCAGAAGAATTTACACTCCAAATTTCACTGAACTACTTTAGTTGGTACTATTTTTATCCCTTGTTGTTCCGCTCACCCCCTATATGTACAACTTTTTACGAAAAAAATGCATTTAGACTGCGCTTCTACATTGTCAGAGGAATTTACACTTCAAATTTCACTGCAATACTTTAGTTGGTACTATTTGTATCCCTTTAATATAATAATTTAGTTGGTACCATTTTTATCCCTTTTTTGTCCCGCTAACCAATTATAAGTACAAATTTCGAAAAACCAATTTAAATTTGCGCTTTTACGCTGTCAGAGGAAATTATACATCAAATTTTAAGAATTATAGCTACAATACTTGTGTTGGTACTATTTGTATACCTTTTTGTCCCGCTCACCGCTTTTTAGTACAAATTTCGCACAATCAATATAAATTTGCACTTTTACGTTGTCAGAGGAATTTACACATCAAATTCCACAACTATAGCTGCAATACTTTAGTTGGTATCATTTTTATCCCTATTGGTCCTACTTACCCCTTATGAGTACTAATTTAAAACAAAAATCATTTAGATTACACTTCTACGATGTAAAGAAATTTACGCATCAACTTTCGCGACAAAGCTGCAATACTTAAATTAGTACCATTTTCATCCCTTTTTGTCCCCCGCAACGATTTAAAGTACAAATTTTGACAAATCCAATTTAAACGCGCTTCCACAGAGGTCAGAGGAATTTAAATACCAAATTTCACGATTCTAGCTACAATACTTTAGTTAGTACCATTTTTATCCCTTTTTGTCCTGCTCACCCCTTATAAGAAAAAATTTCGAAAATCCATTTATATTGCAAGACTACGTTGTCAGAGAAATGTAAATACCGATTTTCACGATTCTAGCTGCCATTCTTAAATTTGTACCATTTTTATCCCTTTTGTCTCTTTCCTCTCTTAAAAGTGCAAATTTCGAAAAATCCCTATTTATAGCTCGTCTATATGGTCATTGCCAGGAACACACCGATTTTCAATGATACGTCAGTCAGTCATAATATTTTTCATGATCATAGATCTATGATCATATCTAACTAACCGATAAGCGTAACCATAGGTCGCAATTATTATAAGGGTAGTAGATTTTTCCCTTACATTCGCAAATAGTAGAAACGAAATTTGGCGGAAATTGTATTAGGAAAAGTGGTTCTTTATAAAGCAGTCTTATTAACTCGATCTAATATAGCAACCACTTCCTTTTTTCATTATTATTTGTAAACTGTATTTACTATTAATAAATCAAAAACAACTAATATTGAAAGATGATTTATATAGGATATAAAACGTTTATAACCTTCGGAGAGCGAACTTCAAATACATAACATCTTAAAATCATTTTTGTTTGCTTTCTATGAAGATAGGAACTATTTCATTCATCTTATTTTTGTTGGAATGACTTCCAATAAAGGTCCATTAATTAGACACAGCCATATTTTTTTGGATTATTGGTGAATAAATAGTGGAAAAATATCGATAGAATAAAAATATTTCAACTATTACTCTATCCGACAGCCGGTTGATATTTGAACCGTACGATACTATGGGAAACATGGAGTAAATTGGTGTCTTCAGTTTTTCATTTCCTTATCCTTTTGCCCCTTAAAATGACTACAAAGTTTCAAAGGATTATATTTAAAAAATGTTTTAAATACTTATTGGCACCCTACGATACCGATATACGTGTCAAATTAAAGAGGAGACCATCTGTTCAATATACTTTAGTTTTTATTAAGTTTTGCTTTAACAACCACAACAATTTCCCCCTTAGTTTATGTAGTTTATTCATATTTTACTTTTTAAGGGGGAAATTTGAAATTGTTGTTAATACTTAACTAATACAGACAGAATGACGAAATTTAAAGCATATTTAACAGTTATCCTCCTCTTTAATTCGATAGTTATATCGTAATATTATAAATATTCAAAACGCTTTTTGTAAACAAGTTATTCTTTGAAACTGTTTATTCCTTTTATGTGGCAACAGGATGAGGAAATGAAAAACTGAAAATTCCAATTAATTTTGTTTTGCTATAGTTTCAGATATCAAAATCGATTAAAATATGTGGTATCTCTGAAGCAATGCGCTTCAAATTACGTAGCACAAAACTTAGACACTTAGACATAGTCGATTTAGTGATTCTAAGCTGTATAATAATAACTTTTGGGTGTTGCAAACAAATGTACAAAGACATAATAGTGGAGGGTATAATTGCCATGGAAAATTAAATCATTTGCTTAAAGTTGAATCGTTATGTAGTATTCTCACAATTAACACGATTTACATTTTAATTTTTCGCACTATAATAAAGAGTGATTTTTTTGAGGTTAGGATTTTCATGCATTAGTATTTGACAGATCACGTGGGATTTCAGACATGGTGTCAAAGAGAAAGATGCTCAGTATGCTTTGACATTTCATCATGAATCGTCTTACAAACGAACAACGCTTGCAAATTATTGAATTTTATTATCAAAATGCGTGCTCTGTTAAGAAAGTTCATTGCGCGCTTCCATTTTATGGTCAGTTTAATCGACCCACTGAAGCGGCTATTCGGGCTATTGTGACTAAATTTCGCACCAAATTTACATTGTTGGACATTAAACCACCAACACGCTTACGTAGAGTGCGAACTGAAGAAAATATCGCAGCTGTATCGGCCAGTGTTAATGATGACCACCAATTTTCGATTCGTCGCCGTTCGCACCAATTGGGTCTCTGTTACTCAAAAACGTGGAAATGCCAAAATTGGGCTAAGCGGATGGACCACCTAAGACGCAGCCGCGGTCAAATTATCTTCAAAAAGTAAATGTCATGGACCAATCTAACGTTTCAAATAAAGAACCGATGAGATTTTTCAAATTTTATGCGTTTTTTTTTAAAAAAAAGTTATCAAGCTCTTAAAAAATCACCCTTTAGAACCAATTTCACGATATTAAATTGCTTTGATTTAAAAATAGTTTCATAATTTTTATAATGACGACCCTTTTGAATTACAATATGAAACTTTTTTAAAGCGAGTCAAATATTTTTTTAATAATTTTCTATAACCAGGCTGACAGTATACTAACTTTGTCATTCCGTTTGTAACACCTTGAAATATCTATAAAAATCTAAGACGATCTAGCCATGTCCGCCCGTCTGTTGAAAGCACGCTAGCATCTAAACGAAAGGAGGTATGACGTCCAATTTTTCCTTAAATGTATCTTATCGTCTTAGATCGGTTGGGATTGCAACTGGGCGAAATCGGTCCAAAGAGAAAAAATTTTCCCTCAAAAGGACTGAAAATACCCCTAATATTTAGAGTATTTCATCATGTTTTTTGAATACGCTGCTTATAAAGGGCGATTTAAAAATTTAAAAGCTATAGGAAAGTTTTTTAAAAATAAACACATAAAATTCAGAAAAATGCATGAAATCTTTATTTGAATCGATAGTACGGTCCATATAATTTAATGTTTGAAGATTATTTCATGCAAATGTAGACCTTTACTGCGCCTAAATGGTCCATCCCCTTAGTCCAATTTTGGCGTTTCCACGTTTTTGAGTAACAGAGGTCCAATTGCTACGAACGGCGACGAATCGATAATTGATGGTCATCATTGACACTGGCCGATACAGCTGCGATATTTTCTTCAGTTCGCACTCTACGTAAGCGTGTTGGTGGTTTAATGTCCAACAATGTAAATTTGGTGCGAAATTTAGTCACAATAGCCCGAATAGTCGATTAAACTGACCATAAAATGGAAGCGCGCGATGAACTTTCTTAACAGAGCACGCATTTTGATAATAAAATTCAATAATTTGCAAGGGTTGTTCGTTTGTAAGACGATTCATGATTACATTATAGAACAAACTGAAGACAGTGAACCAAAACACGAAACGTGCGTCAGCTGTTTAAACCAGTGTTGCCATAAAGATAATAGCTACAAAATCACCTTTTATTTACTCGATATAAAGAAGTAAATACCTAGCAAAAACTTGATAACGACACCTCATCATTTTTAGCATTACCTAGTAATGACAACTGTTACGCCCTGCATTATTTTTAGGTATGAAATAATTACTTCTTTATTTCATACTCGTAAGGGGTAAAATGGGAATAGAGGGATAAAAATGGTAATGAAAATACACGTAAAATAAACGGATTTTTCAAAATTCGTATTTTTAGGGGTTAAAATGAAAAAAAGCGGATAAAAATTGTACTAAATGGCCGCAGCTGGAATCATGAGATTCGGTGTATACATTCCTCTGACTGCATATACAAGATTTTCCAAATTCGTACTCTATTTTTTACTTTTACGACAAAAACGTGAAATATTATCAACCAAACGGCATTAGCTGAAAATGCACCTCCTATCCTCCAATAAATATTTTTTGAAGATTGCTACCTTATATTTACTTTTTGTACTGACATGAAGTATTATTTCGATATATATTGTACTAGCTGAACCCCGCCCGCTTCGCCAGGCAAAAAAAACAAATGGTAAAATTAAAATCAGGTTTCATATTGATATTATCGTGGACAGTAATATATACGTTCCAATTTTCAGTCTTCTAGCTAAAAAACACTATTGCCACGCCCACTAAACGAAAATCCAAATTTCGGTATCATATCTATCATTCTCGTGGTCAGTAATATACATGTACCAATCTTCAGTCTTGTAGCTCTCAAAAACGCTTTTGCCACTCCCCACTGCCCACCAAACGAAAATTCAAAATACAGCATCATATTTATCTTTCTCGTGGTCAATAATATATATATACAAATTTTCAGCCATCTAGATCTCAAAAACACTTTTGCCACGCCCACTCCGTCCACAAAATGAAAATCCAAATTTCGGCATCATATTTATCATTCTCGTGGTCAGTAATATATACCTTCCAATTTTCAGCCTTCTAGCTCTCAAAAATTATGATAGTGGTAGTATTACATTCTGCAAAATATAGATACAATATGGTCTTGAGCCAGGACAATATCACAGTTCAAATCAAATATTGATTACAGACCGAAATAAAACAAACGAAAGAAAATAAAACAAAATATTTTTTAATAAGAAAAAAATGAGAAAAAATATGTTTTTTCTCAGATTTTGGAGACTGTTCCTAAAGAATTATTTATATGTTGAAATGCATGCATTGAACATAAAAAAGTAAAATGAAGTATGATGAGTTTAAACTACTACTTAAGGACATTTTTGAACAAGAGATTATACCACTTTGAGGAAGTAGAAATTGGCCAAATTTTGGCCAGATTTAGATTTAATGATGGGGATTCTAAATATGTAATAAAAAATATGTACACCATTATTTTTATATTACATATTTACAATACCATCATTAAATCTATATCTGGTCAACATTTGGCTATACATACACTCCCGAAAAAAAATATGAAGTACTTCCATAGGAAGCACACTTTAATCGCATCTCAAAATCCGAATATGCATTTTCCCGAATTTGAATTCCCGAAAAAAGTCAATAATATGTTAGCATTTTCACAAGTGAATGGGAACGAATTTTTATTAAAGGGTCACAGGCATAAGGTGTCCTCTTTTCATGCAGATGGTCCCGGGTAATCGGTAATCGGAAAAGAAAAAGGTAATCGAAATGTTTCTCAGGCCGAATATTTCTCCTGTTGATACCACATGTCGTCCATATCCATAGCATGCAAATTAGCTTTAACATTCCTACGAATTTGAACTGGGATATTGTCCTAATTCAAGACCATTTTGCATCTATATTTAATAGAATGCAAATTCATTTACAAATGGCATGGTGACATTTATTACTTGGCTGCAGACTACCACGATCATGATTTCGACCATATCAAAAGTCTTTTCAAGTGGCTTCGCAGCGACTTTTCAACATCAAACCCGGCCTCTATAAGGAGATGATTCTCACAAACGAACGAGAAGCGCAACTCACTTGCCGAATTTGCGTTCAAAAAATCGCACCAAGTAATAAAGTACACATGCCATCTTACAAGCATTTCATTGAGTTACATATGTAAGTATGTGTATAACAATACAAATACTTACAGCAATACTTCTGTCGTGTCAACGCTCATTTGTTTTAGACTTTTTCGCTTGTATTTTGTGGTGGAAATTGCTATAAACGTACCTATCCTGGGAGAGGCCAGTAGAGACACATCACTGAACTGTTCACAAAATGTGAATAAAGTGTCAATTTATTTCTTATTTCTTATGAATATTTGAAAAGAAAATATTGTACATTTTTATAATATATGAGGGCATATTAATACAAAAGATGCGAATTCAGAAAAAAATATTTGATAATCTCTTTAAACATTTAACATAATCGCTAAAAATAATATCTGAGAGATCTTTATGTTAGTATTATTATTAAACACAAAGCTCTCTGCCAACTTCTACAACAATTTGCTCATTTGAGGTGTGGTCCAGGTCATGTCCTTTGAGACCGATCATAGGGCATGTTTGTTGAGGCATGGTCCAAGTCATGTCCTGTGAGACCGGTCTTAAACTGGTAGTGTAGAGGCCATGTCCAAGACATACCACAGGGGGTCAATGCTCCCCTCCAATGGCAAACCCATGTAAAAGGGACCGGTCACCTTCATATATTTGGTTTAGAACCGGGACCGGTCTCTATCCTCCAGGGACTAGTTCTAGAACTTGACATGGGACACTTCATTTTCCCGTAGGAATATCATGATAGCCAGAACTATCAACTGTTATGAGGTTAGTAGTCGCATTGTTGCATTTTGGGACAAATTCTTCCTGCGATATGCGTATGCCCATATTCAAAGATTTAAAAGGAAATAATAACTACAAATTTATATAAAACAAATTTTTACAATACGAATATCGCTCTAGCATGAGAAGAACATCACGAACCCCTGAGAACTCAAGTTATATAGGGTGGGTCATGTAACATTTTAAATTTGAACAACCGAATACTTTAACTTTGAAAGGTAGAATAACATTAATTACCCTCACTCTACAGAGTAGGAGGGTATATATCATTTGCGACAGAAAAAAAGTGTAACGCATTGAAGGAGTGAGTTAAGACCCCCAGACCAAATCCGTTTCACGACTTTTTAAGGTATTTGAGCCATGTCCTTTCCATGTACTCTGGAAAGGATTTAATGAATCGATTCAAACTTTGCACATCGTAATATTTTTCCCAAACTTAGTTTATGTTCGAAGATGGGCGAACTTGCCACGCCCCATCTGGTTCCTCCCACACAAATAGCCCATATTACAATGTTAATTAAATTATAAACCATATAACTTCCATACGGAGAATCGGAATCAGCTATATTTTTGTATTTGATACCGTTTTTATAATCACTTTAAGTGTACTAAATATCACGGGTTGTTCCACGCCCCTTCTAGTATCTCCCACACAAATCACGCTAAACTACGAAAAATTAAAGTTTCTATACTTCTATCGGAATATTGTGAAATTTAATATTTAGCAAAGCTTTTTAGTGGTTACATTCGCATGGAATATGGGCGAAATTGCCACATCCCTTCTGGTACCTCCCACACAAAGTGGCATAAACTTTGGTTACTATAAATCCGATATAACATCCATACGGCTAGTCAAAATCATTGGCAA
The DNA here is from genome assembly GCA_947397865.1 of Polietes domitor. Classification (NCBI taxonomy): domain Eukaryota; kingdom Metazoa; phylum Arthropoda; class Insecta; order Diptera; family Muscidae; genus Polietes; species Polietes domitor. The sequence continues at coordinate 221,503,234 of OX377618.1, read as the reverse complement.
ATTGATATTTGAAATTGTTTTTATAATCACTTTAAACCGAAATTAGCCACGCCCTTTCTTGTACCTCCCACACAATTGTCTCTATCCTAGGTAATATTAAAGCCTTCATAACTTCTATACTGGTGTATGGAATCCACTATGACTTGATATTTGATCACGTTTTTGCCATTGTTTTATAAATTAGCCTGCCCTACATAAAATTGTATTCCTATAACTTCCGTATATATGTTTACTGAGAGTGAGGGTATATATAAGTCGCTTTAGCTGACTGAAGTTTACTTACTTTTTGTTGTTTTTATGCTGCATTTTGCCCAAAATTTACAGAATTAATAGCATTTAAATGTAAATTTTGATTCTTGTCTTAGAATAACTTATTGAACGTTTATAGTGTTTTTTTTCCTTTTTTCATAGTGACAAATGAAAACTTTTTCGTATTTGGTTTTAGTATTTTATAAAATAAATAGCTGCAGTCAATACCTTTCGAATGATGCCTAAAAGAAGAATGAACTTCGAAAGGAAATTGACGTCACAGTTCTCATTTCTATAAAAAGAGTTTAACTCTGAAAACCCATCTCATGTATTAAATTATTTCACAAATATTGAGTCGGTGGTGTCATTTAGGCATCATTCGAAAGCTGTTGATTTCTTCTATTTATTTTTCAAATCAATGCTTACAACATTTTTCGAATAATATAAATTTTTATCTGTCTGTGTTTTTTATCTCCAAAAAAATTCAATATAAAAGTCGAATAATTCGATCAATGATTTATTCTAAGACAAGATTAAAAATTTATATTTATTAAAGTCTATTTATATTTGGGGTCTACTAATTCAGAAATTTCGAACAAAAATGCAACGTAAAAAAAATACACGGGTCAAACTGGATTTTTAGAGGTGTTATCGGGAGCGTTTAGCTCACAAATGGCGTGATTTAGGAACGCAATATTTTGCAGAACATCATTAAATGGTCCAATTTTTATTTCTGGGGGGAGGGGACCTCGGCAATTTATTTTCGTGGCCCATCTTAATATACACATGTACCTCAAAAAGGGGTCAGCGCTCAAGTGCAAATCTAAATTAATCCAATTTAGGGAAAATGGCTAAGCAAACTTTTTATTTCGCTCATCCTGTTGGAGCGCCACTTAACAATATGGTTAAAATAACCAAACCACCTTCGTACAGTCATGAGTGTTAGCGTGGGTATGTTGCCAGCTACAGACATACATATTTTGTTGCAGCTAACTTTGTTGTTGCTGTTGTTGTTTGTACTCACTCACAGAGTACTACAACATGTTTTATTTCTGGGGCAATACGTTTTACGCTCTGGTGAAGGCAAACACTTAGTACTCGGTACCTTACAGCAACAATAATAACAACAAAAACATCATAGCACTGGCAGCAGTAGCACCGGCAGCAAAACAGAAAAATACAATGTCAACACAACACTAACTCTCACGCACACCAACATACACAGGCACATGTATGAAAACACTCACTCGATACGACAGAGCACAACACAGCACTCACCACACAACGGCCGCCAAGACCGTTATTTTCTCGTTTCTCTGTGGAACACAACACACGCATAAATATATGTGACAATTTGAGAGGGAGTACAGGTCTGTCGATGTGTGTGGTGTGAGAGGAGACATGTGTGTGCCCAGATGTATTGCTGTGGGCACACACGGTAGCAGTGCAGTGCGTGTGCCTGTGTGTCACTAGAAAGTCGGTTCGTATTATTTTTATTGTCATTTGGATGCGTGTTTTCTCTTCTGCGCTCTTCGCTGTTGTTCTGTGTTTTCTGGTTGTCGTTGTCCCTTCGCTTGTTCGTTGTATTTACTAAACTTCCGCTTGTTGCTTTTGCCGAAAAAATTTATGCTATTTCGTTATTTCCCTCGAAATCAGCTTGTCCCTGTTGTTGTTGTAGTCATTTTGCTCCCAGATATGGAATTTTTATTTTTATTTACTCAAGCTTGTCATCACAAAATCGTTGTGTAGACAACGAGCGAATCTACTGAAAACAATTTGTTGTCTTTTTGTCTTGCGTTAGCAACAACAGTGATTTTTTTTCCGGATAATTTGCGGACGTTGTCCTGTCATCAGTATTCGTTTTGTTTGATTGCAAGGAAATACAGAAGTATGATAGCGCAAATGATTGTTAGCGATGGCAAGTTAGGGCAATAGCCCAGGTGGGCATAATATTCCTATCACACAATCATGTCAGTGTCGATGGTAACAGGCTACATCATATTAAGTCGAAGTTCATTTTTTTGAGATCTTAACATATTGTCTGTGATTTTTGCTAACATGTACTTGTTCTTACAATCCGATTAACAGCAATGTGTCACAATAGGGTTTTCAAAATAAAATAAGAATATGTGTACAACATTTTAATCTTTAACTATCCTTTTCGAAAGGTCTTGTTTGATTTTCTTGAAAAAGAAAAAAATTGGCCCATAAAGATAAGAGCTAGAGGGTTAATTCTCTTACAGCATTTTTTCACTAACTTCGACAACAAAAATGAAAACTTTGACCCACTGTAAAAAGAAATTCAGAACGAGCTGAACTATAAGTTTATTCTATGAAAATTATCTACTCAATATACCCTTTCAGAATTGTTTAGGGTCGCTATTCTGTTCCAATCAAAAAGTCTTTATTTTTTGGACAGTGTTTTTCAGATTGAATTGAAGTTTTCGGTAAAACTAATTTTTTGCAAAAATACACATTTGGATCATATCTGGAATGAAATATGATGACAAAATACTAGAAAAGCAAATTTTGTATTTTATTTCAAAAAGAAAAATAGCAGAATTCCCAATCTAGGGAAAATATGTTCCAAAATGTTTGATTTTTTTCTTCCTTACAATTTTGAGAGTTGTGAACTGAAATTTCCAAAAGTTGTGTTTTTTTGACACTTCAATAAAAAACGAAAAAAAACTAAATTGTGTCCGGAACCAAAAAACCGATGCCTCGTAAAAATTAAGGGAAGTCTCTTCACTCTACATTAAGCCATGAAAAGAAAATACCAGATGTTACAAAATACACTTTTTCGTAATGACCATCAGTTATTCCGGTTCATCTGAGCAGCCCTTGAAACATGCCTCTTGAAAGAACCGAAATAAGCAAGTTTATAGTACATTTAGAAGGCATAGCAACTGCTGAAAAGTCTCATTAATTGTTAATTCTATAATGGTGCTTTGTTATGCACATTTTTTTTTATTTTTTATTTTAACGCAATTTTCACGAACAACTGACAATATAAGGTATTAATTTAACAAACAAAAAGAAATGGAAGCATTTTACAATGGCTTGGAATATATATTTTCATAGTAAGCTCAGTAGTACTGCGAAATTGAAACGAAATTTTTCCATAGATTTCAATTGAAACGCATAAGAATTTACAGCAGCATTATATTATATTATATTATTTATTGTTATAGTGATGTCTGTGAATAACCAGTTTATAGGAAAGGAATTGTTGTCGAGAGAAAAGTTTCTTATTTAAGAATAATTTAAAGAAATAGTGGAGGCAACATTTATGTTTAAATACAAAAAACACCACAAATAAACAAAAATATTGTTTTCTAATGTTCAAGAAAAAATATTATATTTTATATTAATTGTGGATAATGCCAGGCGAATGTCAAACAATTGGTGTAATATTTTTATTAAACAATTAAATAAAGAATTCCCTCTTATGCAGGTCCCACATATTCCACTAATATAAATTTATTTGCATTGAACTCCGTTGCGTATGATTGTCATAAACATTGATTAAATTAATCATACGCAATGTCTGGCGATAAAGAGAAACACAAGGAGACACTTTAAATAAGAATTGGAATATAGAAGAGTTCAGAAACGTTGGTTTTCAAAAAGAAAAAATATAGTTAGCAATTAACGCCTAACAAACGAGCTATTTAATTTAAAACAGCCGGTTCAGAATCAAATTCCATCGGCCAACATTCAATAACTTTTTATGTATAGGGTGGGCCATTTAACATTTTAAATTTGAACTACCGATTACTTTTATTTTTATACCCTCCACCTCCAGGATGGGGGTATATTCACTTTGTCATTCCGTTTGTAACACCTTGAAATATTCATCGGAGACCCCATAAAGTATATATATTCTGGGTCGTGGTAAAATTCTAACACGATATAGCCATGTCCGTCTGTCCGTCTGTCTGTTGAAAGCACGATAGCGGCCGAACGAAATGAGCTAGGAGGTTCAAATTTTTCCTAAATGTGTCTTATGGTTGTAGATCGGATGGGATTAAAAGTGGACGAAATCGGCCCAGAGGGAATTTTTCCCTCACAAGGACTGAAAATACCCCTAATATTTAGAGTATTTCAGCATGTTTTTTGAACATATTAGCTTGTATTTAGTTGATATTTGCAATGCGCATTCCCTCTATAGCATAAAAGGGCACCATTCTTTTATTTGTAGGGGGCGAAATGGGACAAAAAGGGATAAAAATGGTACCTATCAAACGACAACATATAGAAACACGAAATTTGGCGTGTACATTCCTCTAATAGAGTACATGCATAATATAAAAGTATTTTTTCTAAATTCGTACTTTTAAGAAGTTAAATGGGGATAGAGGGAATTTTTCCCTCACAAGGACTGAAAATACCCCTAATATTTAGAGTATTTCAGCATGTTTTTTGAACATATTAGCTTGTATTTAGTTGATATTTGCAATGCGCATTCCCTCTATAGCATAAAAGGGCACCATTCTTTTATTTGTAGGGGGGCGAAATGGGACAAAAAGGGATAAAAATGGTACCTATCAAACGACAACATATAGAAACACGAAATTTGGCGTGTACATTCCTCTAATAGAGTACATGCATAATATAAAAGTATTTTTTCTAAATTCGTACTTTTAAGAAGTTAAATGGGGATAGAGGGATAAAAATAGTACCAACCTATCGGCTGCACCTAGAATAATGAAATTCGATATATACATTAGAGCGTACCATTTATAAAAGTGTGATACATCGATGTTTTTGTCTCGACGAGGCCGATTTTCCTCTGATTGCGTAGACACGTAAAATAAAAGAACTTTCCAAAATTCGTACTTTTTGGGGTTCAAATGGAAAAAGGGGATAAAAATAATACCTACCAAATGACAGCAGCTAGAATCATGAAATTCGGAGTATACATTTTTCTGACAGCGTAGACACGAAAAATAAAACGTTTTTTCCAAATTCGTACTTTCAATGGATACAATGGCTACAGGGGATAAAAATAGTACCAACTAAACGAATACAGCTAGAATGGTGAAATTCAGTGAGTACGTCCCTCTAATTGTGTAGATACGTAAAATAATGAGATTTTAGGTAGTCGTACTCTTGAGGGGGAAAAATTGGAAAAAGGGGATAAAAATGGTACCAACAAAATGGCCGCTGATAGAATCATGGAATTCGGTGTATACATTCCTCTGACTGCATAGCCACGTAAATTTTTTTCCAAGTTCGTACTTTATTTTGTTGCTTTTACGACAAAAAATGGTAGAATCATGAAGTTGTCTTGTACTGCGTACGTGAGAGATAAGGTATTTTCAAAATTTATACTTTTGAAATTAAAATAGGATGGAAATACAACCAACCAAACGACTGTATCTGGAAAATCTGATTGCTCTCTTATATTTACTTTATGAATTGAAGTATTATATCCATTATATATATATATAGTATACAAATATTGGTAGCCTTGGCTTATTAATTAAATTTCTTATTTTCATACAGTTAAAATTTGTTGCAGACATTCCTCTTGTAGCTTGGAAACGCCACAAAGAAAATAAAAGTTTTAGCGGGCGAAATGGGACAAAAAGGGATAAAATATGGTACCAATGATACGACAACAGCTAGAATCATGAAATTCGGTGTGTACATCCCTCTAATTGCATAGACACGTCAAATAGAGGGATTTTTCGAAATTCGTACTTTTAAGGGATATAATTAAAAAAGAGGGATAAAAATGGGACCTACCAAACCGCTGAAGTTGAAATCATGAAATTCGGTGTATACATTCTGACTATGAAGACTCGAAAAAGGGTTTTTTCGAAATTTGTACATTTGGGCGGAGAATGGGGCGAATACTTTTCTTATCACTTTGTCTGTATCTGGAAATGCTTCTTTCCAATGGCGACTGACAATCGCCTAATATTTAGGCATGTTAACTTTCACAATTTCAGCATTTTATTTATATATAGTAGTCGATTTTAAACAGTGCGCATAAGTATACATTATAGTTTGAAATAGTAAACAATTATAGTAAATGTGCATAAAAATATCACAATTTTCGTAATATGGTACTGTGCTTCTATGTAAAGTCGACTTCCTTTAATCTGCTGGTAATACTATGGAATACACTCCGTGGTGGAGGGTATATAAGATTCGGCCCGGCCGAACTTAACGCCTTTTTACTTGTTATGTTTAAAATTTGCAAAATGAGACACTATAAATTGGGAAATATTAAAAACTTACTTCCAAAGTAGTGATTCTTTAAGGCAAGCTGTAAGAAATTTAGAAAATTTTCGAGAAGAGATCGGCCTTCAGTTCAGCCTTCATGAAGCTGATTTTCACGGTGGCTATGTCAATAAGCAAAATAGCCACAGAGAACCCACACGTGACTATTGAGAAGCCAATGCATACACAACGAGTCACTGTTTGGTGTGGATTTTGGGCTGTACTGAAAAATTGGGTTGATCGGATGTGGTACAGCCAGTCGTGGAAGTCATATGAATGATATTGTGTGCCACTATTAAATGAACCTTTCCAACAAAACCAGAAATTTGAAAAAATATTCGGTACTTTTTTGTAGCCGATTCTAATTTAAAGTTTAAAATGGTCCACTCTATAGTTTACTCCCACTTATAGTGTTCTCCCACTTATCGTTTTTTCCCACTCAATGAGGTAAAGCTAGAGACATTTTGGCAGATCCCTAAATATGTTAGCAATCAGTAAAGCCTTTTATCTAATAGCGTTTCCGTCTATTGGAACATTTTTACTTTCACAAACTTTTATCGAGGTCAGCAAACGATATTCTACCTTTGTGAAGTCGGAACACGACCACAATAGCATTGAAATGTCTCTCCCAGTATGAAATCTCACTAACAGAGGTAAAGCAATCGAAAAATTCCGTTTATAGAGGTCCTCAATGGAAGCGCATTCTTACTTATTGAAATAAACGAATAAAAGATCACGCTTATAGAGGCTAGTTCTATAACATTCAAACCCATATAAAGAGATTCAAATTACCATGTTGTTTGTATGAAGCCTGCAGGGTCTATCAAATATGTCCCACTAATAAAGGACTTTCTCTTATGCAGGTTCCACTTATACATGTTCGTCTGTATAATATATCGTTACCAAAATATAAAAAGACTCAACTAACATTTTTATGCAAACCAATATGTTTGTTTATTATAAACTAACTTGTTGTGTTTTGTTAAAATAACCAAAAATCTCGATTTGCAAAAAAAATGTTAGTTGAGTCTTTTTTATATTTTGGTAACGATACGTTTATTACATTTATTTGCATCGAGCTCAGTGGCGTATGATTATTATAAACATTGATTTAATTAATCATACGCAATGATGTATGGAGATAAAAAGAATAACATGAGGAAACTAGGAATATTAAAGAGCTAAGAAACGTTCGCTATTTTCAATATATAGAGGAAATATAGTCAGCAATTAACGCCGTCCTGCTCTAGAGTGATGAGAAAAACAGCGTTATTTAAATTTCAAAATAAACTACTAAACATTTTTGAGTTCTGTAAAAAACTGAAATTATGCAAGGACCCGAAGATTTTTGTGAGATATTAAAATTGAAGACCTGCTAATCAAGTATATCGTAGAATTATTCTCAAAATTGACTACTTTTCCAATTTTCAAAATAAAAGAAAATTTTAATCTTTTGTTTTTACGTTTTTTACAAATTTTTTTTTCGTATTACAGATTTTCACCTTTTCCTGATTTTGTAAATTGAAAAAAAAAAAACGTAATTACTAATTTCGGCTTTGTCGAACTCTTTCTCAAACATTTTAAGAGATTTTTTGAATTATTACAGCGCAAAAGATTTCTGCTGGGAACGGCTATAGCCTCAATTAGTTTTCGTATTTAAAAGAACAAAAAGTATGTCTTTCAAACAAAAGTAATTCATATCGAAATAAGAATTGTCACAACTTTTATATGATAAATAAATGTAATTGTTATGCCAGCTTTTCTTTTATCTTTTTGTATTTTACTACCTCCATATTTAAGATGGCCAAAATAGAAAATCAGATCATAGCCAACTTTTAATCATCGTATCGTCGAAATACTTCTTTCGAAGCAAGCTGAGCTTGGAATAATATTATTACAACGTACGATAATTTAAAAAATCGTTACACATGAACCGGATGATATACGTATGAAATTATAGACCAAATGGAGTAATTTGGCGATTTTCACAGGACTACATAGTTCCGGAGGATACAATTTATTTTATATACTAGTTCACAACCTATTGTAACGTTATTAGTGTAAAATTAAAGAGGAGAATACCTATTAAAAATACTTCAAATATCATAATTCTATATGTATGAGTTCAGCATCAACAATCATTTCAAGCTTACATCTTCGTTTATTTAGTTTACTCATACTTTAGTTTTTAAGAGGGAACATTTGAAATGGTTGTTAATACTAAACTAATACAGATAGAAGCTTGCAATGTGCAATGTTTTAGCACATATTCTCTTCTTTCATTTCTTTCTAAATTTGAAGTCCTTTTAAGGGACAACAGGATAAGTAAATGAAAAACTAAAAGCGCCAATTAACTCTATTTCACTTATAAAGTGGGTAAATTGTAAGGGCCGATGTTGACTGTTGACCGCGTTTCATTTGACATTTCTCAATTTCAGACTAACTCAATTTAAACCATGGAAAGATACACAATCTAGCAACTAGATAGAGTTATTCAGGCTTATTATAAAAATGGGTGTTCAAATCAAAATGCATATCGTGCACTTCGTGATTTTTTCGATCAATTTAATCGTCCAAATGTGCGTACAATCGGAAAAATCGTGCAAAAATTTGAGCAATCCGGGTCTGTAGGAGTTGTGAAAACACTAGTGAATGCTCGTACTTCAGAAAATATTGCTGATGTTCGGGCTGAACACACTATGGCTGAAGAGCCGTCCACCTCAACTCGTCGTTGTGCCCAACAATTGCACCTCTCTCGCCTACAAGGTGCAAGTGACTCAATAACTAAAGTCTCTTGACCAAGAAATGGAAACAGTGGATGATCAATTTTCAAAGAAAATCATCTTCAGTGATGAAGCACTTTTACAGCTCAGTGGATTCGTCAATAAGCACAATTGCCGCATTTGGGCGAATGATAATCCAAGAGCGATTGTCGAAAAACCAATGCACCCACAAAGAGTGACTGTTTGGTGCGGTTTATGGGCTGGCGACATCATCGGGCCGTATTTTATCCGAAATGAGATCGGTCTGGCAGTTACTGTGAATGGTCTTCGCTATCGTGAGATGATAACGAACTTTTTTATGGCCCGAATTGGAAGATATGGATGTGGACGATATGTGATTACAACAGGACGGTGCCACTTGCAACACAGCTAACGAAACAATGGCTCCTTTGCGCAGAGAAATTCAATGACCGTGTTATCTCACGTGGTGGCGATATCAATTGGCCGCCAATTGATATCAATTGCTGCCGAGGTCGCGACCATTTGGCCGATATTTTGTTCCATACATAATTGAACCATACCAATATTATCATAATAAAAAGAAATGACAATAATTTTCTAAATAATTTGTGTTGTATTCAAAATCCACATCGGCCTTTAAAATTAACCACACTTTAGTTTCAGATGTATATCATCTGGTTCAAGTGTAATATGGACTGTCGGACAGGCTTATCGAACTTTTCTCTCAACATCTTAATGTTGATTCACTTATTGTCATATAGTCTTACAGGCATTTTACTTTTCACTTTTGGAAACAATGTCGGATATATTTTGAAGATGATAGTCTTAGTAATTTCCATAATAAAAACTATTTTTTGGTGAGTGATTTGTAAAAGTAAACTGTAAACCTCCGTCTTTTCCCCAAGAATCACAAGAAGTATTAATTATTTATTAATATCAAAGTAGAGGGGAGAACTTTAAATTTCAATCCAATTTAATAGAAATCTAAATATCGAATATCAATATAAATTAAAAGCTAAATTGTACTTTTTAAATCACACATTCAGTTAGATCTACAATATAAAATGAAAATATTATAAACAATAGATATGATTTGAACTTAAATATTCTCGTGGCTCAAGATAATTTTTTGCAAATAATATGGCTGGTGCCTGCATTTATCTCTACTTCTGGCCCGTAACGACAACATTTTATTTCCCATTTTGAGGGAATTTTCAGGACATATATTTCATTTTATCATTTCTCCTTGAATATGTATTGGCTTACACTGTCAAATATTTCCAATTTGTGCAATTTTCGCAAATTTAAAAATTATTTTTCTTTTCTTTTGTAATAGTTTACTAAAGAAATTAACTAAAAAGCCGCTTGGGAGCTTAACAAATTGTTCCTTAACATAACAAAAAAAGAAAATTCTAAGCAAACCTCATTATAGCCCTTCGGGGAATACTAACAAGGACTTACAGACAGACACAACCACCAACTATGCCCGTTTATTAAACGTGTTCTAACTATTGACACTTGTCTCACAATTCCATTTATTGTTTGTTTTCAGTTGTATCTCTTTCGTTTCTTCGTTTCAGGAATGGCCTCATTACACTCCAACATCGATCGACACCCGCCAACCGCCACCGCTCACCAACCATATCAACATGGCTGAAACACACACACGCAGAGACACATTGCATAGCCTCAAGTGGCCAATGGTTTTAACAAGAAAGGAAAACCATTTCCGTTTGCTGGACAAACACAATAACAACAAAAAGACGACAAAGCCAACGTCCCCATCCTCCTCATCACCACAGCCAACGCCATCGTCATCATTGTCGTCTTAATGGGTGCATATATATATAAATATATTTATTCTAGTTCTACGGCTGAAGTAAAATGTAATCCCTGCGGATATTTAGTTGGTAGCCCCCCCGCTCCACACACAGACACAGCAGTACCACTGGCCACCGCTTTACCGCTCTTCCACCTGGAGCTTATGCAAACACAAATCTTAATTGTTAAGGCCTAAAAGCATGCCACAAATCACAAAAGAAACTTTTCGTATTTATTTTGGAAATGCGACAGGTCCTCAGAGAGACGAGTGAGAAGAGAGGGAACGGAGAAGAGAGAGAAAAGCGTAAGACACAAGAACAAGATAAATTACATTTAATTGTAGTGTATTTTCCAAAGCATTGTTTACTTTTACAGCCAGCCCATTTATTCGCTTAACATAACATATTTGTATTGTCCTATTTAATTTTATCTGGTTCAAGTATTGAATGACCGACCGACCAATGTGAAGTGTTTGTATTGTTATTTCCAGTGTATACCTTAAGGTTCTTTTGATTGTAGCATACCTCTAGGCTGCGTCATCCATTGTTTATCGCTATAAATACTATATTCGAGTTGTGTTATTGTTTTATGATATTGTTATTAAAACACTTAAGGACATTGCTTTTGTATCTCCCACACTCCCACTTACCCTAGCTCTAGTAAATTCAGTTCTGGCTGAAGTAGTAGTAGTAGCATCAGGCTGGTCCTGGTGTTATAGAAACAGAAACTGAATCTGCAACTGAAACTCTTGCTATTACTTTTTATCTTTATCTTTATGGTCTGGCGATGCCGTAACAAAGGATTACTTTTTGATTTCGTTTTATATCCTTCCTTGTTATCATCTCATCCTTTCTTTAGCTCTTTAGTTTCAGATAAAACGTTGTACATAAGAAGAGACAAAGTTTTATGCAGGCAGCTGCTGGCCGGCTCCTCTGCGTGTTTTATTGGTTTTTCTTGTCTGTCCATCCTTTTTGTTCCGTTTGACGTTTACATAAATTTAGTTTGGTTTGTTGTTTACCTTGAGGTAGGCTTTAAAGTTTACACTCTCAGTGAAGCCTTAAAGTATGCTAAGGCTAATGGAAAATTTATATTTTTAGAATTTGCTGAATTCATCCTTCATTCATTTGCATATTGTCTAACGTTAAATCTTGTAACAGATATTTATCGGTTTAGTGGAGCATTTCAACCGCTTATCAAATATATTCATACCAAGTATATGACGAGAGCGGGTATATTCAATAAAGGCAATCTAAAAACACTTAGAAATTTAAGAGGAGTAATTTTATTCAACCATAGTATTCAACCTTTTGTCTGATCCTGTCAAAGATTGTATGTTTTCCTTTTATGCCCATAAAATGCAGTGACCGGAAAAATATATATTTTATGTTTTATAACATTTGGTAAATCAATGTGGTGAGTGAGATGTATTAATAGAAAAGCACAGTTTGGATTGATATGCTATGGTCGGATTTAATTTATTCCATAGTCGAAGAATGCAGAAGTAAATTCCATCTGTATTCACGACATATGATTTGATTTAAATAAGTCCTGATTCATAAAACTGAGTAGTGATTCACGAAATCAATCATCTTTTTAATAGATAACACCATCCGAAAGTCCACTTTACACTGGAATCGGATGATATACGCCCGAAACTAATGTTAAAATGGAATTAATTGGTGTTTTTAGTTCATCATTTCCGCATACTGTTGCCACTTAAAAGGACTACAATGATACAAAGGATACAATTTTTCAAAATTTAGTTATAAAAACATATAACCACCCTTACTCCCACACTATGGTATTAATTTAAAATACTTATCCCCACCCTACGATATCGGTTTAAGTACCAAATTAAAGATGCGAATATCTGATAAAATTGCATTCTTCTATCTGTATTAGTTTAGCAGTAACATCCATTTCAAGTTTTCCCTCTTAAAAAGTAAAATATGAATAAACACAAAAAGTAAGGCGGATAGTTGCTAAACTAATGCAGAAAAAATATGAAATTTTATTTATATTTAACAGATATTATCCTCATTAATTGGACACTTATACCGGTATGATAGAGTGCGTTTAAGTATTTAAAATAATTTTGGAAAAAATATATAAATACAAAAATAAAAGACCATGTACGACCTTTTTTAAAAATTGTTGTAGAAATAATTACTAAAATTGCAATCGGTCGAATGCATCTTTACCATTTGTACTCTCATTTTGGAAATATACATCGGATAAGAACCACTTATATGTTCAATTAAAGATAATTATGGTGGCAACAAATATTATGAACTTCACTTTCGCATATAGGTTGGGCCATGTAACATTTAAAATTTTACCGATTACTTTGACTTTGAAAGGTAGAATAACATGCATTTTTATACCCTCGCTCATTTGGGACAGAAAAACGTGCAACGCTTTTTAACCCCCAAGTATGTTTGGACCAAATCCGTTTCACGACGCACAGAGGGTTGAAATCGCGAAAAATGGAGATTAATTCTGGGATGCCTTCGGGTCAGGTAATGTTTATATTTTTTCAATATTTATACCATTATCAGTAAAAGAAAACACAATATGGGTACAATTTAGTGGAAAAAGTGGTTTTCCTGAAAAATAAATTAATAATCCGAATCTTGTTATCGAAGTACAAGTCTCAATTATTATCCAATCCCAACTGAACTTGGAACAGCTAATTTTTTCGCATCAATGACGGACACTATTAAATTTGAAGCAAATCCGTTCAGATTTAGATATATCTTCCATACAAATAACACTCCCGATTTGTCTTTTTTCGCTCTAGATACCACATATTTTAACCGATATTGTTCAAATTTGGTACAACACGTTATATTTCAACTAGAAACATTTATGGTGAAAGTGGGTCACATCGGTTTAGATTTAGGTATAGCTCCCATAAAAATGTCTTTCCAGATTTGACTTTTCCACTATAGTAACAAAATTGTTTACCCAATTTTGTTCGCATTTGGCACATAACTTTATATTGCACCTACAAACAGCTGTAGTTAAATTTGGTGACATCGGTTCATTGTTTGATAAAGCCCCCATACAAATGTCCAACCAGATTTGGTGACATTTGCTCACAAAGGACAATGTTTCGAATGTGTCCGACATTAAACTGTCACAGATATTTTAATACATTTTAAATTGGTAGTAAATTAATTAGCCGGCATCACCCGACTGTGGTCTTTCCGTACTTGTTATACCCTACACCACTTCGTTTTTATATAGGGATGTATATAAGATTAAGATTTATTGTGCAACTTCTAATCTCATTCTGCTACTGTGAATGCTTTTCATTAGAAATAATTGTTTAATTTAAGTAAAGGGTGATTTTTTAAGAGCTTGATAACTTTTTTTTTAAAAAAAACGCATAAAATTTGCAAAATCTCATCGGTTCTTTATTTGAAACGTTAGATTGGTCCATGACATTTACTTTTTGAAGATAATTTCATTTGGTGGTCATCATTAACACTGGCCGATACAGCTGCGATATTTTCTTCAGTTCGCACTCTACGTAAGCGTGTTGGTGGTTTAATGTCCAACAATGTAAATTTGGTGCGAAATTTAGTCACAATAGCCCGAATAGCCGCTTCAGTGGGTCGATTAAACTGACCATAAAATGGAAGCGCGCAATGAACTTTCTTAACAGACCACGCATTTTGATAATAAAATTCAATAATTTGCAAGCGTTGTTCGTTTGTAAGACGATTCATGATGAAATGTCAAAGCATACTGAGCATCTTTCTCTTTGACACCATGTCTGAAATCCCACGTGATCTGTCAAATACTAATGCATGAAAATCCTAACCTCAAAAAAATCACTCTTTATTAAGTGTTAAAAAGACTTATTTTGCATTACAAAATATTTAAATATTAAGTTTTTGTCGTATTCTAAATTCCAGTTGTACAATAAAACTTAATGTATAAGCACCCATAAAGAGTGATAATTTTCATAATTTATTTAATAAAATAAATTAGCGCAAAAACGCGCAACATGTAATTGCGGAATATTGAAGCTAACACATTGTAATTTAATTAGAAATTCACCATCTGGCGGTATGTTACAGAATTCACATTAAAAACTGTACCTATATTTTCAAAATACCTTAAATTTGGACATATTTTCAACATTTTTTTTTTAAATTTTCTAAAATACTTTCGTTAAAACGTTTTTTTGTAAAATCACTCTAAAATACCTGAACTTGAAGATTCTTTAATCAAAGTGCTACTTTTTAAAATGGGGAAAAATATAAATTTGAAATATGTCAGTTTGCAATTTTCAGAACTGTTCGCGTAAAACTCAAAACATGCATGAATTTAAGGCAGTGCAAGTGTAAAAGTAAACAACGCATGTCATTGATATTTTCGGTAGTGATGTAGAATTTTATATTCTTTAATCGTATAATAAAAAATTTTCAAAAAAAAATTAATTTTGATTTTTGAATTAATCTCCATTTTTTGCGATTTCAACCCTCTGTGCGACGTTTTAAGCTGTTTGAGTCATGTCCGTCCGTCCGTCCTGGTGTATACGATAACTCTCGAAAGGAGTTACGGAATCAATACAAACTTTGCATATGGTAATATTTTTCCCAAACTTAGTTTAAGTTCGAAGATGGGCGAAATTGCCACGCCCCTTCTGCTACCTCCCACACAAATAGCCCATATTCCAGAGTTAAATTAAAACACATATAACTTATACACGGATAATCGGCATCAGTTATATTTTGGTATTTGATAATGTTTTTATAATCACTTTAAGTGTACAAAGTATGATGGGTTTTGCCACGCCCCTTTTAGTACGTCCCACACAAATCTCGCAAAACTTTACGTAGTTAAAGCAGTGATAACTTCTATACGGATGATCCGAAATTTGATATTTGGTAGTGCTTTTAAGAAGTTACATTCACATGGAATATGGGCGATATTGCTATACCCCTTCTGGTACCTCCCACACAAAGTGACAAACTTTGATTACAATAAAACCGATATAACATCCCTACGGGTAGTCAAAATCATTTGCAATTTGATATTTGAAAATTTTTTTTATAATCACTTTAAACCTAAAAACACAATTGTCTTTATCCTTGGTGATATTAAATCCTTCATAACTTCTATGCTGGTGCATGGAATCCACTATGACTTGATATGAGAGTGAGGGTATATATAAGTCGGTTTAATCGACTGAATCTTACTTAATTGTTTTTTAAAAATTCGTTAGTAATTGACTGAGTTATTGAAGTCGTTATTAATACTAAATTTTTGATAACCCAGAAAGTTACAAGTTAATAACTGTGCAAATCTACGAAAACCTGCAAAACTCGAAATTCGTACTTCTAATGGATAAAAATGGTAAAAAAATTATATCAATCAATAGGCTGCATATATTCCTCTGGCTGTGTAGATAGATGCGAAAACAAATGAATTTCAATATATTCAAACTTTTAGGTTCAAAAATGAGGGGAGGGATAAAACTTACCAACCAGACGGCTGTAACTAGAAACATGATCTCTGACTGCGCGGACTTTGAAATTGCAAATTGTCAAAATTGGAAGAGAGGTATAACTTTTTCCCCTTACAAGGACGGAATAATATTTGGGGTAGGTTTGGCAAGTAAGCAGCACCCTATTCACTTTTTCATATATTGTATAAACATTTTGGTAGCCTCTCCCTGTATGTGAGATCGGTTTTTAAAATAATTCAAATTTGTTCACTAATGAAATATATTATTTAAACAACAACCAAATTGGGCGTGGTAGCTTGTAATAGTAATCCTATAGACGATCATACCGATTTAATCCTACCCTACCCCCTCTTTTTTATTTAAAAATAATTTGCATTAAAATCTCAGAAAAACATTAATAAAGCCCATTTCCACTGTTTTTAAAAATTAAACAACTAAAATGCTGGTCATTTTTGTCAAAAATAAATCTGGTTCCACCTAATTTGATTATGAATATTTAAGAACGCACAATTTTCCATCGCTCTTTTTATTAAGTTGTTAAATTTATAAAACATTCACTGTTGTAAAACCAGCACATTTAAATTTGTTTTTGGTTTATTGTAATGTGCATTTAAAATCATATTCATTTCATCTTTTTATTAATTTTTTTCCACAGCAAAACCACAAATCACATTCATGCCTTTTTGCGGTGTCAAATGCTCTCCTTCTGTCCGCCTTGATTTTGTGAAAGACCTCTGCTACTGCTACAGCTACTGCTGCACACACAAACAAAAACTCACTCGCAGTAAATAAAAATAATAATAACATTCACATAAAAAGCAAAGGCAAATAACAAAAAAAAAACATGCATAACACTCGAATGCTGAATCGTGGCAAATAAAAAAAATCATAATAAAAAAATCTCTGTCAGGGATATTTCAGTTAACCTCATTTCAAGTTGAGTTTTGTGCGCTGTTGCCGCTGTTTTGCTTTTATGATTTAACCTCATTCAAAAGTTCAGGAGGCGAGCAAAACGTAAAGGATATGAAAGAGGAAGAGTTAATTTTTTCTCGAGTTGGCATTACTTTTATTTCCGCTTTTGAAATGCGTTGTTTCTGAATTTGTATGTTGAATACGTTAAAAACATGAATGTAAAATGTTACATTTTGAAATGGGCGTTATTAATTAGTAATTTGCAGCTGCTGGAAATATTCAACGGAGGAGACCTCATGAAGAATATATGTATATTGTACGACGATCAAAATTTTCAATTTTTCTGCATGACTGCAGATAGGTTGGGATTGGAAATGAGTAAAATCGGACCAGTAGGAAACATTTTTACCAAACAATGACTAAAAAACCCTTATATTTGGAATATTGAGGTAATTTCTTTGGTTCATATAATCCTTATTAGCGTGAATGGGTTCCCAAAATTGAGTTTTTTTCAAAGTTAATACTTTTAGGTGGTTAAATAGGGAAAAAGGGCTAAAAATGGTACGAATCAAACGACAAGAGCTAGAAACATGAAATTTGGAATAATTACACAGACACATAAAATAAAAGGATTTTTCGCCACTTGCACTTTAAAGGGGTACATTGTGAAAAAGGAATAGAAATGGTACCATGGCTCTTAATATGTAGACGAGCAATATAGTTCAGTTTTTCGAAATTTATAATTTTAGGTGGGAAACGGGCGAAAGGGTACCAACCAAGCGGATCCAGCTATAATAATGAAAATCTGATTGCGTATTCGCGTAAAAAAATTATATCTTTCTAAAGGGTGATTTTTAAAAGCTATAGGAAAAAACACATCAAATTCAGAAAAATGCATGAAATCTTTATTTGAATCGATAGTACGGCCCATATAATTTAATGTTTGAAGACTATTTCATGCAAATGTTTACCTTGACTGCGCCTTAAATGGTCCATCCGATTAGTCCACTTTTGGCATTTCCACGTTTTTGAGTAACAGAGGCCCAATTGCTGCGAACGGCGACGAATCGATAATTGATGGTCATCATTAACACTGGCCGATACAGCTGCGATATTTTCTTCAGTTCGCAGTCTACGTAAGCGTGTTGGTGGTTTAATGTCCAACAATGTAAATTTGGTGCGAAATTTAGTCACAATAGCCCGAATAGCCGCTTCTGTGGGTCGATTAAACTGACCATAAAATGGAAGAAGCGCGCGATGAACTTTCTTAACAGAGAACGCATTTTGATAATAAAATTCAATAATTTGCAAGCGTTGTTCGTTTGTAAGACGATTCATGGTTAAATTATAGACCAAACTGAAGATGTTTGACAGTGAAACAAAACACAAAACGTGCGTCAGCTGTTTAAACCAGTGTTGCCAAAAAGATAATAGCTAAAAACGCCCTTTAGAATGGAAAAACAACCAACTGTAGCACCCACTATCAATATTTATGGTAATTAAGCTATTTGAAAATATAAATATAAGAATATTTATTTTTTTTAAATTGACTTAAAGAATTATTTCGATATATATAGTGTAGACGTATTGGTAGCCTTGTCTTATAAGCGTGGTTTGAAATAATCAAAATATTTATAAAATTATTATAAAATTATTTTTTCAATATTTTTATTTGTTTTGATTTGGCTATATTAAAATAATGAAAATTTCCTGCAATGTTACTGCAATTCTACGAAAAGCGACAGCCTCTGTGGAATGCAATCCATGGTGGCGGATATATAAAATTCGGCCCGGCCGAACTTAACGCCGTTTTCACTTATTTTTGTTAATTAAGTCGTCGCATCCAGGGCACAATTCACATCGCCGAAGATAACAATCATGTGTTGGGGGGTTGCAAATTATTTTTGAGAGACGATCGTTATAAGTGACAATTTGGAGGTTATTAGATGTTAGTCTTGAAAGAGATAAACCGTCAATCATAAGTTTTACGTTTCCTCGCACCATTTTTCTACAAAAATGTTACTGGTACCCAAAAACTGTAGCTAGTTAATATTACACCGTGCGACAATTTTACATTTATTTGATTGTACCTGAGTAAGACATTATACTGTACTGTAACTAGAGATCGTATGTAGAAAATCTGCGTACTCAATTCTTCATTTGGTGATCCTTTCTCCTTTTTACAGGACTTTTAATTTCCAGAGGATATAGATGTTTGAGTAATTTATTTTCATACTTTAACGAGTCATAACAAGGCGAAATTGGTACCAAATAACAGTGAAGGATATCTGTTAAAAATACTTTAAATATAATGCTTCTATCTGTATTGATTTAGTATTAACAATGATTTTATGTTTGCCCCCTTATTTATTTTATTATTTACTATTTAAGGGGAAAAACTTCAAATGCTTGTTAATGCTAAACTGAGTTTTTCTACATACGATCTCTAGTTTCATGTGTATATGGTCTCGTTTAGGTCCAAAAACTACTGTCGCACGGTGTTATGAATGAAATGAAAATTGATATACATTTTGATATTATTCTTAAGTGCGAATAATATTTAACATTATAATTAATTTTTCTATATTTAATAGAATGCAAATTTATTTACAAATGGCATGGTGACATTTATTACTTGGCTGCAGACTACCACGATCATGATTTCGACCATGTCAAAAGTCTTTTCAAGTGGCTTCGCAGCGACTTGTCAACATCAAACCCGGCCTCTATAAGGAGATGATTCTCACAAACGAACGAGAAGCACAACTCACTTGCCGAATTTGCGTTTAAAAAATCGCACCAAGTAATAAAGCACACATGCCATCTTACAAGCATCTCATTGAGTTGTAAGTATGTGTATATGCAGGTATAGTTATACCAAGTTATATTAATGTTGCTGGCTATGGTAGTTGTAAAAATTGTGGCAATTGGTGTTTTGAAAATCCACGAGTTGATAACAAAAATGTAGTCACAACGTGTCACTGTTTGCTCCTGGTTTTGAGATAGAGGCATCGCCGGAAGATTTTTCTAAAAGAAATGCGAACACATAAAATCATTATGAGATGATAGTCCAGATATTTGCACATACACTTCATGATATTAATTTGCACGAAATGTGGTGACATACAGTTCAATTAAATTTTGAAATATTGATAGAGTATTTATAAAAAGTTTACGCCCAAATCATATGATTTAACCGTTTTGGCCATTTCTTTTTACATTCTTAAAATCTAAGGGCTGTGTTGGCAACCCAGATCTCAAAGAAACTCAGCCACATTTATGCAAAATATTCATATTTAAAAATTTCAATTTTTGCACGAATCTTGGGAAGACCTTTTTAAACTATTGCACTTCTATTATTTTTTACTTAATTGAATTAATTCTTGAATAAAAATATTTGCTCACTTTTGTGATTTTTTAATTCGCAACTTAAAGTCTCAAACATTGCAGGACTCCATAAATATTATTCAAATGTGATGTAAAACAAGATTGCAGCATGATTTTGACATATTAAAACTGAAACAAAAACATTCATACTTACATGGAAATATGCATAGAGCATATATACATTAAAGTGGGCAACGAAAAATATTTCGGATTTTGAAAAATTTTACCATTTTTGTGGTCAGATGTGGAAAATCTCTGTTTTAACGTTTTCAAAAAGCGGTTTTGCAGAAAAGCGTTTACCGGTTTAAACGTAAATATAATTTTCTAAAATACCGTAGTTTCCATTACTTATAGAAATAATGAAAAGTGTCTAATTCAAAATTACAAAAAGGAAATTGCAGTCAACTTTCATTAATAGTTCGTATAATAATAAAATTTAGAAATATATTTTATTTAAGAACATTTTAAAGTTTATCATAAAAAACGATGACTTCGCTCTGTCCTTTAGTGGCCTATGTATACCCCACGTCTTCGGGCAGGCCTGCATCGGTAACTTTATATATTGAAGTGTCACCCACTCTAACGCACTCGTCTCATGTTTTACAGCGTTTTTTTTTTTTTTTTTGTTACAACACTTTATAGAAAAGCGCCCTTAATTCCCCGTAGGGCGATGTTTTGTAGCAGCCACATAACATGGCACAAAAAACATTCACCTAATAACGTGTGGCAACATGCTGAGGAAGAGACTTCCTGTTTGATTCATACTGGCACACATCAGCAACGACATACATACATATATACATATTTATGTACATACATTATATACACAAATTTCTGTACATGTAAATACGACATGTGGCTTGTGCTGTAAACTACACCACAGTATATCGCTCGCATACATCTCAACAACAACAAAAAAGAATATTCACATTTCATATTTTCACACACACACATACACAAACGAAAAAAACTTGCATTTAAAAATAGAAAATCCCAAAGCAGCCAACAGAAGCCACCATCCAGCAGCCACCATGCCATGGTGCTAACCAGACCTTCCTTTTTTGTTGAACTTACGCTTACTCATTCAAATTCTCATATCCTGCTGCAATGGCATATAACCATTTTAGCAGGACGAAGAGCAAGACGTAGAAGGATGAGGACGTTGCGCTGCCGCGTGTCTTTCAGCTTCAAGATGAGAAAAAAACTGCTTCAGTGGAGGATGCATTTGTAAAAGCCAAAGTACAAATGACAGTTGGCTTTTTACAATTGAAATATTCGCCAATATGGTTGGAAATAGAGTGGGTCATTCCTAAAACTTTTCGTTGTTATTTGATCATAATAAAAATTAGATTTGTTCTACGATGATTCCCAAATATTTTCTTTTCGGCCAAAAACAGTTGTGGAAAATAACGCCATATTATTTTCTAAATAGAATAGATATGGTTCTAACAAATATATAGAGTAGATTTAACAAAATCAAACTGAACAGTCCCAAAAATATATTGTTTTTAACTTAAAAAATAGAGACATCCCTTAGGCATGCTCATATTTGCTGTGTTTTATTTTACGCATTGAAAAATTGATATGGGATAATTTTTTAAGCGTTTAAGATACGAACGAAAAATCGCTCAAAAATTAAGCAAAATGACACAAAATAAACTTAAAAAAATGCCATACTTCATATAAAAAATAAACTATAATTGGATCTTATGGACAATATTAAGTATTTGTTATTTGTCACAAACAAAGTATGACTTATCGCCCGAAAGGTAAATTGTTCATAAATTTATTTACAAATCCGGAGAAGAAGAACTTTATGTAGCCGGACATACCCCAGATGAGATATACTTTTGCGTCATTTGTATACCCTCCACATCTTGAAATATCGACCTGAGACCCTATAAAGTACACATATTCTTGATCGTCATAAAAATCGAAGACGATATAGCCATGTCCGTCCGTTGAAAGCACGCTAACATATAAACGAATGGAGATAGAACGTTCAAATTTTCCATAAATGCGTCTTATAGTCGTAGATCGGTTGTGATTGAAACGGGGCGAAATCGACCCAAAGGGAAAAATTTTTCCCTCACAAGGACTAAAAATACCCATAATAATCCCTAATATTTTAGGGTATTTAAGCAGTTTTTTTTTCAATATGTCTGTTTATATTTGATTGATATTTGGTATGCGCATTCCCCTTATAGCAAAAAAGTGCACCATAAAGTGATTTTTATTCGTAGGGGGCAAAAGAGATAAAAATGGAACATATTAAACGACAACAGCTAGAAACACGAAATTCGGTGTGTACTAGAGCGTACCAGGTTACAAGTAAAAAAAAAAAGTTCGCCGTACACCTTCGAATATGAAGTATTATTGAAAGGTAGTTTCAAAAAAATTTTTTTTATTTTTTTATGCCGAACGTAGGGGTCGCGCTTTTACATTTTTCTATATAACTTCTGCATTTATAAACGGATTTTAAAGTGTGATACATCGATGTTTTTGTCCGATTTTTTTGTCTTTGAAGTCATTGAGCTCAAACATGATTCATGATTTTATGCGAGCTTTAATTTTCGATTATTAGAGTGGTACATTAGGGTAGTAGCAACTGAGAAATGATGGGTAAGTACCAGAAGGGGGTGCTTGAGCTCAATGACTTCAAAGACAAAAAAATCGGCCTCGTCGAGACAAAAACATCGATGTATCACACTTTAAAATCCGTTTATAAATACAAGTTATATAGAAAAATGTAAAAGCGCGACCCCTACGTTCGGCATAAAAAAATAAAAAATTTTTTTTTGAAACTACCTTTCAATAATACTTCATATTCGAAGGTGTACGGCGAACTTTTTTTTTGAGGTACGCCCTAGTGTGTACATTCCTCTAAATGAGTAGCTAAATAATATAAAATTCGTACTCTTAAGGGGTAAAATGGGAATAGAGGGATAAAAATGGTACCAACCAAACGGCTGTACCTAGAATAACGAAATTCGGTGTATACATTCCTCTGATTGCACAGACAAGTAAAATACACGGATTTTTCAAAATTCGTACTTTTTGGGGTTAAAATGAAAAAAAAAGAATAAAAATAGTACCAATCATGACATTCGAAGTATACATTCCTCTGACGGTAAATAAACTGAATTTTCGAAATTCGTACTTTTTGGGGTCAAAGTAGAAAAAGGGGATAAAAATAGTACCAACCAAATGACCGCAGCTAGAGTCATGCAATTCGGAGTATACATTCCTTTGACTACGTAGACGTGAAAACTAAAACGTTTTTTTCAAATTCGCACTTTCCAGGGATACAATGGGTACGGAGGGATAAAAATGGTATCAACCAAACGGCGACACCTGGAATAATGAAATTCGCTGTATACATTCCTCTGGTTGCTTAGACGCTTAAAATAAGCAGGTTTTTTTGAAATTCGTACTTTTTGGAGTTAAAATGATGAAAGGGGATAAAAATAGTACTAATCAAATGACCGCAGCTAGAGTCATGAAATTCGAGGTATACATTCCTCTGACTGCGTAGACACGGAAAATAAACTTATTTTTCAAGGGATACAATGGTACAGAGGGCTAAAAATAGTACCAACTAAACGACTACAGCTAGAATGATGAAATTCTAATTGCGTACAAACGTCAAGGGGGTAAAAATAGTAACATCCACATGGGCGCAGCTGGAATAATTGACTTCGGTGTATACATTCCTCTGACTGCATACGTACGCAAAATAAAAAGTTTTTTCCAAATTCGTACTTTTTCTTTTACGGCAAAAATTGGTTGAATCATGAAGTTATGTTATTTTGCACTATGTACGTCTGATAATGGATTTTCAAAATTTGTACCTTTGGGATTAAAGTAGAATGGAAAAACAACCAACTGTAGCACCCACTATCTACCAATATTTATGGTATTTAAGCTTTTTGAAAATATAAATATAAGAATATTTATTTGAATTGACGTATTGGTAGCCTTGCTTATAAGCGTGGTTTGAAATAATTAAAATATTATATTTATTTATAAAATTAATTTTTCAATATTTGTATTTCTTTTGGTTAGGCTATATTAAACAATTTATATTTTCCTTTAGTATTACTGCACTTCTACGAAAATCGACAACCTCTACGAAAACCGATAATCCATGGTGGAGGGTGTATAAAGTTCGGTCCGGCCGAACTTAACCCCGTTCTAACTTGTTCATATTAAAAACTATTCAAAATTTTCGGCGATTTTTCATATAAAAACTGAATTTTGAAGATTTTTCATTTTTCAGTTGCCTGATTTTGCATTTATTTTTGGGCCTATTTCACTTTGTATTTTGGGTCATTTGTTGACCCTTTTTGTAATTTATAGCATTTTTATTTTTATGTCCAATAATGCCCGGTTATACATTAAACTAATGGCCGGGGTGACGGCCATAAATATTTTAAATATTACAGTCGGCAAAAAAATGAAAAATAGTTTTTTAATTATTTATTTAAAAAATCCATAAAAATTGCAAAAGAGGAGAAAAATAGTTAGCATACTAAAGAAAGAAGCAAAGCGTATTTGAAAAATATTTATGGATAACACACTTCTACATTTATCAAAAGATTTCAAATATTAGAAAACCAAAAAATACGTTTTAGTTTCTGCATTTGCATTTCTGCATTTCAAATAATCATAAACAATTTGTTGTGCTGATTTTAGAAATCAGTATGGCTCAACGAACACAAAAGAAAAATATTTTTTTAGTTCTCGTACACAAAATGTTTATTTTTTGTTGGAAATTTGTATCAGCATACCATACGATTTCATTCATGAAACAAAATTTTAAATTCATAAAAAAAGCTGAAGCTTACCTGCTCTTTGACGAGTAAGGAGAATGGTGTGTAATTCCAAAAAATTTCGATTCATTATGGATTTTAATGAAAGTTGGCTAAGTGTAGGTCGTTTTTGTGAGGAGACAGTTTCTTGCCAACCATGAATAATGGAAAAATCCTTCTTTGAATTTGACACTGAAAATAGAGAAATGAAAAAAAGGTGGATTTTTATTAACAGAATCTCAAAATACTTAAAAATGTTATTGTAGTTTACACAATTCCGGTGGTAAGTAGCACATATATTGATAGATCAATAAGAAGAAATTAAAATATATGTTAGTATTTGAAAAGTGTTATTAATTATTACATCAAATAAGGGGACTTGGGAGGGGTGAAAGTAGTGCGGCTGATCCAGAGTTTTGTAGCTTTTGAGACGTTCAGAGTAGGTATAAAATACTGATAACCATCGTTTTGAGTACCCAGGCCCAACGCCGACAACACAGAAAACATTTATATTGCTCAGTGTTTGAAATTGGACATAAGCCAGAGGACAAAACCTTGAATGAAGATTATGTCAATTTCATTGATTGCAAGACCTCAAATTAAGGATAATTACAAGAATTTTACTATATATAACATTTTCTGATGTATTTTATCTTTCTAAACTCGAAAACGTAAATGTTTATGGATTTTTTTACGAAATTTTCAATTTTCGCCTATGGTACCTTTAGATTTGTACTCTTTTATGCTATCCATAGATATTTTTCAAATAACCATTAAAAAGAATATAAAAAAACACAATTTTGACTGGGGTGACTGTTAAATGTATATCCCTTGCCGTTACCTTCTGCTTAACGTATAACCGGTCGGCACGGTCGAACTTAACGAAATTGTTACTTGTTTTATAATTCGATTGGAAGCACCGCGACCCACTTTATTGTAAAACAGTCAACCCAACAGTCACCATCGCCTTCACATCTACAGAGCTGCAATGTTTTGGGGTAAAATAAATGCATCTTGAAATACGGACAGACATTGCCTCAGTCGATGGTGCTCAGAGAGGACAGATAGATAGACTGCATAGTTGATGGCTTGTCTTGTCGAACAACTGTTCGACGGACAGGCAGAACTACGCACAGTGTATTATCAGCGGCAAAAACTCCCAAAATTACATGCGCCAAATCTCAACTTTACTAATTGAATTTTGCAAAGAACATTCCTATTAAGCATATTCTAAAAGATTTTGCAAATATTGCGGCTAACTTAAGCTGGGGAGGCATTTAAAGTTCATAAATGCTAAAATAGTTGAAAATTTCATCATAAAAGAGTTTATTTTATTGGAATGTAACTCGGAAACCCTGTATCGTATTGAAATTTCGTTTAGTTCGTAGAAAATAGGAACTCTTGAGGTGTTCTTTTGCATTTAAAAAAGTGTAATTAGCAATTAAGCCTTCCTTTTCAGTGGAAGTGGTTTACCAGATGGTTAATTTTCTACAGTATACAACTCGTGAGGCCGACCCATGCCTCGGCATTTACAAATATATTGTTTTATTTATTCATTTTAAAAAGAATATTCTGCTTATAGCGGCCAACATCGATTTAATTACTGAAATGGTAAAACCTTCTAAGCCAAAAATGAAGCAATACTTTCTTCGTGGTTCTCTTTTATTGTATTTTGGAAAATTTATTTAAAGCATACATTAGGGATGTAAGGTTTTATGGCATGCGAGCGCATTCAAATATTGGGTTAATATTGATATAAGTTATTTATAAAGTTGTAATATCCTTTTGTAATCTATTAAAAAAAATAATTTTGGTTTTTTCGTTTGTATTTTTTTTGGTCTGTAATCAATATTTGATTTGATCTGGGTTATTGTCCTGGCTCAAGAAAATTTTGCATCTATATTTAATAGAATGCAAATTTTTTAACAAATGACATGGTGACATTTATTACTTGGCTGCAGACTACCACGATCATGATTTCGACCATGTCAAAAGTCTTATCAAGTGGCTTCGCAGCGACTTTTCAACATAAAAAAGTAAATAAAATAGTTTTTAATTTTCTTTTGTTTTGTTCGGCTGTAGGCTTTATTTGAAACACAGGTGTTGTTGTTTTTGATAATTTATTTTTTTAATCCCAATATTTCGATTGAAATCTTCAATCATCTTCAGGGGTGTCTATACACAAATAAGAATTACACATTTACATTACAAATTTTCTCAAAAAGTTAAACAAATTTATGGATAATTACATTTTTTTCGTCTACTGATGACAGTTTTGATCGTCTGTATTTGTCTACTGTGTAACGATAGATTTTGGCGCATTTATCTGTGTCAGTTTTGTAGTTAAGTCATTTGTTGGTAGGAACGTCAATAATATGTAACATCTCAAGAGTGTATCTTCTATTGTAATTTCTCTCCTCTGTCAGTATCTCTACATTGTCAAAATTTGGTGTATGGCCTGTGATGGTACAGTGCACTGTAAGAGCGGTCTTCTGCTCTAATGGTCTGTTAATAGCTTTATTGTCAGATTTGTGAGATGATATTCTAGTCTTTAATTTTGTCTTAGTAGTACAAACATATATCTTCTGGCATACGTTGGTTTTGTCCCCATTACATTTGATATTGTAGACCACATTAGATTTTTCCCCATTTTCTAATTTTGTCTTCGTCCTACTAAATAAGTGGTTGACAGTATTGCCAGTCTTAAATGCTAAGTTATATTTATCTTTGTCATACAAATTTGATTGTTTAAGTCTTTCTGAGAAACCAGGAGTGTATGTCATAGATTTGTATATTTTCTATGTCCTGTCAATCTCGCCTATTGTTATCTTTTTATTCCTACGTCTTATTAAGTCCTCTATAGTTTTTCTTGGAAAGTCATTTTTCTTTTTTACTTAAATTAGCATTATGGAATTCTTCATCGCTTATATCTAAGACCCTGTTTATAAAATTGGTCGCGGTGTTGATAATAATTCGTCTGAGGTGCTTAGATGTGAAATTGATTAATCGTCCTGAGGATGTTATTATGGTACCAATCTAATTTTAGCCGATTTCCTTGTCTTATTACTACCGCGTCCAAATATGGTAGTTTTTCGTCCTGTTCTTTCTCCATGGTGAATTGAATTTGTCTATTGAATGAATTTAATATTTGCAATGTTTCTTCCACGTTATTTTTCTTTAAGATTGCAAATATGTCGTCTACGTATTTCGTCAAGATTCGGGGTTTTGTATAATAATTTTTATCAAAAATTTCAAGAAAAAGTAAAAAACTAAAATTGTTATTTGGGCGTTGGGCGTGGCACTGACAATTTTCATTTAATTGTGGACTCAAACGAAATCACTGTTAATGATTTCTATTAACATTTATATGAAATAAATAATAATTTGATTTAATTTTTGATGATATAAGGGATGTGTGCGAAATTTCAAGGTCCTGGCTCTAATCCATCTAATTTTTGCCGCAGCTTGTATGCAAATATTTCACTGTGCGATGTAGTTGTGATACAAATGCATTTTTCGATTTGACAATAACAGCAGCAGTAGCTGCAGCAACTACGAGGGCGGCTCTGAAAGTCATATTTAAACTAAAGTTGTCTTTGCTATTGGAAGGCATGTATATTTCGAGTTTACTAATTACACCGTGAGGAGTTCACCAATTACAAAGGCGATATGGGTATCAACTGAAAGAGAAGAATATCTGCTAAAAATACTTTTAAATTCACGCTTCTATTCGTATTAAATTAGCATTAACAATTATTTCAAGTTCCCACCTTAAAAGGTATAACATGAATAAATTAAATAAACTATATGTTATAGATATATTAATAATTTGTTTTCATACTTTTGCTGGTCATACAAATGCGTTATGGGCATCAAATGAAAGAGAAGAATATCTGTTAAAAATACTTTAAATTTTGTGCTTCTAACTGTATTAGTTTAGCATTAGCTCCGATTTATCTGAAAATCTCAGAAAATATTCTTCTTTAAAATATATTTTACACGTGTCTTAGGCAAAAAATCATAAAATTTTATATGCCGAGTTAAAGACATTGCAATTTCCACACAAAAAAATTGAAAACCATGTGTACAAGTGAATATTAAATTTATTTTATATTAGTTTAGCATTAGCAATCAATTCAAGTTTCCCCTTTAAAAAGTTAAATATGAATAAATAAACTAATGCAGATTGAAATTTGAAAGCTTGAAATTTAAACTATTTTTAACAGATATTTTTCTGTTTCATTTGGTAACCATAAATATAAAATTTAAAACATTTACATCCTTTGGAAATTAAAAATTCTATAAAAAGGAGAAGAAGATCACCAATTAAAACCAGTAAGGAAAGGCTAAAGTCGGGCGGGGCCGACTATATGATACACTCCACTTTCTATCAGAATACAATTCAATTCGGAATAAAGTGAAAACGGGAAGAATTTGTTTATGTTTCCTAATCATAGGCTAATATGTACTAGTTCAATTTGTCAAATCGAAAAGAATATTTGTATCACGGCTATATCCAAACATGGAATGAAGTCACCCATTTCACAATAGGTTCTTCCAGTTCTCAATTTTAAGTAATTCGATGAAAATACGTTGTTTCTGGGGCGGAAAAATCAAGTCGGGAGCGAAATTTGTATAGGAGCTATATATAAATCTGAACCGATCTGACTCATTTTTATCCTGGGTGTTTCTCATGCAAATATAAGATATTTTGCCAAATTTGAAGAAAATCTGCTAAAATAAGTGGTTTCTGGAGCGGAAAACTCAAATCGGGAGTGAAATTCGTATGTGGGCTATATCTAAATCTGAACCGATCTGTCTCATTTGGTCTGTTTCATGGGTGTTTCTAGTTTAAATAGAAGATGTTTTGCCAATTTTGAAGAAGATCTGTTCAAATATGTGGTATCTACAGCAGAAAAAGTCAAATCGGGAGTGAAATTCGTATGGGGGCTATATCTAAATCTGAACCGATCTGACCAATTTTCACCAGTTGTCACTAGTTGAAATGTAAGATGTTTTGCCAAGTTTGAGGAAAATCTGTTTTAATATGTGGTATCTAGCGGGAAAAGAGTCAAATCGGGAGTGAAATTCGTATGGGGCTATATCTAAATCTGAACCGATCTGGCTCATTTTCACCGTGGGTGTTTCTAGTTGAAATATAAGATGTGTTGCTAATTTTGAAGCACATCTGTTAAAATATGTGGTTTCTACAGAAGAAAAAGTCAAATCGGGAGTGAAATTCGTATGGGGCCTATATCTAAATCTAAACCGATATGGCTCATTTTCACCGTGGGTGTTTCTAGTTGAAATATAAGATGTTTTGCCAATTTTGAAGAAGATCTGTTCAAATATGTGGTATCTACAGCAGAAAAAGTCAAATCGGGGGTGAAATTCTAAATCTGAACCGATCTGACCAATTTTCACCATAGGTGTTTCTAGTTGAAATGTAAGATGTTTTGTTAAGTTTGAGGAAAATCTGTTTTAATATGTGGTATCTAGCGTGAAAAGAGTCAAATCGGGAGTGAAATTCGTATGGGGGCTATATCCAAATCTGAACCGATTTTCTTCAAATTAAATAGCGTTCGTCCTTATCCCGAAAAACTTTGTTGTGCAAAGTTTCATTTGGTTCTGGCTACAATTGCGACCTGTACTTTGATTACAAGAATAGATGGACAGACGGACGGACGGACGGACGGACGGACGGACGGACGGACGGACATCGTTAAATCGATTCAAAAAGTGATTCTAAGTCGATCGGTATAATTAACAATGGGTCTATCTCGCTTCCTTTTGGGTGTTACAAACAAATGCACAAAGACATAATACTCTCGTGGAGTGTATAAAAATTGAGTACGATCTCTTGTTTCAAATGTATATGTTCTTCTTCAACTCCAATAATTACTGCCGCACGGTGTTATCAGTATAGGCGAAGCTAATTTCAGTCTAAAGCGTTTGTTGTTGGAGGGACTTAGGTCAGATTTGCCGTGTTTTTGTCGAATATTATCTCTCTCGCCCTCATATCATTACTTGGTAAAGATTTTTAAATTTCTCGGCCGACAAACATCATGAAAACATTTTCACAACCATCCCCTCCGGTTGAGCCAAAATTCCATTTGTACCCTAGTGTCTGCTTATATTAGGTTCTCCTCACAAGAGTTGCCTGCAATCCATTATTAATATCAGAAAAATTCAGGTTTTTTTGCTACTTCTTCTATTCTATGAAAATTACTGCATAGGAAGGAACACATGTCTAAAGTGTCAAGTTTGAAAACTGAAATTTCATTTCTATCCTCCGCCCCCCACAAAAAAATAAAGTTTTTTCCTTCCTTTTGTTTGAGGCCATCGACGAGAAGTGCTGCAAAATGCATTTGGTTCCATTTACACCCCCCCCCCCCAAAAATATTGCTGACATTGCAACTGCAGCAAATCCTGTTATTGTTGGTTGTTGCAGATGTCAATATGTGTGTGTGTGTGTGTGAGTGTGCCTGGCAGCAACAAAACAAGTTTTGATTTGATTTTGCCCAAAATGACAGCAGGAAAAGTTTCGTGTGACACTTTTAACCAGACTGCCGCAAGTGAACATAAACAGCAATTCCAGATGACACTTTCGTTGATGTATTCTCTGAGTTTTTGTTTTGTTTGTTTTCCGTGTTTTTTTCTTTTCCTTTTATTTGGACAGAGATATTTTGCCATTAAAAGTGAAAACTTTTGTGAAAATGCACACATGTGTATACATATTAGGATGGGGCACGGAAAAATAAAACACAGAAATGAAGATTGGATGGTTTATGGTAGCGCCCATCGAAACTGCGCAGTCAACTTTTAGCTGCAACAATAAAGGTCTCACTTTGCCTTTTTGCTAATTTTGGGTTCTGCTGAAGACTTCAGCACCACCTTTGGTCTTGAACCAAAATAAATGACAAATACATACATTTTTATTTTATTTTTTGAATAACTCATTGGTCGTATTATCGAACATAGATTGATTTCTGTGGGGTTTCAAAGTGACAGCTAAAAACTCATATATCTTAGAAACATTTTGGAGAAGTTGTAGAGAGAAGGAAAAAGAAGGAATCAATACCTTTCGAATCGAATGCCTAAATGACATTTTTGTCAAATAAATTAATGCGGGTGGACTCCACCAAAATTTTCAAACTCAATTTCCTTCCGATGTTCATTATTTCGGCATTATTTGAGAGGCATTGACTGCAACTATTTAGTTTTTACAATATATAGGGTGGCCCATTTAAAATTTTAAATTAGAATCGGCTATAATTATTATCGGTATTGATTATTTTTTTCAAATTTCTGTTTTCATTGGAAAGGTTGAACTTTGTCATTTAATAATGGTACACAATATCATTCATATGACTACCACGAATGGCTCTGTAGTATCTCATCCGTTCAACCCAAATTTAAAGTACAGCCCAAAATCTACACCAAACAGTGACTCGTTGTGGATGCATTGGCTTCTCAATAGTCACGTGCGGGTTCTCTGAACCACAGATTCGGCAATTTTGCTTACTGACGTAGCCACCGAGATGAAAATGAGCTTCATTAATGTGAACTGAAGGCTGATCCACGTAAATTTCAGTTACAATTTGCGTTTAAGACTCACTACTTTGGAAGTAAGTTTTTAATATTTCCCAATTTTGTTCGAGCGTATAGCTTCCCATTTTGCAAATGTCAAACTTAAACCTGAAAATAAAAATGAATATTATTCGACCTTCTACAAAGTAATCGTTAGTTCAAATTTAAAATGTTATATGGCCCAGTTGTCACTGTGAAAAAAAAAACACAAAAATTACTATCAACGTCCAATAACTCTATGCAACAAAAAGTTTGTCTTAGGTTCATGTATACCATTTTCTGATGAATTTTGGCTTTTTAAACTCTAAAACGATATTAAAAAAACATTTTTATTGTAAATTTGTATTGAAATTTTGTTTACTTTAATTCCAATTTTCGGCGAGAGTACCTCAAATATGTGTACTCTTAATTTAGGACACCCAGTTATATATTAAATTAATGGTACTCATGATGGCTACATATATTGGTTTAGGAAGACTCTTCAAAAATTTGGGAAAAATTAATTTTCTTCGAAAAAATCTTAATATTAGAAACAAGTAAAAAGGCGTTAAGTTCGGCCGGGCCGAATCTTATGTACCCTCCACCACGGAGTGTATTCCTCAGTATTACCGGTAGATTAGATGCTGTCGACTTTACAAAGAAGTGAAGTAACTACTATATATATAATACTGCAATTGTAATCAAAAACTGAACATGAGGGAGCAATCTTCAAAAATGTAATCTAAATATTAGGTGTATTGACAGTCGTCATTAAAGAGAAAAAAATTCACTCAGAACCATTTGCAATTTCTAGATTCAGCTACAAACAGAGTGACTGTAACATTTTGATAAGAAAAGTACAAATTTCAGAGATCACGTCCATATTGGAATCAACACATCTAATTTCATGATTCTAGGTACATCCGTTTGCTTGGTGCCACTTTTATAATTTTTTAAAATTTTGACCCTAAAAGTACAATTTTGGAGAAATACTAATATTGTGCGTGTCTTCGAAGACAGACGAGTTCAACCACTGAATTTCATGATTCTAGCTACAGCCGTTTGCGTGGAACCAATTTTATCCCGTTTTGATCCTAAAGGTACGAATATCGAAAGATATCTTTGTTTTGCAGTCACAGCAATTCATTATTCTAACTGCAACCGTTTGATTGGTAAAATTTTTATCCATTTCGCCCCATTTTCAGCCTAAAAGTACAATTTTCAAAAAAAAAACTTTATGTTTCACGTCTACACAGTCAGATAAATGCATACACCGAATTTCATGATTTTGTCTTAAGCGGTTTGGTTAATACCATTTTTATCCCTCTTTTCCAATTGCATTCCTTAAAAGTACAAATTTCGAGAAATCTCTTTATTTTACGTGTCTACGTAATTATAGCGACGAACACACCGAATTTCATGTTTCTAGCTGTTGTCGTGTCAAAGGTACTATTTTTATCCCTTTTGTCCCATTTCATCCCCTAAATATTTTTTGTACTTTTTTGTGATTACACGTTACTGGAGGAAGGTACGAAACAAATTTCAAGTGTATAAAAATTGGAAATTTTCAAAAAAAAAATGCTTAAATAATCTGTCCGTCTTGTTAGGGAAAAATTTTTCCCTCTGGGCCGATTTCAATCCCAAGCGATCTGCAACCATAAGACACATTTACGGAAAATTTGAAAATTTCGTTCGGAAGATGGCGTGCTTTCAGCAGGCAGACAGACGGACATGGCTAAATCGTCTTAAAATTTTACCAGGATACAGAATATATATACTTTATGGGGTCTCCGTTGAATATTTCAAGGTGTTACAATCGGAATGACAAAGTGGTATAAAAAATAATAGAAAAAAAGTCGGAAAAAAGTATTTTGTTTTATTTTTTACCAGCTATCATTATAACGCAAAAAAAAACATATATATATATATATACACATATATATATATATATATATATATATATATATATATATATATATATATATATATATATATATATATATACAAAACGCAACACACCAAAAGGTCAACCATATTATTTAATTAGCGCGAAAATTCGCTTTACAAATTAGACAACAGAATATTTTATTTTACTTTGTAATAGCTGGCATCTTAACGAAGAAAACAAGGCCTACTTAAAGAAATTCTATGGATAAATGTAGAAGTTAGGGTCCTTCTTCATGTCGTTTTCACGTATGACTAAATCAAATTAAATGACATACGATTTTTTAAAATTATCTTACTTCTACAAAAGGGTCGAATATTTTACATTTATTCATAGATTTTCATTAAAAATTACTTGCTTTGTTCGTTAAGAAGCCAGCTACTACAAACTAAAACCATATGTTCTTTTATATAATTTGTAATTTCAAACCAAAATAAAAAACATGATTTAAAAAAATCCGTCTACAAAGATCATCATAACTTCTACATTTATCCATAGATTATTTACATATCGAGGGCTTATATTATATAAGTATATGAACCATTTTCTCGAAAATGAGTTTTTGATGCCAAACTATTCCCAGATTTGGATGTCATCTGTCATATAAATTTGGAGAAGAAATTTTTTTCTAAAGCCATTTTTTTCAAATTTTTCAGATTTGGCTATCTACTCACACGTTAATTTGTGACTGCAAAAGTGGCTATGAACATAAAAATAATATAGATCAAAAATGGAGCGACTTTGTTTAAAATATTTTCTAGATTTAGGGCATATCGTGCTATCAAATTCCATCATTTCGTGTTTAATAGCATTTTGGTTCCCAAGTTATCATGCTAAAATAGGTAAAGTCAAAAATTGTGACAAGAATCTTTAGAAAAACCCGCGTAACTTTTTATCATATTGAAAATACGAAAATATTTTTATAGCATATGATTGCTGACTTCATTCGGAATATTCGTGTCAGAATCCTGTGAAAGTTTAAATATAAGCAATTGCAAACGCGAATTTTGGATTTTCAACAATTGTAGCGACTGTCTACATATATGTTGCTAGCGACATTGGTTCTCAATACACAAACATAAATTCAGTCGGATCCGTTGGCTAGATCGCGAGAAAATCAGAAAAATGTCATGTGTGAAAATATTTTTGGCCATATTTGCCGCGAAAATATCCAATTTGTATTTTTTGTTTACCATGTCCACTTTCTGTAAAAATTTGGAAAAGGGGATAAAAATGGTACTAATCTGACGGCTGAAGCTGGCATCTTTAAATTCGCTGTGTACATTCCAGAAAATGCGTTTTCTACACAACTTTGCCAAAATTTCATGAAAAACGTTATCGAGTTTACAATAAATCTTATTTATATATTTGGCCATAAATGGCTATGTGCTTATTGCAACATTCATAGTGCTCAATTTTAAACATGCAAAAGTGGCTATGAACCATAAAACCGTGAATAATGGGAAATTTCGAAAACTTTTTAATTGTAGCAATTAGTAATCCTCTTTAGATTAAACTGTAGAAGAATGATTCATAATTACTCTTAAATTAAGGAGAAAATCTGTTTTTTTGCTCTCCTGAAAAGTTGTGTTTTTGTTCATAGCCACTTATATATAAACTATGTTTCTTGTGTTCGAATGTTAGCTTTTAAAATAAAATATTTTTTTCAATTTTTGCAAATCCAGATTTTTGGTTATTTTAACAAAACACAACAAATAAAAAAGGGTGATTTTTTAAGAGCTTGATAACTTTTTTAAAAAAAAAAACGCATAAAATTTGCAAAATCTCATCGGTTCTTTATTTGAAACGTTAGATTGGTCCATGACATTTACTTTTTGAAGATAATTTCATTTAAATGTTGACCGCGGCTGCGTCTTAGGTGGTCCATCCGCTTAGTCCAATTTTGGCATTTCCACGTTTTTGAGTAACAGAGACCCAATTGGTGCGAACGGCGACGAATCGAAAATTGGTGGTCATCATTAACACTGGCCGATACAGCTGCGATATTTTCTTCAGTTCGCACTCTACGTAAGCGTGTTGGTGGTTTAATGTCCAACAATGTAAATTTGGTGCGAAATTTAGTCACAATAGCCCGAATAGCCGCTTCAGTGGGTCGATTAAACTGACCATAAAATGGAAGCGCGCAATGAACTTTCTTAACAGAGCACGCATTTTGATAATAAAATTCAATAACTTGCAAGCGTTGTTCGTTTGTAAGACGATTCATGATGAAATGTCAAAGCATACTGAGCATCTTTCTCTTTGACACCATGTCTGAAATCCCACGTGATCTGTCAAATACTAATGCATGAAAATCCTAACATCAAAAAAATCACTCT
Source organism: Polietes domitor (assembly GCA_947397865.1). Taxonomy (NCBI): domain Eukaryota; kingdom Metazoa; phylum Arthropoda; class Insecta; order Diptera; family Muscidae; genus Polietes; species Polietes domitor. The sequence goes on along the minus strand of OX377618.1, from coordinate 221,465,744 downwards.
TTAATAATAAACAAAAATATCGATTTGCAAAAAAATGTTAGTTGAGTCTTTTTTATATTTTGGTAACGTTCTGTAAAAATTTAATTTAGACCTGGACCCAATAATTATTTTGAGATTCTAATATTGAAAATCGGACAGTCTGATATATTTTAGAAATTAGCCCAAAGTTGACTACTTTTCGTATTTTTGGTTTTAAAGAAAAGTAACATGTTTATATTTTTTTGTTGTTATGCTTTTTAACATTATTATACGTATTTATTTATAATAAAATAAAAATGGCGAAAGTAAAATGGAATTTGCAGCAAATCATCATCATATATTGAATTTTAGTTACAGAATTTTATGCAAATCATCATCACATTTTGAATTTTATGCTTATATTTATTGTCCCAATATTTTTAAGTTTTCTCTTCTGCAAAAACAGTAAAACTGAAACATGTCAACAACTATTGCTCTCCCCAAAAATAGAAAGGAAAATAACATTTCAATACGTCCTAATATGTACATACTATATTCTCACATGTTGACATTGGCATGCATGTAGGCAATTAAAGTGGATATTAGGCTGGCTACTCCGTAAAATTTAACTCTGCTAAGAAAACTGACAATCCACGCCATGTATAATTCACACAAAAATTGCACCCAATTTCCCTCAGTGCAATAAACTAAACAACATTCAATATTAAAGCTGTAGCATGCCAACAAATAACACAAAAAGAAAAACCAAAAACAAATAAATAAAACGAACACACTCTGTATATTTATGTAAATTATTCCATTTAAATAAATACTGGGAAAAGAAGAAGAAGAGAAAATCCCATTGAAAATCTTTAGCAATAAATTTAAAATGCACTTTGAATACAAAAACAAAGCAAGCAAATACAAACTGAAAAAGAAGCGCTCCATATCTCAAAAATAAACTAGTATTAGAAAATTGTGTAAAGAAACTCAAAGCAAAGCATATAAATAGATAAATATATACAAACATACTCGTAAATACATATATAAATTAGAGAATAATTGTGTGCAAACTGTGTGTGTGTGTGTATTCTGTATTGTATTATATTAGAATTAAGACAACAGATATATGCAAACGCTAAAATATACTAATATTTGCCAACACCATTGTATAAATCCCAGATAAAAGAATTGCTAAATGCAATCTAATGAAATCAAGTAGAATGAAAACACACCCCTCCCTCCCATACACCAACCATAACAGAAATGAAAATTTTGCAAAATACAGAACAAAGGTCAAGTTGTTAGTTACATCGTCTCCTCCAGCAAAATTTTAAATCTAAATTGAAAACACAGAAGTGCGTAATGGACTTGTGAGCAATTATTGCATGAAAACAGGAAATGTTATTAAAAAATATTGGTTACACAGGCGAACAAAGGGTCTAAGGGATTAGAGTACATGTAAAGGCTGCCCCAGTAGAAGTTCATGATTTAAGGGAGTTACACCACCCTGACAACCAAAAAACAGACATAAACAAGAATTTTTATTGGGTGGCAAATATAAAACTTAGGAAAAAACTTTTGTGGTACATATAAAGGACACTTTGGACAATATTATTTCAAACTGTGTGAAAACACATAAATTTTCATCAAAATTTTGGGTAAAAAGTGGCCTTAACAGGGCTTTAAATCAGTAAAGCCCTACGATGGTCGATAGATAATACTGTTATGAATAAATAAAAAATGCCAGCCATAACGCTTTAGTAGACTCGAAGATATTATGCAAACCAGTTTGAAAAAAAAAATGTTTCGAGAAAAGTGCAAAATATTCTACTTTGTACCGACTTTGCCGCGTTAATACCTAAGCCCTTTAACAGCGGAAATAATTTGAATTTCGTTATGCGGAGACGCTAAAATATTCCACGGATAAATAAAAATACTCAAAATAAAAACCTTTTTTTTACATTTTCGCCAACTACTTGATTTTATTTTATATATAAAAAAATTTTCAATTTATTTATTTGTTATTGTATTTTAAAGACATGTTGTTATTAAGTAAGGTCCGCGGCTCTGATCATAAGCCTATTGCTGAACTTTTTGTTGATATTTTGACAATAATGTGGCTCTGTCTCACTGATGAAGCAAGCATTAGTGTTCGTCCTTGAGTATAGGAATTATTGAGGTACAAATTATTGAGAGGTACTAAAAGTTTGTGCCAATTGTACCCAGCTTCCGCATTTGTTAATAATTTAAGAACATGAGCAAATATGATGTCATAATGAATTCCAGGCAACGGTAAAGAAGTTATACAGCATTTAGTTATACATAGGATGGAGACAATTGCATGGGAGGTACTAGATGGGGCGTAAACATTTTTTACGTTTAAAATGATTATAACAACATTTTCAAATATCAAATTGCAAATGATTTCGACTACCAGTATGGATATTCGTGTGGGAGGTACCGGAAGGGGTGTGCCAATATCGCCCATATTCCATACGAATGTAACTTCTATAAAAGCATTGCCAAATATTAAATTTCACAGTATTCCGATTATCACTATCGAAGTTATAACAGCTTTAATTTTACGTAGTTCAGGATGATTTGTGTGGAAGGTACTAGGAAGGGGCGTGGCAAAACCCGCAATATTTAGTACACTTAAAGTAATTATAAAAACATTATCAAATACCAAAATAGAGCTGATTCCGGAGATCCATGTGGAAGTTACATTATTTTTATTTTAACACAGGAATATGGACCATTTGTGTGGCAGATACTATTAAGAAGGGGCGTGGCAACTTCGCCCATCTTAGAACTTAAACTAAGTCAGGGGAAATCTTACCATGTGCCAGTTTGAATCGACTCTTTAACTCCTTTCGGGAGTTATCGTGTACACCAGCCAGCCAGACGGACGGTCCAAACATACTTGGGGTCTTGAGTCACTCCTTCAATGCGTTACACTTGTTTTCTGTCCCAAATGATATATACCCTCCTACTCTGTAGAGTGAGGATATAAAAAGTTGCAATCACACCGCCTGACCAAAATCCACACCAGACAGTTGTTCGTTGTGAATGCTTCTCATGGATAAGGTACTGTTTCTCTAAGCCCCAAATTTGGCAATTTTGTTACTCGTTGCGCATTAAGCTGGAAATACGCTGGTATTAAATTCACTTTGGCCATTAACTCGCAAATATCGAGGTAAATAAATCCTCGGGCCCGGATGGCATTTCGGCCCTTATATGTGCTCTTCGGCGCTACATGAATCCATTCCTCTAAAAAATTAGGCTAATAACCCTGCAGACTACCACCCGATTGCAATTTGTTCCACTATCTAGAGACCAATAACTTATTTCATGATCGAAAGTGTGATTTCTGTAGGTGTCGATATAAGGGGGAATCATGTCGTTGGTGTTATAACAATGGAGTCCAGCATACATCCACCAGTTTGGTGAGAGTAAGATCGTTGCTCTCGATATATCCAAAGTCTTTGATAGAGTCGTGCACGGCTCACTCATATTAAAGTTCATTGTATGCAGTGTTACCGCTGAGAAATTTCAAAAAGTATCACAAAAAGGGGATTTCTTCAAAAAAAGTGGCACATTGTTTTGGAAAAAGTGGCACACATTTTTTAATTTTTATTTCAAGAAAACAACAGATTATATAAAGATAACAAAAACAATTCATATATATATATATATATATATATATATATATATATATATATATATATATATATGAATTGTTTTTGTTATCTTTATATAATCTGTTGTTTGTATATATATATATATATATATATATATATATATATATATATATATATATATATATATATATATATATATATAAAGAGTGATTTTTTTGAGGTTAGGATTTTCATGCATTAGTATTTGACAGATCACGTGGGATTTCAGACATGGTGTCAAAGAGAAAGATGCTCAGTATGCTTTGACATTTCATCATGAATCGTCTTACAAACGAACAACGCTTGCAAATTATTGAATTTTATTATCAAAATGCGTGCTCTGTTAAGAAAGTTCATTGCGCGCTTCCATTTTATGGTCAGTTTAATCGACCCACTGAAGCGGCTATTCGGGCTATTGTGACTAAATTTCGCACCAAATTTACATTGTTGGACATTAAACCACCAACACGCTTACGTAGAGTGCGAACTGAAGAAAATATCGCAGCTGTATCGGCCAGTGTTAATGATGACCACCAATTTTCGATTCGTCGCCGTTCGCACCAATTGGGTCTCTGTTACTCAAAAACGTGGAAATGCCAAAATTGGACTAAGCGGATGGACCACCTAAGACGCAGCCGCGGTCAACATTTAAATGAAATTATCTTCAAAAAGTAAATGTCATGGACCAATCTAACGTTTCAAATAAAGAACCGATGAGATTTTGCAAATTTTATGCGTTTTTTTTAAAAAAAAAAGTTATCAAGCTCTTAAAAAGTCACCCTTTATATACATATATCGTACATTCCATATCAAACCAAACGATTTTCGTAAAAAAATGCGACAACGACTCCGATTTTAACGATTTTTCGCAGACATATTTTACTTGTAAAAATATTTTACACGTACCAATTGAAAAAGGGAAAAATCAAGAAAAACGTGCCGATGTATGAACATTGAAAGTGGTGTAGTAAGAAAATGTGTGGACACAATTCAAAGAATGATAATTACAAGTACTTTTCGCAGACGTTCTTGGCTATTGACTGCTACTTCTTGTCTATACTTTTCCAGAAACTCCACTTTATACCAGAAAACTTCGACATTAGTAATTGCGAATAGCTGCTCATAAGTTTTATTATTTGACTTATATTATAATAATTTTAATTCTTTTACAAAAGCATCTGTTTTGCTAATTACATCACTAAATTCAGCCACGGTGGCAAAATAGTTGATAATCACAAGCAGTTTAGTAAAAATTTAAGTAAATTTCTTTTAATAATAATAATATCGTTTTCTGATATATTTTAAGAAATAATTATTGCTTTGGCTTCATGGCCTATATATATTTTAGACACATCTTTATAAAATATTTTTATAATCGATATTCCATATCTTTAAACATTACGTCTTTGTGCATTTGTTTGTAACACCCAAAAGGAAGGGAGATAGACCCATTATTAATTAATCCCTAGAAACCACATATTGTATCAGATTGTCTTCAGATTTGGCAAAACATCTTATATTTAAACTAGGAACGCCTATAGTGAAAATAGGTCAGTTCGGTTCAGATTTGTATATAGCTCCATTCTAATTTCGATCTCGATTTGACTTTATCTGGTCTAGAAACTACATATTATATATATTATATTTCCAATAGAAACACCCATGGTGAATATAGGTCAGATCGGTTCAGATTTACATATAGCTCCCTTACAAATTTCACTCCCGATTTCACTTTTTCGATTCTATAAACCACTTATTTTTACAGATCTTCTTCAAATCTTGCAATATTACTTATATTTCAACTAGAAACACCCATGGTGAAAATGGGTCATATTCAGATTTACATATAGCTCCCATACAAATTTCGGTCCCGCGTTGACTTTTTCCGCCCACGAATTTTCACCGAATTTCTTCTAAATTAGCATAACACGTTTACTTGATCTGAAAGATCTTATTGTGAAAGTGAGTCACTTTATTCCATGTTTGGATATAGCCCCGATACAAATATTCTTTTCGATTTGACAAATTGGACCGGGTCATATTAGCCTATGTTTAGAAAACATACAAAAATTCTTCCCGTTTTCACTTTGTTACCGAATTGAATTGTATTCGGATAGAAAGTCATATAGTCGGCCCTGTCCGACTTTAGCCTTTCCTTACTTGTTTTTTTTTTTTTAATTTTTAAAAGGTTGGAGTATAATCTCTTTTGCCATCGAAACAAGATGTATGATGTGTGATGTCTCACTTTGAAAACTTTTGTTTAGTGAGTTCATTATTTTAAGAATATAAACAAAAAATTGTAATACATCTTTTTTGTTGTTGACAGTTCTTGTTTCCAATTTCCAATCAAATGATAAAAAGAGACACAAAAAATGTAAAAAGTAGCACATTTAGTACCACAATGGAAAATTGGCACAAAAGTATCTCGGCTTGAAAAAAGTGGCAAAATTGCCACTTTAGTGCCACAACGGTAACACTGATTGTATGTGGTGTTGGCTGCGACTTCTCTCGAGTTTCCTCACAGATCGTGCTGTTGTAAATGGATTCTCATTTGGCGGGCGTAGGTTGGCATCAGAATTGCTGCGGTGTTCTGCTCTTCCTAGCTCTCAATTTCTTATTTTCGTTGAAGACCTTTTGGATCAGACTTCGAATCCCATGTCCTCCTTCGTGGACGATAGTAACCTCTGTGATTCAAATTCAAGATAATGTCTTCACGAAATTAAGTACAAAAGGCGGTTTACTGGTCATTTTCAATTCGAGTCGAGTGAATAGATTAGATTTTAATGCAGGTAAGAACCATTAAACGATCCAATAGTGTCGTCGGAAGAAGCATTCAAGTGTCGAGGCCGATGTAAAACGATGTAAGAAATATTTCACTCTCTCCGATCCTTTCACTATCTACACTACCTATATTAGGCCTAAGATGTAATACAGAATCAAAATACATCGGCCAAAATTCAATTCAACTTTTGTTCTAGTAAAAAACCAAATTAGAGAAGGACCCAAGGATCATTTTGAGATATTAACATTGAAAATCGGACAGAAATTAGAAATTAACCCAAAGTTGACTACTTTTCGTATATTTCGATTTTATAGAAAAGTAAAATTTTTATATTTTTGTTTTTAAATTTTTAATTTTTTTTAACATATTTTTTACGTATAACAAATACGTATAAAATACAGAACAGTTTTAATTTTCACATTTTGAAAAATGACACATTTTAAGAGATTTTACACTCGAATTTGTTTTATTAGAAATTATGGTTCTTAGCTTTAGTTTGTTTGCAATAATTACACTGTCCAACAAATTAAGACTTTTTGAATGGAACAGAATAGCGACCACATAATTCTGAAAGGGTATGTTGAGTAGATCATTTTTGTAGAACAAACTTATGGTCCAGCACGTCTGAGTTTTTTTTACAGTGGGTCAAAGTTTTCATTTTTTGGTCGAAGGGAACATTATAATATATGAAAAAAATGCTGTACGTTAATGTCTGAGAGAATTCTTATGGTCAGAGTTGTATTGTGGAATTTTATGAGGATTATTTTTGTGGAAGATCTTAACCCTATAACTGGGCTCTTTATGGGTCAATTTGACCCTTTTTTCGAGAAAATCAAAAAATATCCTTTAAGAAGGACATTTAAGGATTAAAATATTCTACGAAAATGTTTGCTGGAAAATTTCAGTGGGGGTCATCAAAGACACCATTGTTGTAAATAAAGAACTTTACGATTAATTGGCAAAATTACACGCCAGCATATACAAAACAGTTAAAAACGGCCGAACACTGAGTTCTCGCGTCTAGTCAGCTGTGACTTACAAGTCGGGTGTGATATTTATTAAAATTAATAATAAAAAATAAAAGAAAAGAATTTTATGGTCACATGTCGGATATGCAAAAGACAGCATTTGACTTTATGCAGCTGGTTATATCAGAATTCCTTGGAAACTCAAAACTCAAGCACAAAACTATGCAGAAAATATTGCTAATCGCATGCTAATCGGGTTTAACATTATTGGCGTTAAGATGTCACTAAAGCTGCATTTTCTGCACTCTCATCTAAATTTTTTAAAGAAAATTTTGGAGCGGTTTCAGATGAACACGGTGAAAGGTTTCATCAGGATATAAAGGTATTGGAAGAAAGATTTAAAGGGAAATCCTAAAGCTTGCTGAATACGTATGGGACTTGTACAGAAACCTTGACCCATCGGAACATTCACGTCAAGCTAAATACAGGAAAGCATATTAAGTTTAATCTTTAATCCATTGTCATACTGCTGCTATTTCCCAATTCCCTTTTACTCGAAAATTTGAAGCAAAAAAATAAATATGTACAAACTATAATAAACCACTATTAAAACAAAATTATAATTTTTTATAGAAGTTGGCATGTAATTTTGCCAATTAATCGTAAAGAGCTTTATTTACAACAATGTTGTCTTTGGTGACCCTCACTGAAATTTTCCGGCAAACATTTTCGTAGAATATTTTAATCCTTAAATATCCTTTTTTAAAGGATATTTTTTTGATTTTCTAGAAAAAAGGGTCAAATTGACCCATAAAGAGACCAGTTAGAGGGTTAAGATCTTCAACAAAAATAATCCTCATACAATTCCACAATACAACTCTGACCATAATAATTTTCTCAGACATTAACTTACAGCATTTTTTTCATACAGTATAATGTTCCCTTCGACCAAAAAATGAAAACTTTGACCCACTGTAAAATAAAACTCAGACGTGCTGGACCATAAGTTTGTTCTACAAAAATGATCTACTCAATATACCCTTTCAGAATTATGGGTCGCTATTCTGTTCCAAAAATGCTGTTGGACAGTGTTATTTAAAAAAACTCTTTTTGAAAAATTTTATGACTTTGGACCAATATAACTTTTTTCTGATGTCTGAAATGGAAGTGGAGTGAAAATGTACATCAAAATCCCCCCCTTCCTTCCGTCAACGCAATGCAAAATTTAATGTTTCTTCTTCATTTTTGAATTATTAGTCCGATCTCGCACGATTATATGTCCCATTAAATGTAATTATGACGGCCACACATTCTGCGAGTTCTACTTTCATGTATAAAGTCGTCTCCAAGAGTAGTGAAAATTTCTACATTTAATAATAGTTGCAATTCCTTGTTCTCCTGTGCAACCAGACATTACTACCGAAATGTAATCCACCCTCAAAACTAAAATTCAGACCATAATATAAATATATATATATATATATGGATGGGCAATGAAATAAAATGTACAGTAGTATAAAATATGTAAAACTTGTTAATTAAATACAAACAAAACTAAACATTAAATTGAGATAACACAAAAAACAAACATATTTGTAAATCATTTGAAGGTGAAATGGAAACTAAACTAAATGAAATTAAATAGAAAAAAAAAAACAAACTTGACTAAGTTAATGTGTATGTTTGTGTTGCATCTGTATCCTGTATCATAAGTAATACGTATACAATTAAATTAAAACACTAAACTTAATATCTAATCTTAACTAGACGTAAAGCAAACAAGAAAGATAAGCAAAATGCTGTCATGTATGAAAATTTAATAGTATTAGTAATAATAGTGTGAGTGTTAAATATAATTTAATTTAAATCTAAGCAAATGCGTACATAGACATATATATAAAGATAAGTTGAATACACACTCTAAATATGTACTAAAACTATATATATATATATAAACTCAACAAAAAGACAAACATACTGTACTCATAAATGTGTCTCTTAAATGTGATTAATTTTTTACTTTAAAACAAACCAATGCCTAAGAATATTCAAGTCGAACTAAGCAAACACAAATATTCAAAATTTCTCAAATATTTCACCCAAAACCTCGCCCACTCGCCCCCCCCCCCCTCCAAGAACAAAACTCAAAGCAGACACTAAAGGGGCCTGACACTAAAGTACTTCCTTAAATGTGTAGTTTCAAAAACTCCTCCTCGAAATTATCTTCATTTTAATTGAAATTTTTTTGTATCAACTAACACTTGTGTTTGCCTAGCAACTACAATTATTGGTATTGATTGATAAGAATGAAAGAATGAATGGATGCGTATGAATTTATTACTCTGTTTTTAAGTTAATTTAATACTCTTAATTGTTAAGATAAAAATCAACCAAAGCAAACAAAAATAAAAAAAAGAACCCAAACCAAAAATGAAAAGAACACACAAAGCAACAAATCATTATGAATTAAAAAATAATTGAAATAAACAAGAAAAGAAAATAAAGAAAACTATTGAAATTGAATATTGTAGGATGTGTCTTATTTATTATTGATTAAAAGGTAAAATAATGAATGGTAAGTAATGCTACAATTTGATTTAATTAATATCTGAAAGAAATTTCCTGAAAGTATGCAACGAAATATGGCACATTTTTAATACGAAGAATATGCTATATATTTTATTCAGTGTTTGGCAAAATGCTAATAAAATTCACAGTGAGACAAAAGAGAACTAAGTAATTTCGGAATTAAGTTTAGTAGATATGATCAAATTAAAATGATTTTATAAAATTTAATGTTTGCAGTCTTCTTGGAAAAAAGAAGCGCGAGTGTATATTCTTATCTTATATTCGCTCTACAAACACTCCTGATATTTTTTGAACTCAAATGTATGAATCCATCCCACTGTGCGGCACACTCATTGTGTTGGCAGTGACTTATCTCGTTTTATATCGAGCTTTCTCATCGATCGTACTATATGAGATGTCGTAGAACGGTTATCATCCAAAAGGGTGTGAAGATAAATTCGTCCCACACCCAAGACACAAACCAATTTAGCTTGTGGAACGTATTTAAAAAAATATATTTTTTCATAAAAGGAATTATGTAATTATTTTTTAACAATATTTTCCGTTCCCATTATTTGAATGCATCGAATCATTCAAAAGTACAAAAACTATACAAAATAGGCCATTTTAGCCCATCTGACATTTGAGAGCCGATATCTCGAAAACTAGAATACATGAATCGGGTATTCCAAGGGCAATTATTTAGCCCTTGGTAAGTAGAATAATTTCCAAAAAAAGAGTTGGTCCAAATTCCGTTTAAGATCGGAGATATATAGGTTTTTCAGATATCGGGTATATATATGTAGAATATTGATTGTCCGATATCTCGAAAACTAGAATACATGAATCGGGTATTCCAAAGGCAATTATTTAGCCCTTGGTAATTAGAATAATTTCCAAAAAAGAGTTGGCCCAAATTCCGTTTGAGATCGGAGATATATAGGTTTTTCAGATATCGGGTATATAAATAAATAGAATATTGATTGTCCTATATTTTTTGTTAAGTGTGATTCTCCTCCTTTCTATTACCTTAACAAAAAACTTCATTCGTAAGAAGAAATTACATTACATTCAAAACACATAGAAAATCAATCAAATTGTTCACTAATCAAACAACATAAAAACTAAAAAAATTAATATAATTTCCGCTTTCTTGACTTAAATCGGCTGTTGACGAATTTCTTTTATTTTTTTCTTTTTGCAACCTTTCCTTACTATTGTGCTAAGAAACTACAAAGAAAACTTGTAATTTTAAAAAATTCAAATCAAAAATGTCCCAACTTTCAAATCCCGCCCATTTGTATAGTGTCTAAGCAGGTTACATCTAAATTACATCACTCACTATACAACAATATAGGAATCCCGGTGTCGAATATACTCAAAAACAGGTTTTTATTTCGTATGGGACGGGTCACGGCCATTTTCCGCCCATCTCTGTGTCGAATATACTCTAAAACCGGTTTTAAATTATATGGGAAGGGTCACGCCCACTTTCCACCCATCTTTGCACAACTATTTACACTGGATCTACAAACACAAATTTTCAGCACTCTAGGTCTTATAGAACTGACAATATTCGATAATAGGTTTTATCTTCGTATGGGAGGTGCCACGCCCACTTTTCAAATACAGCCCATTTTAGGCACAACTACACACATTGATGCTAGATGAACTTGCACAAAATTTCAGCACTCTTGGTGTCCTAGAACTGACAATATTCAAAATTGGGTATTAATTTCGAATGGGAGGTACCACGCCCACTTTTCCAATACCGCCCATTTTTGGGACAACCATGCATATTGATGCTAGATGCACTTACACAAAATTTCAGCGCTCTAGTTGCGATAGAATTGACAATATTCAAAATTGGCTTTTTACTTCGTATGGGAGGTGCCACGCCCACTTTTCCAATACCGCCCTTTTTGTCAAAACTATGCACATTGATGCTAGCTGCACTTACAAAAAATTTCAGCCCTTTGGGTGTCATAGAACTGGCAATATTCAATAATAGGTTTTAACTTCGTATGGGAGGAGCCACGCCCACTTTTCCAATACCGCCCTTTTTGTCACAACTATGCACATTGATGCTAGATGCACTTACATAAAGTTTCAGCATTCTAGGTGTCGTAGAACTGACAATATTAAATAATAGGTTTTATCTTCGTATGAGAGGTGCCACGCCCAATTTTCCAATACCGTCCATTTTTGGCTCAACTACGCACATTGATGCTAGATGCACTTACAAAAAAATTCAGCCCTTTGGGTGTCTAGCTGAACCCCGCCCGCTTCGCCAGACAAAAAATAAATGGTAAAATTAAAATCAGGTTTCATATTGATTTTTATCGTGGTCAGTAATAAAAACGTTCCAATTTTCACCCTTCTAGCTCAAAAAATCACTTTTGCCACGTCCCCACCGCCCACGAAACGAAAATCCAAATTTCGGCACCATATTTATCATTCTCTTGGTCAGTAATATGTACGTTCCAATTTTCAGTCATCTACCTAAAAAACATTAGAGTCACGCCCACTCCGCCCACAAAACGAAAATCCAAATTTCGGCATCATATTTATCATTCTCGTGGTCAGTAATATATATTTACCAATTTTCAGCCTTCCAACTCTCAAAAACACTATTGCCACTCCCCCTCCGCCCACAGAGCAAATTTGCATCTATCTGTACTGAAAATTTCAACAACATCGGTTCAGCCGTTTGCACGTGATTGCGGAACAAACAAACAGACAGACTTACACTAAGGTTTTATAATATTAATAGGGATTTAGACAAAATTATATATTCCATAAAATTTTATAGGCGAATGATGTGATGGCAACGGACGCTGATAGAGGGCGGTAAAAAAAATACGTCAGTATATATATTATGATGGGTTACGAAAATAAATTGCAGCGGTTACCTCCCAGAAATGAAGATTGGAAAATATTTCGTCGCTGGGTCAAGCTTCCTGTGAGCTAAAAACTTCTGAAAACACCTATAATTTTTTATGTTGCATTTTTGTCCAAATTTTTTTCTGAATTAATAGACCCTGGAAGCACTTTAAATAAAATATTTTATTCCTGTCTTCGATAGGTATTGACTGCTATTATTTTGTGTAAAATACTATTTATTTTTTATAAAATACTGGCACCAAATATGAAAAAATTGCAGTTGTCACTACGAAAAAACGCAAAAACTTACTATAAAGGTCCAATAAGATACTCTAAGACAAGAATAAATAATTTATATATGTAGGAATCAGTCTCTACATACAATGCAGCGTAACGGACTCCACAGACTTGACAAGAGGATAAGACAATGACTTAACATAGTATTACGGGCAGAGAAACTTCTGAGAGGAAAGTGAGTAGAACTTTCGATGTACAACTTCTGAAAGTTTGACGTTGACGACAGGAACTGCGAACGACAGGAGAAGTATGGGACAGTCTCATTATAGATTGCAAACCATCAACAAGTCTCACTAAAGACCTCTTAGTTATTTTAAGAAAAGTCTCACTAAAGACTAAATAATTATTATAGATATTAAATGTCTAACTAAAGGCATATTTACTTTTATTTCTGTAATTAATATACATATTTACATGAATATTTTGTAAATAAATAAACATTAAAACTGAAAAACTAATATGCGTTTAATCTCAATAAAGATCAAGCCGACATATAAAGGGTGATTTTTTAAGAGCTTGATAACTTTTTTTTTTAAAAAAACGCATAAAATTTGCAAAATCTCATCGGTTCTTTATTTGAAACGTTAGATTGGTCCATGACATTTACTTTTTGAAGATAATTTCATTTAAATGTTGACCGCGGCTGCGTCTTAGGTGGTCCATCCGCTTAGTCCAATTTTGGCATTTCCACGTTTTTGAGTAACAGAGACCCAATTGGTGCGAACGGCGACGAATCGAAAATTGGTGGTCATCATTAACACTGGCCGATACAGCTGCGATATTTTCTTCAGTTCGCACTCTACGTAAGCGTGTTGGTGGTTTAATGTCCAACAATGTAAATTTGGTGCGAAATTTAGTCACAATAGCCCGAATAGCCGCTTCAGTGGGTCGATTAAACTGACCATAAAATGGAAGCGCGCAATGAACTTTCTTAACAGAGCACGCATTTTGATAATAAAATTCAATAATTTGCAAGCGTTGTTCGTTTGTAGGACGATTCATGATGAAAAGTCAAAGCATACTGAGCATCTTTCTCTTTGACACCATGTCTGAAATCCCACGTGATCTGTCAAATACTAATGCATGAAAATCCTAACGTCAAAAAAATCACTCTTTATATATATTTCAAGGGTTCGGAAAAAATAATTTGACAAAAATGCAGCACAAAAAAGTACACGCGGAAAACATGCTTTTTAGAGGTGTTTTCAGGAGCGTTTAGCTCACAGATCTAGGAATGAAATATTTTGCAAATCATCTTTAAACAATCCAAACTGGAAATTGTTTTTCCATTTGTATGGACCGCGATCCAGCCTAATATATATATATATATATATATATATATATATGTGTGTAATTCTTAAGATGAGTCGGCATATGAGACCTTGTGTAAAGGATGTGTTCAGCAATATTACTTAAAACACGACGAGGAACATTATAGAGAATGGTTTTAGCGTTTCATAATGTTATATAAAAATATTTGCCATAAAATTCTACTATAAGTCGTATTCAGAATATGGCAAAACTCAACATATATTAAAAAAAATCGTACTTCTCCGAATTGGTGCACTTGAGGGGGTGGCGTGAGTGGAAAAAATATTGTACGCCAAATTTCACTGTAAGTCACTGATAATATATCAGTACCAATTTGAATATTTAAAGAAGAAATAACACTATGAAATTATCCAAGATAGACAGTCACAAAATCGCAGTAACAGCGTAAATTTTAAGGAGAACCATGTATACCAATGATTCCAACCGAAATATGATTTCAATTCTAAAGGCTATCCCTGTTATTTTTATAGTCAACTATAATTGGAAACCCTGACTTTTTATTTTTATACATTTTTCTTCAGCCTATGTTGAAGAAATTTATTTGATATGCAAATTTAACATAAATGTATAAAAATGTGGGATCTAATTATTAATATGTATAAACTAGCAGTACCCGCTGCTTCGCACGCGAAAAAGCCAGGTATTTGTTATTATCCGTCTCTGTTTTAGGATAGTATTTATTTGATTTTCCTTTCTAAAATAGTAAATTGGAAACATAGCACTCATATACAGTCAAAGTAATGTACTTGTCGATGTGCACTGTTTTAGCTGAACTCCCTTCGTATATATATTTTTATCATTTTCTACCCAGTTTTTAACAAAAAATTACAATCACAGAGCCTTTTATTCGAAAAAATCCATTTCGATGGCTCTTCTATATGGTCAGCTGTAATCCTAAAGCTGGTACCAATTTTATCCCTTTTGGTTCCGCTCTCCCCTTAAAAGTACAAATTTCGAAAAATCTATTTATGTGCAAGTCTACGTTGTCAAAGGAATTTACGCACCAAATTTCACGACTATAGCAGCAATATTTTAGTTGGTACTATTTTTATCCATTTTTGTCCCTCTCACACCATATAGGTATAACTTTCGAAAAAATCCATTAGGATTTGCGCTTCTACCTTGTCAGAGGAATTTACACACCAAATTTCACGATTCCTTTTTGTCCCTTGCAACCCATAAAAGTACAAATTTTGAAAAATGCAATTCTAATGCGCTTTGCATGGTCAGAGGAATTTACGTACCAAATTTCACGATTCGTGCTATAATAATTTAGTTAGTACTATTTTTATCCCTTTTTGTCCCGCTCACCCCGTATGAGTACAAATTTCGAAAAATCCAATTTTACTGGTCAGAAGAACTTACATATCTAATTTCAAGATTCTAGCTGCGATTCTTTAGTTGGTACCATTTTTATCCCTTTCTGTCACGCTAACCTCTTATAACAATAAATTTCGAAAAATCTAACTTTAGTTGGTACCATTTTTATCCCTTTTTGTCCCGCGCAACCCTTAAAAGTACAAAATGCATTTATATTCCGCTTCTATATGGTGAGAGGAATTTACACACCAAATTTCGCGACTATAGCTGCAATAATTAAATTAGTACCAGTTTAATCCCTTTTGTCCCTCGCAATCCTTAATATTACTATTTTGAAAAATCCAATTTTAACGCGCTTCTATATGGTCGGAGGAATTTACATACCAAATTTCACGATTCTAGCTGCAATACTTTAGTTGGTACCATTTTGTCTCGCTCAACCCTTATAAGTACAAAATTCGAAAAATCAGTTTATATTGCAAGTCTACGTTGTCAGAGAAATGTAAATACCGATTTTCACGATTCTAGCTGCAATTCTTAAATTGGCACCATTTTTATCCCTTTTTGTCTCTTTCCTCCCTTAAAAGTACAAATTTCGAAAAATGCTTATTTGTAGCTCGTCTGCAAGAAACAAATTTCAAAATAAGAACCCAGCAAAAAAAATGGAAGCACATTTAAACACATCTCAAAATCCAAATGTTAATTTTTTCGCTTTTTTCTCAAAATCGATAAATTTCGAAATAACAACAGAGTCATACAGATAATGTTTTAACCCATTCATGGCACTTGCGAAACGAAAAACTACTTCATTCAATATTTAAATCCTCTTAAAGTTGCAACAACGGACCATCATTGGAGGAACATGCCAATTTTTCGCTTTCAAATACTCCCGACAATCAATCCATCACGCTGTGCTTAGTTAGTGATGCAGAGTGGAAATGAACGACCACCACCACCAAAGTGTCAGTCACTTTTCGCCGACATACGCACACCATCACCGACATATCCAATATCTGCTGCTCTAATGCGGTGGTCACGGACCGGGTGTCATTGCCATCACACACACATGCAGCAATGCACAATACACAGACAAACTGCATACACATGAACAGAACACGTGTACACACTACTCGCGCATAACACTGTGAGCAATTTGTCAATTTTTATTAGAGAACAAATCTATTGGACTTTTAAAACTTCAAGCATTCGCTGTAATGATTTATGATTTCAACACAGCGGGGAACAGAACACAATATTAATGATGAATGTGTAACATTTTCACAATTCCATGGAATAGTACACAAAGTTTGAATCATTTTCATGTTTCCCAATCATAGATAGATTTTCCCAGAACACTCAAAATCACTTCCTATTCACTGGTCTACATCGATTTGGATTTGTGGATTTAAAATATGAGGTACAGCACCGCAATCAAATCAAGGTTCGGCCAACGGATTTTGGTAGATTGAGCTAGAAATGTATAGACGATTTGTAAGTTTACAGCTAAAAATATTTAAAGTTAGAGTACAGACAGCACCCTACCCTTTTGCACACTCTTATAACATATGGAGCAATATTACTCTATAGATGTTCCTATTTGAAATATGTTGTGTTTTGCCAAATTTGAAGAACACCAGTTAAAATATATAGTTTTTAGAGCGGAAAAAGTCAAATCGAGAACGAAATTTGTATGAGAGCTATATATAAATTTGAACCGATCTGACCCACTTTTGCCATAGATGTTTCTAGATGAACCTTATATTGCTGTGGCAAATTTGAAGAAAATAGGCTAAAAGACGTGGTCTCTAGACCGAGAAACCACGTCAAATCGAGAGCGAAATTTGTATGGGAGCTATATATCTAATTCTGAACCGATTTGACCCATTTTCACCACAGGTATTTCTAATTGAATTAGGAGGTACTGTGCCAAATTTGCAACAAATTGAGTAGAATATGTGGTCTCTAGACCGGCAAAAATTCGAGTCGAGAGCGAAATTTGTATAGGACCTTTATCTACATCTAAACCGTTCTGACCCATTTTCGCCACAGATGTTTATAGTTCAGTTATAGGGTACTGTGCCAAATTTGCAACAAATCGACTAAAGAGCGCAAAATTATGAACCGATTTATTACAAATTAAATAGCGCTCGTCCTTGGCTCACAAAACTTACATGTGCTTATTTTGTTACGATCAGACAATAATTGTGACCTGTACAAGAATAGATGGACGGACAGACAGACGTACATTGCTAAATCGACTCAGAAAGTGATTCCAAGCCGATCTGTATAATCGTATAATCTGTATATCTCGTTTCCTTCTGGGTGTTACAAATAAATGCACAAAGAAATAATAACCAGTGGAGGGTATAAAAAAACAAATAAAAAAGTTGCCGTATATAAAATCCTAAATACTGACTACAGCTTTCATAGGAAATTTCCAAAACTAAATCGGTTCATGTATTCCAGAGAACATTAATGTAACTCTATATATTTTTTTATTTTAATTTTATATATATATATATTTTATTTATATATATTTTTATTTATTTATATATATTTTTTTATTTATATATATTTTTATTTTATTTTAAGAACTGAAGTCGTGAAACCAGCTCAAAGTATCCTCTTTCAGTTGGCATTAATCGCATTACTAGGAAGTTGGTATAATCCTATTATTTCGAAAAATATTTAAAAGATTATGCGAAATTCAGTTTCAGAAAAAGTACATTGAAGTACATTAATTTTCAAATATGAATAGGCAATTTGGCACTATTATTTTTATTTGTTAAGATTTTTAAAATGTTACAAGTTTGAAATTTTGCAAATTTTGAAGAAGGGGGTTCATTCGACCAGTCATATCAAGAACATTTTTTACCTAATAAAAAAGCTTACAAAAATTAAAAAAATATGATTAATAGTTTTTTTAATTATTCAGAATGAAATCGACATCAGATTTTCATAATGTTGAAATTTATTTATTAAATTTATT
Organism: Polietes domitor; assembly: GCA_947397865.1. Taxonomy (NCBI): domain Eukaryota; kingdom Metazoa; phylum Arthropoda; class Insecta; order Diptera; family Muscidae; genus Polietes; species Polietes domitor. The sequence continues at coordinate 221,446,964 of OX377618.1, read as the reverse complement.
TAAAAGCACAATCATTGCAAGGACATCATGAGTTTTTTGACTTTTCTAATCGTCAAATGTTTTTGTTGGTTTACGCTCCGTGGCAATGTATCAGCAGAAAGTCTGATTTGGATTATGGTCCGACGGCAACGGATATTGTTAGCCAACGCTGAAAACCAATTTAATATGTTCAAAATTGGATGATATGGATGTGAACGATATGTGTCGTCAAATGTATTGGGTTTAAGGTTGCGATTCTGCGGTTGGATTTATATTTGTTAATGTTAACTTTAGAGCCAGCCCTTTTGCAACTCTCGTGTACACTGAAAGAAAAATCGTTCGTTGTATCAACAAATCAGATTCGTTATTGCCATTTCGTTGCATCTACGAAATATTTCGTTCCCACAACAATCCCTCACGTTGCTGGAACGATGTGAACGTTTATGGTATGAAACCGATTTTTCGTAGGTTCGTTGCTGCAACAATTCAATATTTGTTGATGCAACGAAAATATTCTCTTTCATTTTTTACATGGGAAAACATTAATTAATACAAAAAATCTATAAATTTCTGATTATAATAATTATTTTTTAACAAATCCATATTATTTTGTCAAAAATTATTAAAATTAATGGAGTTTGGATGGACCACTTTGCCTCAACAACTCATTCGTTGCAGCAACAATTTATTCGTTGGTGCAACAATCGGAGACACACAAATTATGTGTTTTTCTAGTGTGTGTTTTTGGGATGTATTCGATAGTAATTCTCATTCACGTTGTTGGAGTTCTGCCTTATGTAGTTGAGCTGCTGTTACGAATAATCACTTCGAAGTCCACTGCCGGTGGTCATCATGGAACTAAATTATCTATACTGAAAGAAAAACGTTCGAGGCCGGGACGAATTTTGTTTTTGAAAACTAACTAACGTCGGCGTTCATTGCTGCAACGATAAAGTTTCGTTGTTGCAACGAAAATGTTTAATTTATTGCCACTAATATTTTCGAAACCACATTGTTGTAGCAACGAAACAGAGTTGTAGCAGCAACGAATCAGATTTGTTGCACCAATTAATTAAAGTTGTTGCAGCAACGAAACAACATTGTTGTAGCAACGAATCAGTATTGCTGCAGCAACGAAACAGTTGTTGCAGCAACGAACATATTCGTTGTATAACTATAATTTCCATTAAATCAAGATTCGTTGCATCAAACTTTGTTCGTTGCAGCAACGAACGACGACGTTGGTTGACTTTCAATGAACAAATTCGCTGCCGCAATGTACAATTTCGTTCCGGTTACGTACGTTTTTCTTTCAGTGTAGGTTGTCTAATTCTTCGTGAATATCTTTCAGCGTATATGTCATTAAGCAGATGATGCCATCTGCATAGTCAAGTTCATGTTGGTTCATATGCTATTGAATTTCGTTTGGGGCCTCGCTGTACCTACATTTTTGATGTCATTAAGTTATAGTTAAAAAAATTACTCTCCTAATTACTTAAAAAAATTACTCTCCAAGTATTGTTAAGTAACAACAACATGTTTTAAATTGTATTTATTTACTGATGTTGTTGCGCAACAATCCATTTACATCATCTATTACAAATCCATAAGTGCGTTAACGTGGAGGGCAAAAAATCTTTATTAAAACAATTGACTTTTTAGCATCAATCATCTTTTACAATTGTCTCTACAAATGCCTATAAAAACATCATGATAGAAATTTTCGGAACTTTTTTATTCCCCTCCACCCCTACATGAAGTTATGAATGTTATGATTTATTTCGAATCACTTTTTAATCAACGAATTCGAAAGCAACAACAGAGAATCCAAAGTCGAAATCTCAATGAATAACAGAATCCTAATGGAAGAAATGTGAAATCCTCAAATGAAAGAATTTGTTGAGCTTTTCAAGCAAACAACAAAGCGAAGCAACAACAAGAAAAACTGTGGCTGGCTCAATCAACAAAATCACAAACAACATTTCAAAGTTCATTTGAAACTACAGTTGAAAGGAGTGGCATATAGAGCTGGGTTATGTTTTCGTAACATAAGATTTTGAAAATCTTTGTTGAAAATAACTCTTGTGAACATAACCTTCCTTATTCATAACATTTTGAAATTTTGTGTCAGCAAAAAAATGGAATTAACTTGAGAATATTTTGAGTGGCGATTTATTAAGATTTTCGATGTGGGTTATGAGATACGAATGAATACATAAACTTTCTTAATTTTTTAATATTGGTCATAGTGAAACGCTGGTAAGTAAAAATTTAATCGTGAACCGTCGCATGAAGGTCGCTCAAATTGTGCCGTTGCTGTTGCCATAGCATTTTGATGTTGTGCAAATTCTGATCATACAAATTAGACATGTGACGTACTATGAAATTGAGGCAACCTTAGTCATTTACTCTGCCAACATCCATAAAATATTGCTTTATAATTTAGCCCTGAAATAGATTTGTTATTGCTAGCTCTCCTTCTCATGATATACCAAATCAAAACATTTTTTCGCGCTCGAAACACTTCGAATCAAATGGTCGCTTTTTCGAATGATACTAGGGGTGGAATAGTGCACGGCTTTTCGATTTCGATGTGCTAGAACCCCTATTTTTTGTGAGGTTCGGAAAAAAATAATGAGCCAAAAAATGAGGGTCGTGGGGTGAGTGTAAATGGGCGCTCATCGGGGCCAAAGGTGAGGGAAAAGGGGTAAAAATACACAAAAAGCACCAATACTGTCTCGAAGTCGTCCCGAGAGGGCTTTAATGTAAGAACGACCCCATTAATTTTCCCTCCCAACATTTTTTTTCGAATACACAGGGGGTATGTGTGTTCGATCGCCACTCGTTTAGCGGGCTCCCATACAAAAATATTTTTTTATAAAATGTGTTCCCACCGCTCTAATTGCCCAAAGGAGGCCGCTAGTGGGGTCAAATGTATGACCGACCCCCAACATTTGTTTCAACCCTCGCATTTTCTATGAACATACCTCAACCTTTAAGGTGGTCCGCATACGATTTTTTTTTTATTTTTTATATTTATTGTGATGGCAAAAAGGCCCAAAACTGCCCCGGAGTCGTCCCTAACTGGGTTAAATGTATGACCAACCTCCATTAATTTTCCCTCACTCCTCTTGGGGCTCCCATACAAATACTATTTTTTATAAAATTTGCTCCCACCACTCTAACTGCACCAATGAGGCCCCAAGGGAGTCAAGTGTATGACCAAACCCAATATTTTTTCAGCCTCAATATTTTCTCAGATGTAACTATCCTCTATCTTCAACCAATAAGGTGCTCCCCACACATTATTGTATTTTTTATATTTTTTTTTAGAAAAAAAGGCCCAAAACTGGCCCAGAGGGAAGACATGCAGGAATGGCAACCATTAATTTTCTCTACCCAAAATTTCCCCAAATACACCTGTCCGCTATCTCGACTCCATAATGGGGCTCCCATACAAAAAATATTTTTTTTTAGAAAATTTGCATCCACCACTCTAACTGTCCCACCACTCTAACCTCCAATATTTTTTCATTTCCAATATTTTTTCTAACCTCCAATATTTTTTTTCTTTTAAATAACCCCAAAGAAAGAAGTTCAACGGTGTCAAATCACATTATCTTGGCGGCCAATTGGCATCGCCACCACGTGAGACATTGTTTCGTTAGCTGTGTGGCAAGTGGCGCCGTCCTGTTGAAATCACATATCGGCCACATCCATATTTATCAATTCGGGCCATAAAAAGTTCGTTATCATATCACGATAGCGAAGTCCATTCACAGTATCTGCCTGTCACTCTTTGTGGGTGCATTTTTACGACAATCACTCTAGGATTATCATTCGCCCAAATGCGGCAATTCTGCTTATTGACTTATTGAATCCACTGAGGTGAAAATTTGCCTCATCACTGAAGATGATTTTCTTCCAAGTGCACAATGTGCATTTTCATTTGAACGCCCATTTTCATAATAAGACTGAATAACTTTAACACATTGCTCGATTGTGTATCTTTCCATGGTTGAAATTGAGGTAGTCTGAAATTGTCAAATGTCAAATGAAATACAGAAAAAACTTGACGTTTAAGTGTGGTTCACATTCAACATCGGCCCTTACAATTTAACCAGATTAGAAGGGGCGTGGCACCGTGCATAGATTTCGAAATTTTAAACTCAACATTTTAAACGGACTTAGTTTAAATTTCGTGTGATTCATAGTGAGGTTTGATTTCCAATAGGTGTTTTTGACAGATCACGCATGACTTATATCAAACTGCTTTGTCATTTTTGTTCAGTATCGTTTGGCAAAGTCACCATGGAAAGACTCAAACCACAACAGCTTCTCCAACATGTTCAGCTGTATTACGAAAAACAGTGAAGAGAATATAGCAGCGAAGACCGCGACGACTTGTGCAATAATTAAAGCGTGTTATTTTCAGTGAATAGGCCCTCCAGTCGCTATGCTCGAACGAGTCGCCCAAAATTGGACCTCCTCAGACGTAGTCGTGGCCAACATTTAAATGATATAATTTTCCAATAGTAAATGTCATAAATTGTTCTTTAAACCGATAATATAAGTTTTAAGTTCACTTTCAAATTTATGTGTTTTATTTTACATTATAAATCAAACGTCACGATGAATCACCCTTTATAAAGTGATGTGTCAGATAATATGTTATTGGATGAAAGTGTATGTTTACGGGAATTTGGAGCGTCATTAATTTAATTTAAATTTTTACTGATAGAATTAAATACATTATAACAAATTCATTTCAATTCTCCTTTTTATACCCTCCACCTCCAGGATGGGGGTATACTAACTTTGTCATTCCGTTTGTAAAACCTTGAAATATCGACCTGATACCCTATAAAGTATATATATTCTTGATCGTCCTAAAATTCTAAGACGACCGTCGGTCTGTTGACAGCACGCTAGCATCTAAACGAAAGGAGCTAGGACGTCCAAATTTTCCCAGAATACGTCTAATAGCTGTAGATCGGTTGGACTTGAAAGTGGGCGAAATCGGCCCAAAGGGAAAAAAATTTCCATCACAAGGACTAAAAATACCCATAATATTCCATAATATTTTAGAGTATTTAAACACATTTATTCAATATGTCTGCTAGTACTTACTTGGTATTGGGTGTGCGCATTCCACCTATAACAAAAACGGGTGAAATGGGGCAAAAAGGGATCAAAATGGTACCTTTCAAACGGCAACAGCTAGAAACATGAAATTCGGTGTACACATTCCTCTAACTGAGTAGATACATAATATAAAATATTTTTTTCCAAATTCGTACTTCTAAGGGGTAAAATGGGAAAATGGGGATAAAAATTGTACCAACATAATGGCTACACCTAGAATAATGAAATTCGGTGTATAAATTCCTCTGATTGCGTAGACACATAAAATAAACGGATTTTTCGAAATTCGTACTTTTAGGGGTTAAAATGGAAAAAGGTATAAAAATAGTACCAACCAAATGACCGCAGCTAGAGTCATGAAATTCGGAATATACATTCCTCTGACTGCGTAGACACTTAAAATAAAGAGATTTAAGAAAGTCGTACTCTAAAGGGGGTAAACTATGGAAAAGGGGATAAAAATGGTACCAACCAAATGGCCGCAGCTAGAATCTTGGAATTCGGTGTATACATTCTTCTGACTGCATAGACACACAAAATAAAAAAATTTTCCAAATTCGTACCTTTTACTTTTACGACAAAAATTGGTTGAATCATGAAGTTAGATTATTTTGCACTATGTACGTGATATAATGGAATTTCAAAATTTGTACTTTTGGAATTAAAATAGAATGGAAATACACGCAACTGTAGCACCCACTATCTACAAATATTTATGGCATATAAGCTTTTTTGAAAAAATATATATAAGAATATTTACTTTTTGAGTTGACTTGAAGTATTACTTCGATATACATAGTGTAAAGGTATTGGTAGACTTGCCTTATTTATTTATAAAATTATTTTTTCAATATTTGTATTTGTTTTGTTTTGGCTATATTAACAAATTTATATTTTCATGTAATATTACTACACTTCTAACTCCGTCGCGTCCACATTCTCCAATAAAATAAGAAATATCTGATGAGCCATAAATGCATTGTCTGCTCTTAATTCAAATATACACTTAAAATTTTGATTTAATTAATTTTGAAACTTGAAAAGATTGTTGTTTGTATGTATAGTTGGTCTGTTATGTTGTATGTCTTGTCATTTATTTTGGTTTAAGACCATAGGTTGTGCTGAAGTCTTCAGCAGAACCCACAAATTAGCAAGAAAGGCAAAGTGAGACCTTTATTGTTGCAGCTAAAAGTTGACTGCGCAGTTTATATGGGCGCTACCCCATCTCATCAGAACTTTCGCAACGAATCTATGTCTTTGACTTAAATCAGGGTTCATATTAGTACCAGCGGTCACATATTTTCAATGAGAAGCGCTGATAAACAAAATATTCCACCGAACTAAGTCGACACACTAAAAACCTCACTTTGCCAATTCAATGTTGTGCATGTGCTCGCATCGCTCGCAACAATGCAAAGGTTGTTGTTGTACGGTATGTGCCGTCTTCACTGTACCTCGTGTGTATTGTTGTTGTTTGTATGTATAGTTGGTCTGTTATGTTGTATGTCTTGTCATTTATTTTGGTTTAAGACCATAGGTTGTGCTGAAGTCTTCAGCAGAACCCACAAATTAGCAAAAAAGGCAAAGTGAGACCTTTATTGTTAGTGTGTCGACTTAGTTCGGTGGAATATTTTGTTTATCAGCGCTTCTCATTGAAAATATGTGACCGCTGGTACTAATATGAACCCTGATTTAAGTCAAAGACATACATTCATTGCGAAAGTTCTGATGAGATGGGGCAGCGCCCATCGAAACTGCGCAGTCAACTTTTAGCTGCAACAATAAAGGTCTCACTTTGCCTTTCTTGCTAATTCGTGGGTTCTGCTGAAAACTTCAGCACAACCTATGGTCTTAAACCAAAATAAATGACAAGACTTGAAAAGATTTTTGAATTTAATTCTGTAACAGGTTCGTTGTATAATAAATATTTATTAATCTGAACTGGGGAACTCTGGCTCAAGACCATTTTGCATCTATATTTTATAGAATGAAAATTTATTTTAAAATATCATTGTGACATTAGCACACTACCACTATCATGATTTTCACCCTGTGAAAGTTTTCGACAGGTGGCTTCGCAGCGACTTTTAAGTAAATGATTTTCACCAACGAATGAGTAATGAGTAAGTAATAAAGCACACATGCCATCTTAATAAAATGTGAATGTTGCATTTAAAAAAATAAGCTTAACTCATGTCAAACGATATATTGACAATTTCCCGTGCTGTCCCGAGATCCCGGGAAATTTAAAAAATAATTGCCGTTTCCCGGGAAATAAAAAGTGCGAGAAAATGCAAACCCTATCCCCTAGAAGTGGTAATTGGGAAATTGTATATGGGCATTTCCGCAGTAAGGTCCACCAAGACCAAAAAATTAAAAGTTCTTGTAAACGCTTTGTTTTATTATATTTGCATAGAGAAATAATCAAATTTAACTTATGTAAACAAATTTTACTTTAATTCATATCCTATCTTGAGATATTTGAATGCAAAGTCGCGCGAGTGCAACTTTACTCCTCTGAATATTTCTCTTGCATATTTTGTTTCGATAAAAGTTCTTAAATAGAGACATTACACTTTGACTTTTGCTGTCTAAAATCTTTCAGGGAGTACAAAGAGTCAGAAAAGAAAGGATACGAAGTTATACGACTGCTATTAACTGTAACGTTTGGCTTTGCATTATCACATATTTCGATGTCACGTTCGACATGGAAAAACAACATTTGTTGCTACTGTGTCCAAAGTACATGCAGAAAGATCATAAAATTTTTAGTGCAAACAGAGATTTTTATACAATTTAAATAAAAATAAACATTACTGGAAAATGAGAAAATTTTTGACCTTGGTCCTTCATTAAAGTTGGTCACGTGCGACATCTTAAGTTAAATTACAAAAAAAGTATTAATAATTTTCGGATAAAATCAAAGCCATTTTTAAGAGACATCGGTATACAACGTTCTAAAATAGGTCACATTGAAATATTGCCACAGGTTTCGCTGAAATTGGCGTTTGAATTGTTGGTCGCGAAAACGACTTCTATTTTGGTCACGTGCGAATGCCTTGGTTTTTTTAGATTATCTTGAAAACGAAAAATTACCCAAAATCCACATTAGCACCAATTATACAGTTAATTAAGCTATAAGTTAAGCAAGTGGTCAAAATAAAAAACCGTTTTATTTTGACTTTTTTGTCACTTTAAATGTGTATGATGGTCACGTTCGACATCATGGAAATGCCCATATATTTAAATTTTCCAAATGATATATAATATTTCTATTTATTTAAATTATATTAAATTCATTAAATTTTACTTGTTTTTATAAAGCTCACAATATAGTCGTCAGCGCCGCACAGTGTAATATTTGCATAAAAGCTGCGCAAACATTAGAAATAATGGAAATAATTGAAATCTCGCACACATCCCTTATATCGTCAAATTAGATCAAAAACAATTTTTTGTTTAAATTCGCCCACAACCACGCCCACCTCCTTTGTAAGTTAAAAGAAAAACAACGTCGTAAATTTCTTATTTTAATATTTATGTGAATACAAATCATTACCAGTGATTTCATTTGAGTCCACAATCAAATGAAAATTTTCAGTGCCACGCCCAAATAATTTTTTTGTTTTTTTACGATTTCCGACATTTTTTATAAAAAAATATTTGAAGTGGGATATTGTCCTGGACCATTTTGCATCTATATTTAATAGAATGCAAATTTATTTACAAATGGCATGGTGGCATTTATTACTTGGCTGCAGACTACCACGATCATGACTAAGACCATGTCAAAACACTTTTCAAGTGGCTTCGCAGCGACTTTTCAACATCAAACCAGGCCTCTATAAGGAGATGATTCTCACAAACGAACGAGAATCACAACTCACTTGCCGAATTTGCGTTTAAAAAATCGCAGCAAGTAATAAAGCACACATGCCATCTTACAAGCATCTCATTGAGTTGCGTATGTAAGTATGTGTATATGCAGGTATAGTTACCCAGCAATACTTCTGCCGTGCCAACGCTCATTTGTTTTAGTTTTTTCGTTTGTATTTTTTTTTTTGGTCTGTAATCAATAATTGATTTGAACTGGGATATTGTCCTGGCTCAAGAACATTTTGCATCTATATTTTATTTATTTACAAATGGCATGGTGACATTTATTACATGGCTGCAGACTACCACGATCATGATTTCGACCATGTCAAAGGTCTTTTCTCTTTTTATTTTTTGATCGATGCCACGCGGTTATTATAGCCTTATACTTAACTTAAGATTAATATCGACCCACTTTTTACATGTGCTCGCACATTCCATAAAACGTTACATCCCTAAAGTATACTTTAAATAAAATTTCGAAAATACATTAAAAGAGAACAACGAAGAAAGTATTGCTTCATTTTTGTCCTAGAAGGTTTTACCACTTGAGTAATTAAATCGATGTTTGCAGATATAAGGAGAATATTCTTATTAAAATGAATAAATAAGACAACAGTTTAACAATATTTGCGAATGCTGAGGCATCGGTCGGCCTCTAGAATGTAGTTTTATACTGTAGAAAATTAACAATCTATATAAATATATAAAAATGAATCTGTGTTTGTTTGTTCTTTATAGCAGCCTAAACTACTGGACCCTTCTTCTTGAAATTCTCACAGTACCTTCATGCTGAATGAAATGTGAATGAAATGTGAATGAAATGTTCATGAAATAGGCTATATATATTTTTATATATTTTCTCTGGCACCTCCCACACAAATTGGGGACTTATTCGTTTTTTATAAATTAGCATATTCGGAGTACTGTTCCAGCTAGAGTCTTGAATTTTTGTGTAAGTTCACTAATTGTTTGTCTGCACAGTTGTGCCAAAAAACGGCGGTATTGGAAAAGTAGGCGTGGCACCCCCTTATGAAGTTAAAAACTATTATTGAATATTGTCAGTTCTATGACACCTAGAGTGCTGCAATTTCGTGTAAGTGCATCTAACATCAATATGCGTAGTTGTGCCAAAAATGGGCGGTACTTCAAAAGTGGGCATGGCTCCTCCCATACGAAGTTAAAACCTATTATTGAATATTGTCATTTATATAACACCTAGAGTGCTGAAAATTTGTGTGAGTAGATCCAGTGTAAATAGATGTATAAAAGTGGGTGTGACCCTTCCCATATGAAATTAAACCCGGTTTTAGAATATATTCGACACCAAAATGGGCGGAAAGTGGCTGTAACCTTTACCATACGAAATTAAAACCTGTTTTAAAGATTCGTATATTGTTGTGAGTTAATTTATTTGTAACCTGCTTAGACAATATACAAATGAGCGGAATTTGAAGGATGGGGAATTTTTTATTTGAATTAATAAAGGGTGATTTTGTTAGCTATTATCTTTTTGGCAACACTGGTTTAAACAGCTGACGCACGTTTCGTTTCTCTGTCAAACATCTTCAGTTTGGTCTATAATTTAACCATGAATCGTCTTACAAACGAACAACGCTTGCAAATTATTGAATTTTATTATCAAAATGCGTGCTCTGTTAAGAAAGTTCATCGCGCGCTTTTTACCGAAAAAATGTGTTCAGCGACGAAGCTCATTTTTGGCTCAATGGGTACGTAAATAGGCAGAATTGTCGATTTTGGAGTGAATATCAGCCAGAAGCATTGCAAGAGCTACCAATGCATCAAGAAAAAGTCACAGTTTGGTGCGGTTTATGGGCTGGTGGCATCATTGGACCGTACTTCTTCAAAGATGATGCGAATCGTAACGTAACTGTGAATGGTGAGCGCTACCGTGAGATGATATCCAACTTTTTTTTTGCCCAAAATGCAAGAGCTTGACTTGCATGACATGCGGTTTCAACAAGACGGTGCCACATGCAACACAGAACGCGCATCAATGGACTTATTGAGAGGCGAGTTCGGTGAACATTTTATTTCACGTTCGGGACCGGTAAATTGGCCGCCTAAATCGTGCGATTTAACGCCTTTAGACTATTTTTTGTGGGGCTATGTTAAAGCTCATGTCTATACAGACAAGCCCGCTTCAATTGACGCCAAGAGGAAGCTAAGAAGACAATATTGAAGCATTTATTCGTGAGATACCGGCCGAAATGTTGGAAAGAGTATGCCAAAATTGGACTAGGAGGATGGACCATTTGAGGCGCAGTCAAGGTCAACATTTGCATGAAATAATCTTCAAACATTAAATTATATGGACCGTACTATCGATTGAAATAAAAAGTTCATGCATTTTTCTGAATTTTATGTGTTTTTTTGAAAAATCACCCTATTACACGTTTTTTGGATTTTCCTAGCACAATTGGAAAGAAAGTTTACAAAAAAAGAAGTATTCATTCTTCAAAAGCCGAATTAAGTCAAGAAAACGGTAATTATATTAATTTTTTAGTTTTTGTGTTTTTTGATTAGTGATTTTCTATGCATTTTGAAGGAAAGGAGGGTTTTTTGTTTTGGTAATGGAAAAGTTAAGAATCACGCTCAACCTAAAATCAATTTGATTTTTGACATTTCCTCCTTTATTCGCCGTAAACTAAAGTTCTGTTCTTCAATTTTCTCCATGGAACATATACATTTCTTTAGTAATTCAGAGAAGTACCTTGATTATAAGTGGTACATATTTTACCGATCACAAGAAAAAACAATACGAAACCTGATTTTAATTTGACCGTCTGCTTTTTTACCTCGCGAAGCGCGCGGGGGTTCTGATAGTGCTAAATAAATACAACCTTCAGGTAAACCACTTTTTGAAAAGGAAGGCAAAACGTAATTACACTTTTTTAAATGCAAAAGAATACCTCAAGAGCTCCTGTTTTCTACGAACTAAACTTTACTTTAGCATTTATGAACTTTAGAATATGCTTGATAGGAATGTTCTTTGCAAAATTCAATCAGTAAAGTCGAGATGATGCGAGAGATGAGCGCATGAAATTTGGGAGTTTTGCCGCTGATAATACACTGTTCGACGTCCGCTCATTTATAGAAGCAATCCTTTGACAATCTTAAGTCTGGAAGAAAGTGGTTAAAATTATTTAATTTTTTGGAATCTCGTTAAACCTAACCACACTATAAGTTAAGCCAAACTGAAGGTTAACGACTTGAATCATTTTCCCAGCAAAAGATCCCCTGAAATGGCCCAATCATTTCCATATCAAATAATTTCCTTTCATAAGGTGTCATTTGTATTCCGTATGAAATATCCACAACTTCCGTAAAAGTTTGCACAAATCTTAATAAAAAAATTGTTTACGTTTCATCAGATTTGCCGGAACCAATGTCCATATGCATACATTTGTATTTGAATGCATGCTGATGTTAGTTGATGCTAGTGCAGTGGATTGAGGGAGTATGATGAACATATTTACCACTACCGACTACCAACTACATTTGCAATTGTAATTTATTGGCCAATGTTTATGTGCTCCAAAGCAGCAAATCTTTTCTTCGTCCAAAGGTAAGTGCAAATGTTCGACTATAAACAAGGCAAACACACAAATGTATGGACAGACGAACGGACAGACAATCAGAGATTGGAATACCCATCGCATGCACGTAAGATACCACAAATCTGTACATAAAGATAACAACGTAAGAAAGCCAATCAACAGTCGAAATGACTTGCTGACCAGCCATCGGAGGTCTGGTTGGAATCATACAATGAAGTTCCATCTGGAACTGTCCAGGCAAAATGGCGACTGATGGATAAGAATAATTGATGTCTTTCGATATTAAATTATTATTAAATAAATTACTTTACTTAATGTTATCTATTTTATGTAATATGTATTAAAGATTAATAAAAACTAATAAAATAATGAATTTATTAAAACGATAAGCAAACTTATTTAAACATATATTATTTAAACAACTATACAAAATTTATTTACATAAGTAATAACAAAAGTTTCCTCAGAGCCATTCAAAATCATAAATATAAAACATACAAACAACAATAAATTTAAAACTTCATAAAATTAATAAGAAATTCACACGTATGAAATGATGAACTGTTGAGATCAATCACTTTGCTTTTTTAAAATTATTTTTTAAATGAAATCGGAAGTTTTTGATATTGTTTTGAGACGTCTTAATTTTCGCACTGCGACTTTTTGAATATCAATTCAATTTCAAAAATGCAATAGTAAGTACAGAAATTTTTTCGATTTTGGAATATTCACGAATTCTAATTGACACGAAATTTCTCAATTTACCTTTATTTTTATACCCTCCACCTCCAGGATGTGGGCATATTCACTTTGTCATTCCGTTTGTAACACCTTAAAATATTCGTCTGAGACCCCATAAAGTATATATATTCTGGGTCGTGGTAAAATTCTAAGACGATATAGCCATGTCCGTCTGTCTGTCTGTTGAAAGCACGATAGCGGTCCAACAAAATGAGCTAGGAAGTTCAAATTTTTCCTAAATGTGTCTCATGGTTGCAGATCGGTTGGGATTGAAAGTGGGCGAAATTGGCCCAGAGGGAAAAAATTTTCCCTCACAATGACTGAAAATACCCCTAATATTTAGAGTATTACTTACAGTTTTTTGAACATATTAGCTTGTATTTACTTGATATTTGCAATGCGTATTCTCTTTATAGCATAAAAGAGCACCATAGAGTGTTTTTTGTTTGTAGGGGGCGAAATGGGACAAAAAGGGATAAAAATGGTACCTATCAAACGACAACATATAGAAACACGAAATTTGACGTGTACATCCCTCTAATAGAGTAGATACATAATATAAAAGTATTTTTTCTAAATTCGTACTTTAAAGGGGTTAAATGGGGATAGAGGGATACAAATAGTACCAACCAAATGACAGCAGCTAGAGGCATGAAATTCAGAGTATACATTTCTCTGACAGCATAGACACGAAAAATAAAAGGTTTTTCAAAATTCGTACTTTCAAGGGATTCAATGGCAGCAGAGGGATAAAAATAGTACCAACTAAAAGCTACAGCTAGAATGATGAAATTCGGTGTGTACATAACGTAATTACATAGACACGTAAAATAGAGGGATTTTTCGAAATTCGTACTTTTAAGGGATATAATTGATAAGGAGGGATAAAAATGGGACATAAAAATATCACAATTTTCGTAATATGGTACTGCACTTCTATATAAAGTGGTCATCTTTTAATCTGCTTGCAATACTGTGGAATGCACTTCGTGGTGGAGGGTATATAAGATTCGGCCCAGCCGAACTTAACGCCTTCTTACTTGTTATATTTATGATTTGATATTTGTACTAAATCCTATCCTAATTTCACGTTCACGGAGAAACAGTGGTTGAGGAACAGTCCCAAGAAATTGGGAAAACAGTAATTTACTGACACGAAAACCCCTATAAATCTAAAGAGGATGTTTCCTTTTATTTTTAATATTATAATGAAGAAAACAATGCATACTTGAAAATCTATGGACAGAGATGGAAGTTATGACACTTTTTGTAGAAGAGAATTTCCAAAAAATACGTTTTTTATTTATTTTATGTTTAAAGATAACCTTTCTTTGGCGCAAATAGTAATGACAAATCCGAATATCGAAAAGTCTTCAAAGATTCTATGCTAATTCTAGCTGCAGTCATCTGGCTGGTACCATTTGTATGCCTTTTTGGCCCTCTGGCTATGCGGTCAGAGGTATGTAAATACATATCGAATCTCATGATTTGAGATACAACGTTTGGAAAAGACGATGCACGGCTTTCAAAATTTTAATGGCAAAACTCCATATTAGCTAAGACAATCGCTACATTGCCCCTCAATTTAGACTAATCTTATATTATAGGACATATATCTATTGTGAAAATGGATGAAGTTGGACGACGAACACGCCTGCCACCAATGTAACAAAATATTGTAGTTAGTAAGAATTTGTTAACCATACGAGATATTTTCGTGTGTGGCATTTCAATGCGTTATGTTAGACACAATTATTTAAAAAAATTAAATCTGAGGCAATCCTATAATTTTTTTGTCATTTTGAGGAAGAGTATTCATATCATTTGATGTCCCGCTCGCCCCTTAAAAGTACAAATTTCGAGAAATTCATTTGTGTTGCAAGTCTACGATGTCAGGGTAATTTACACACCAAATTTCACGACTATAGCTGCAATATTTTAGTTGGTACTATTTTTATCCCGCTCACCGTTTATAAGTACAAATATCGAAAAAATCATTTAGATTTGCGCTTCTAAGTTGTCAGTGGAACTTACACACACATTTCACAACTATAGCTGCAATATTTTAGTTGGTACTATTTTTTATCACTTTTTGTCCCGCTCACCCCTTATAAGTACAAATTTCGAAAAATCAATTTAAATTTTCGCTTCTATGTTGTCTGAATTCCAAATTTCACGACTATAGCTGCAATACTTAAATTGGTGCCCTTTTTGTCCCGCCCACCCCCTAAAAAGTACAAATTTCGAACAATCCAATTTTACTGCGCTACTACATGGTCAGAGGAAATTAACAAACCAAATTTCACCACTATAGCTGCAATACATGTGTTGGTACTATTTTTATCCTGCTCACCCCTAATAAGTACAAATTTCGAAAAAATCAATTTAGATTGCGCTTCTACGTTGCCAGAGGAATTTACACTCCAAATTTCCCGACAATAGCTGCAATACTTTTGTTGGTACTATTTATATCCCTTTTTGTCCCGCTCAACCCTTATAACAACAAATTTCGAAAGCATACATATAGATTGCGCTCCTACGTTGTCAGAGGAATTTGCACTCAAAATTCCAAGACTGTTGCTGCAATACTTTTATTGGTACCATTTTATCCCTTTTTGTTCCACTAGTATAAATTTCGAAAAAATCCATTTAGATTTTCGCATTTACCTTCTCAGAGGAATTTACACACCAAACTATAGCTGCAATACTTTAGTTGGTACCATTTTATAAGTACAAATTTCGAAGTTAACGTTGTCAGAGGAATGTAAATACCGATTTTCACGAATATAGCTGCAATACTTAAATTGGTACCATTTCTATCCCTTTTTGACTCTTTCCTCCCTTAAATGTACAAATTTAGAAAAATCCCTTTTTGTAGCTCTTCTGTATGGTCAGTGCAAGGACCACGCCGAATTTCATGTTTCTAACTACTAGCGTTTAGTCAGGACGAAGGTACGATATTTATCCCTTTTTGTCCCATTATATACCCTAAAAGTACGAATTTCGTAAAACCCTTTCTAGTCGACGTCTACGTCATATTTGGGAACTACCCAGAAGATTTCATGACCCTGGCTTCAGCCGTTTGGTCTGGGGGCTGGTCAATGATAAGTCAATCAGTCACTCGTTTCTTTTTTCAACTATTCAACCGTTTGACTATTATTTCTGTGGTGCCCGAGGCAGCCATTTGAATGAAATTATTTTCCATTATTAACCGGAAGGATTGTACTTTCAAATAAAAAAATAAATTTATTTATTTTATTTTTATTTATTTTATTTATTATATTAATATCTAGCACAACAAGAATATATCTTATAAAATATAGTGCTAGTGACATAGGATGAAACAAATATAATAAAAAAAAACTATCTGTCTATAAAAGGCAATTAAAAGGTAATTAAATAAATGATTTTAAATATTTATGTATAGATAAAACAAATTTTGTGTAATATTTAGTTGAACAATTTCTTTAGCTCCATTTTAAACTTTATTGCGTTGCATATTAATTGTACATTAGAAGGTAGATTGTTCCAAAGACGAATGGTAGGAATAAAAAATTGTCTTTCGGATATTAGACTTTTAAATCTTTTCTGTATAATTTTCTTACCACGGGGAGATTGAGCAAATTGAATTCTATTAAAAAGATACTCTGGTTCCTTTGTGTAAACAATTTTATGGAAAAATAAAAGGCTTTTGTACTTCAACACGTTTTCAAATTTCATATTAAATATCTGGTACGAAAAGGAAGATATTCTATCACTACGTTTTCTGTTGAAAATATATCTTGCTATGTTGTTAAAAGCAACTTTGAGTTTTCCATAATCGGCTGTATCACAGTTATAGAAAATCTCACATCCATACAAAAGAACTGGGATTAAATAACTCCTTGCCAAAAGCATGCGAATTTCAAATGGCGTTGATGACTGAACGGCCCACAAATTACGCAGCATACCATGTACTTTACCAACGCTAGAAGCAATGTGGTTTGACCAAGTTAATTGTTCATTAAATACAACTCCTAGATTAGAAGAAGATCGTACAAAGTCAATAACGCAATTGTTTATCTTCAACATAAACTCAGAAGCCAGTGTGTTCTCTCGTTTGGATATGTATTTGCATTTAGATTTGGATTAATTAATGCATAAACCATTGTTAGATGCCCACGTGTTCACATTACATAAGCCCTCATTTATATCATCGATACAGGACTTAACCTTTCCTAGACTCGAACTCGAATATAATTGCACATCATCGGCGTACATTTGTATTTTACAGTGACGTAAAACATCTGGTAAATCATTGATATAAAGACAAAAAAGCAATGGACCCAATATTGAGCCTTGTGGTACACCTTTAGTTATAGGTAATGCACCCGAACAAGAATTATTTAGAAAGACAGTTTGATAACGATCAGTGAGATACGATGCAATAAGTCTACATGCAGAATTCGAGAAATTAAAGAACCTGTCCAACTTCATGAGCATAATTGTATGATTTACAGTATCAAATGCCTTACTGTGGTCTAAGAGCACCAAGAATGACACCTTATTAGCGTCCATTTCTTCCCTTAGATCTTCTGCAACATCTATTAACGACGTTGTACAACTTCTCTTGGCCCTGAAGCCTGATTGTCTCTGCGACAAAAGTTCTTTGCTTGTTAGATAGGAATTTATCTGTTCATGCATAAGTCGTTCTAAAACTTTTGACATAAAAGGCAGGATAGCAATTGGACGAAAATCATTGTTTGTTTTTGGAAGAGGCAAAACTTTCGCGCGCTTCCAAGAAGCCGGAAAGTAAGATTTTGTTAATACTGTATTAAATATATATGTAAAGTAGGGCAACAATTTCGGCAGTAATAATTTAATAAATTTAGGATTCTGATCATCTATTCCAACTGCATTGGATTTTATTGACAGAAAACTGTTTAATACTTCAGTTTGGTGCACGCAACGAAAGTAAAAATTATTTTCAGGATGAACAGTGCAGTACTGTGAATATACGTCTGTGATATTTTCCCTTAAGTGATCGCCAACGAACAGTTTGTTAAGATAGTTTACATCTACATGTGGATAATAATCATTTTTCTTTTCTTTTCCGACACCTATGCTTCGAATCTCTTTCCACTTCGATTTGCTATCGAGAGCAAATGTAAATTTTTGTTGATAGTAAGAAGATTTACTCAATTGAATTTGTTTGGCAACGTCATGTCTGGCATTTTTAAAGGCTGTATATAATTCCGAAGTTTTAAACTTTTTCCATCTTTTATACAAGGCTTCACGATGGAGTATTAACTGTCTGATGTGATCATTAAACCATGGTTTTTGCTTATGTTTAATTACCTTTGTTTTTAATGGTACACATTTATTAAAAACTTCATTGACACTATTTTCAATAAAAGATACTTGATCGTCAACATTTTCGAATTCGTACAATGTATCCCATCGAATTATGTCTAATGACTCGTGTAACATGATATAATTAACGTTCTTGTAATCACGAAAAGTAATAATTTCATCACTTGTATTGACATAAGTATCGTAAATTAGAAATATTAAGTCGTGTTTTGAAAATACTGACGCTGACAACTGATCATAGAGAAGAACTTTTGGCAATCGATTGACGAAAAAAATATCTAGCAAACTGTTAACTATATGGGAGAAGTGAGTTGGTATAGTTGTGTTAGTAGGATGTAGATCAAGAGTTAACATAGAATCACTTAGACTCGAGTCCAGCAATAGGTTGCAATTGAAATCACCGGCTATTATAATATCATGATATGACATAGATATATCTGCAATGGCAGTCATTAAAGTACTATAATCAATATCTCGGTTTGGCCTATACACAGTACCCACAAGTATCCTATTTTTATTTTCAACATATACTTCAAGGAATAAATACTCAATCTTGCTATCAAAATCGGACTTAAGTTTTATACAACATGTTAGCCCATTTCTCAAATACATAAAGGGTGATTTTTTAAGAGCTTGATAACTTTTTTTAAAAAAAAAACGCATAAAATTTGCAAAATCTCATCGGTTCTTTATTTGAAACGTTAGATTGGTCCATGACATTTACTTTTTGAAGATAATTTCATTTAAATGTTGACCGCGGCTGCGTCTTAGGTGGTCCATCCGCTTAGTCCAATTTTGGCATTTCCACGTTTTTGAGTAACAGAGACCCAATTGGTGCGAACGGCGACGAATCGAAAATTGGTGGTCATCATTAACACTGGCCGATACAGCTGCGATATTTTCTTCAGTTCGCACTCTACGTAAGCGTGTTGGTGGTTTAATGTCCAACAATGTAAATTTGGTGCGAAATTTAGTCACAATAGCCCGAATAGCCGCTTCAGTGGGTCGATTAAACTGACCATAAAATGGAAGCGCGCAATGAACTTTCTTAACAGAGCACGCATTTTGATAATAAAATTCAATAATTTGCAAGCGTTGTTCGTTTGTAAGACGATTCATGATGAAATGTCAAAGCATACTGAGCATCTTTCTCTTTGACACCATGTCTGAAATCCCACGTGATCTGTCAAATACTAATGCATGAAAATCCTAACCTCAAAAAAATCACTCTTTACATACCCCTCCAGCATTAGTCTGGCGATCAGCACGGTAAAGAGTATAACCAGGCAAGTTGTAAATACCATCATTGACAGAACAGTGGAACCATGTTTCCGACACGCATATTATATCAATGCCAGAAGAAATAAATATGTGTCTCAATTCGTCCATTTTATTGTTTAAACTTTGTGCATTTAAGTGAACAATTTTAAGGCCAGGTCTTTGTCTCGATAGGATTTTCAGCATGTAAAATATATTGTCTTTGGAACTATAACTACTATCACAGATCATAAATCACAGTTTTGTATGCAACCAGGGCCGTGCGCAGGGGGGGGGTTTTGGGGGTTCAAACCCCCCCCAGAGAGGTTTCGAACATATACTTTTTAAAACCTTCTAGACTTTCTGAAGCAATAAAATATAGAATTTTTAAGATTTTTTTTAAAATAACTCGTCTGAAATGGTAATTTTGCAGTAAAATCATGAAAACACGAAAAATACATAGAAAAATCGTGGTATCTTTCTTGAATTTCGGACAAAGGTTATGAAAAATACAAACAAACTAAACGAATTGTGCCAATTTCAAGATTGTGTAGTACTAATTTCGCTAATGGGCACCAAATTGTTCGGAAAATTTTCATTTTTATTAACCGATACCACTTCTTGACATTCGACTAGAGCTATATCTTATGAACTTTTAATTATGTACTGCAATAAAAGTTTGGAAATTTAATAACAAAATCGTTTAGTAATTTTAAAAAAGTGTAGATAAGAATCATAATGAAATCTAAAATATTCTTAATAAAAGCAAATAATTCAAACCCCCCCCAGAGAGGTTTCGAACATATACTTTTTAAAACCTTCTAGACTTTCTGAAGCAATAAAATATAGAATTTTTAAGATTTTTTTTAAAATAACTCGTCTGAAATGGTAATTTTGCAGTAAAATCATGAAAACACGAAAAATACATAGAAAAATCGTGGTATCTTTCTTGAATTTCGGACAAAGGTTATGAAAAATACAAACAAACTAAACGAATTGTGCCAATTTCAAGATTGTGTAGTACTAATTTCGCTAATGGGCACCAAATTGTTCGGAAAATTTTCATTTTTATTAACCGATACCACTTCTTGACATTCGACTAGAGCTATATCTTATGAACTTTTAATTATGTACTGCAATAAAAGTTTGGAAATTTAATAACAAAATCGTTTAGTAATTTAAAAAAGTGTAGATAAGAATCATAATGAAATCTAAAATATTCTTAATAAAAGCAAATAATTCAAACCCCCCCCAGAGAGGTTTCGAACATATACTTTTTAAAACCTTCTAGACTTTCTGAAGCAATAAAATATAGAATTTTTAAGATTTTTTTTAAAATAACTCGTCTGAAATGGTAATTTTGCAGTAAAATCATGAAAACACGAAAAATACATAGAAAAATCGTGGTATCTTTCTTGAATTTCGGACAAAGGTTATGAAAAATACAAACAAACTAAACGAATTGTGCCAATTTCAAGATTGTGTAGTACTAATTTCGCTAATGGGCACCAAATTGTTCGGAAAATTTTCATTTTTATTAACCGATACCACTTCTTGACATTCGACTAGAGCTATATCTTATGAACTTTTAATTATGTACTGCAATAAAAGTTTGGAAATTTAATAACAAAATCGTTTAGTAATTTTAAAAAAGTGTAGATAAGAATCATAATGAAATCTAAAATATTCTTAATAAAAGCAAATAATTCAAACCCCCCCCAGAGAGGTTTCGAACATATACTTTTTAAAACCTTCTAGACTTTCTGAAGCAATAAAATATAGAATTTTTAAGATTTTTTTAAAATAACTCGTCTGAAATGGTAATTTTGCAGTAAAATCATGAAAACACGAAAAATACATAGAAAAATCGTGGTATCTTTCTTGAATTTCGGACAAAGGTTATGAAAAATACAAACAAACTAAACGAATTGTGCCAATTTCAAGATTGTGTAGTACTAATTTCGCTAATGGACACCCAATTGTTCGGAAAATTTTCATTTTTATTAACCGATACCACTTCTTGACATTCGACTTGAGCTATATCTTATGAACTTTTAATTATGTACTGCAATAAAAGTTTGGAAATTTAATAACAAAATCGTTTAGTAATTTTAAAAAAGTGTAGATAAAAATCATAATGAAATCTAAAATATTCTTAATAAAAAAAAGCAAATAATTTTTTTGATGCTTGTAGAGCGCTAGAGCGATGTAACATTTGCGATTGGACATTTTTATGGAGCTGTATCTAAATATGAACCGATATGTCCTATTTTCATCACAGATGCAACAACAACGTTTTCTGTTACTTCCAATGTTTTGGGAGTTTGCAATTATAATACAAATCCATTTCGACAAATGAAGAAATGAGTTTTAACTTACTAAAATTTTTGTTATATTTATCACTTATGTCTAATATTTTTCAGAGTTATTATTTTTTGTACATATGTAGCAAGTATTAGTCAAAAGAGAAACAACAAATTCAGTAACTTGGATCTACGTAGGAAAACGATGCTCTAAAATACCAGTTATTTGGTTTTTTGGAATTAAAATGACTAGTTGTTTCTTCTTGCATTTCATCGAATACAAAAAACTGTATTTGTTAATTGAATTTATACATGTTTAAGATTATAAAAATGAAGAAACATTTCCAAATATTTTTTATTTAATCGGAATATGCGTATAAAGATTTTGAGTAAACATCCTGTTACTCATGTCCTGTATAAATTAAAAACCCCAAAACTCTTTAAACATCCTATTTAGACCCATACTTCGTCAAAAGCATATCCAATTTTCTGCATTTATCATAGAAAAAATGAGGGACTGAAGGGTTTATCGCCGATGAATTTGATCGTTTTTTTGTGTAATATTTCTTCAAAATATATATCGAGGGTTTATATTCAAAAGTGGATATGAACCATTTGCTCGAAAATGAGTTTTTGATGCCAAACTATTCTCAGATTTGGATGTCATCTGGAAAATTTGGAAAAGATTTTTTCTAAAGCCATTTTTTTATTTCTGATTTGGCTATCCTCTCGCACGTTAGTTTGTGACTGCATAAGTGGCAATGAACATAAAAATAATAGAAACAAAATATGTCAACAATGGAGAGCATAAAACCGAAGGATATAATTCGCTACAACGATTTTGTTTAAAACATTATTCTAGATTTAAGGCATATCGTACTATCAAATTCCATCATTTCGCGTTAATAGCATTTGATTCCCCAGTTATCAGGCTAAAATAGGAAAAATGGTGGCTGTAAAGTCAAAAATTGTGAAAAGTATATTTAGAAAAACCGCCGTAACTTTTTATTATATTGAGAATACCAAAATATTTCTTTGGCATGTTATTGCTGACTTCTTGGGGAATACTTGTGTATGAATAGTTTCAGAATTATGAATGAAGAAAGTTAAAATATAAGGAATTGCAACGGCGAATTTTGGATTTTTCATCAATTGCAGCGATTTTCGCGACTGGCTACATATATGTTACAATCGACCAATCTGACGGATGAAGCTGGAATCTTTAAATTCGATGTGTACATCACAGAAAAAGCGTTTTCTATACAACATTGTCAAGATTTCATGCAACAAGTTATGGAGTTTATAATAAATCTTATTCTTATTTCAACATTCATAGTGCTCAATTTTAAACGTGCAAAAGTGGCTATGAACCATGAAACCACGAATAATAGGAAATTTCGAAAACTTTTTAATCGTAGCAATTAGTAATCGTCTTTAGATTAAACTGTAGAAGAGCGATTAATAATTTCTCTTCAAATTAAGGAGAAAATCAGTTTTTTCGCTCTCCCGAAAATTTATGTTTTTTTCATAGCCACTTATGAATATAAGCCCTCGATAAAATAGCAGCGATTGTCTGCTGTCTATCAGCAGGCACTTTCTGCTATTACAGCAGTTTTCTGCAATCTTACATCACCATTCACACTGCTAAAGAGTTTGCAGTCTGCTAAAATTTGCTGTTGTTAATTAAAATATAAAAATAGATAAGCGTTCATAAGCGAGTTTAGCTCGAATTTTCTTTTATATTAGCTTGGGACAAAATGCGCAAATGGCTGTTTACCATCTCAGCAGATACAAGTCTGCTGTCTCTTTCTTAACAGCAGAAAATCTGCTCTTTCAGTAGACTTTCTGCTTTCTTTTACTGACATATTCCTTTGAATGTACTGATAGATGGATTACTGAAATGCAATTTTGCTGACAATGAGAAAAGTAAAAAAATCTGAAATTTTTTGTATGGAAAAAATTAAAATTTACTTTAACTTAAAAATGTATTTTTTCCTAAAATGAAGTTAAAATGTTTACTGAAATTTATGCCGAGTTCTTCATACATTTAGGTATTAATGAATTTATAAAAAACATTTGAAATTGGTAAAAAATCTTGAATATTAATCTAAGAAGCAATTCTCGTTCGTTTGTAGAGACTTATTTCTTAAATACTTTATGAATTATTCTAAACAACCACTGCGAAGGCGCCTATTTTGCCTTCGTAACAATCATGGAGTAATAGCTCAACTCTTTATGGCAGAGGTATCATGAAACTTTTGAGAAATATTTCATGTTGTCATTTTTTGTATCAGTTTTGCATACTCTGAATCAAAACTATTTGTTTGATTTTTTAGTTAAAAATAACTTATTTTAATTTCACATTGTTTCTTGTATAAAATAAAATTTTCCTCAGTTTAAGTTAAAAATTTACTCGTTTTGAGGAAAAAATCAGCAAAATTGCCCTCAGTTTGAGTAAAAATTTACTTGATTTGAAAACATTTACTAGGTTTTAGGAAATTTTTTTTTCAGCAAAATTTTACTAAAATTTACTTAGTTTTAGGAAAATTTTGCTTAAATTTAGTAAAAAATTACTTGTTTTTAGGAAAAATTTACTTAGATTTAGGAAAATTTCAGCAAAATTCTACTTATTTAGTAAAAATGTACTTGGTTTCCTAAATTTTAGTTAATTTTAACTCATTATAGGGAAATTTTTTTTTGAGTGTAGATGAAAACCCCCCCCAGGGGAAAATCCTGCGCACGGGCCTGTATGCAACGCAAGTAATTTGCAGCAGTTTTTGGACTAGATTATTAAGGTTTAAATTTGTATAAATGGAGCGAAATAAATACGAACATATATTATTTGACAGCAAAAAATAGGATTTTAAAATGTACATGAATTTAAAATTAAAAAATAAGTAAAAATAAGTAAGTAACAATTTTCTCAGTGTATATATTCTATTATAGAGTGGCAACTTCGTTATTAATAGTTTCTGTGTTTGACGTATTCTCACATATGTTATTGTCATCTTCACTTGACTTTTTCTCTTGTGTACGAAAAAGATCATCTAGTTTACCTATTGATTCTATTCGTATGTAGCGATTAGCATCAAAGCACTTAACATAAACGAGCCCACGTAAAGTGAATGCGGTTGACAGAAGTTTTTGTTTTTTTAGTTTTATCGCCTCCTGTAATATCTTATAGTTGTTGCCAGTGAGATCCTCATTGATGTAGAATGGCTTAATGGAATTAAAACCAAAGATGTTTAAAGTAAGCTGTGAATTTCTTTCACGCTTGTAGTTTGAAATTGATCGCATAATAAAATTTTTGTCTAGTGCCGAAAACAATTGCACTAAGATAGTACCGTCTGTTGTGTTTGCGTTGTTATTGTTTTTAATACGTTTGATAGATTTAACACTTGGCAGGCCTATGTTTAAATAACTACACATATCGGCAAATAGTTTGCATAAATCTTCCTTTTCGTGAGGAATTTAGGAATACCATATATACGTAGATTTGTTGAAACATTTAAGTTTTCTTGATATTCTATCTTTAATTTAAGTTTTGCAATTTCATTTTTCATTTCAACTGAATTCAATTGAGAAATTTCAATTTTGCTTACTCTCTCAGAGAGTTCATTTAAGTTTTCTGTTATTTTAGTTACTCTTTCTTCCAATTTTTTTAGTGCTTCATTTACATTTGAGAAAATGTTCAGTAGTTTTTTTATAGCATTTTCAAAAAAAAAAAAGCTATTTTGCGGACCCTATATATGTAAATATTAGGATGTGACGCGATCCATGCAAATGGAAAAAAATAAAAGTAACTTATTGGTCGAATTATTGGACCTTTATAGTAATTCTTTTGTGTTATTTCCATAGTGACAACTGAAGACTTTTTCATATTTCGTGTTAGTATTTTATAAAAAATAAATAGCTTGGAAGCACTTTAAATATATATTTTTATTCTTTACTGAGACTCATTGGTCGTATTATTGTGCGTTTAGATTGATTTGTTGTGGGTTGGTGTTAATATTTTATAAAAAGTCAATACCTTTCGAATGATAAACATCCGAATGTTGGCTCTGATAATCCATCTGTATTAAATCATTTCACAAAAATGGAGTCAGAGGCGTCATTTTGCGGGCCATATTCATCATTCGAAAGGTATTGACTTTTTATATATGTTTTCCATATAGATGTTTTATGGTTAAAAATCGCTTGGTATTAAAAATGGCCGAAATCGGCCCTAAAGGAAAAGTTTTTCTCTAACATTTTATTTTCTTTAACATTTTATTTCCGACTCATATTCAAATTTGGTACATACTTATAGCGTTGACGCAAGCCAAAAATGTTTTTTACATAATTCTCACTATAAGGAGATGTAATGAGACAGAAGGGGATCAAAATGGTACCAATCCAACCACATCAGCTAGAAACAGTATGAAATCCTGTTTGTACACAACTTTTAATGCGTAGACTTGTAAAATAAATGGATATGTCAAAATTCGTACTTTTAAGGTATAAACTCGAGAAATAGGGATACAAATTGGTACCAACAAAACGGCTGAAGTTTAAATCAAGAAATTTGGTTATATAATATTTTTAAATTCTAACCAAACCGCTGCAGATAGAATCATGAAATACCGCATAGACGTCCCAAAAAAATCTAAATTCGTACTTTATATTATCCGTCACCTAACTCGCACGTATGCCCCATATATTTCATTCTCGCAAACCAAGCATATTGCTACTATTAATAAGAACATTTACTCATACACAATAAATGCTCCTAGTCTTAAGGAAACTTTAACTAAATTCTAGTAAATTAGTTTAACTAAATTGCAGCGTGAAATTTACTATAATTTAGCAAACGGATTTTCCTAAATTACCGTAAAATTCACACTTTGATTTAGTTAAACTAATGTTGTGTAAACTGTTCCCTGAACTGGACTGCTCTGTCCACACTCCGTTGTGGAATTATTTCCACAACAAGTATTGTTTGCCCAAGGAAATTGCACAGAATGTTCCACAAACTATCTATTTGCTAAAACCAGCAATTTCACCTCTAACCCAATCACCCAAACTCCTGCTCCCCCTCCCCATTCCAAACACCACCAGTTGAGTTGTGGTTTCTCGAGTCGTATCTTCATCCGAATTGGGTGGGTGGATGATGGATGGAATGGGCTAAAGAAGTTTTTGCTTTATTTATTTATTGTTGTTGTATTCTTTTTGTGATGTTGGCGTTTTGGTAAAAGAGATGGAAAAAAAGAGAACAAATTATTTTGTCAAAATGAAATGTTCTGTCCACAGTTAGACGCCGAGAAATATGTTCCGTTTGGAATGAATGCATAAATTTATTGCTTAAATATTCCCGAGTAACAGATGTTGATTTGCATATGGGCGGGCAGGCGGCAATATGTGGCTGTAATTCAAGTTTATATTTATTGCTGACATATGCACAAGTATGTATGTTTGATACGACTTATTATTCGTATATAAGTGATCTGTGTGATAGAGATTTTGTTTAAGAAATGAAATGTCAAAATGCCTAATATTAATTGAGTTTGTCTAAAGTTCCATCATAATTGCAACATTGAAATTGAGCAACAATAGATCAATAACAAAAAACGCAAAATTTTCAAATCTTCCAAGAATATTATTCTCATTGTTACTGATGAGATTGTTGTAGAATAACTTTAGGTTTCAGGCTGAAGTAATCGTTGCAAAACCACAATTTTTATTATTTTTTCTCTTAGCTAGTCCGTTTACAGTTCAATGTTTAATTATTGTGGCCACCATTATAATGAGTAATTTCCGTGAAATGGGACAAGATGGGATAAAAATGGTAGCACTAAAACGAAAGTAGTTAGTAAGGTGTAATGTGGTTTGCACATCACTCTAATGGCATGTACCCGCACGTAAAATAAATGCATTGCGTGCGAAATTCGTACTTTTAAGGGGGATGTGGAAAAAGGGATAAAATTAGTACCAACCAAATGACTGCAGCTAGAATAAAAAAAATCGGAGTGTACATTCCTCTGATCGCGTAGACGTGCAATGTAGAATATTTTTTTCTTGAAATTTGTACTTTTAGAGGGAACAGAGCGAAAGGGGGATAAACGTGGTACCAAACAAACCGCTGCAGCTACTATCATGAAAATATATATTATACGTACGTACAGTGGTGGTCACGAGTTTAGCACACTTCACATGTGTTGTTTATAATATCAAATAAGTTGTTCTGATAATGAACTCTGCGCCAAATATTTGTTTTTTAGTGTTGCTTATGGTGTGATCAGTAAGTCCAATAATTTTTTTCGAATTCTTTTGTGCCTTTTCTTCGTACTCTCATATTTTTGCAAGTAATTCGTAATCTGGGCTGGACACAAATTTAGCACATTTGATAAAAGTTGTTATTTTCTATTTATTTTTGCGGTTAAATTAATTAATTGGTATGTTTGGGTAATTTTTACTCAAATTGAAGTTATTATTTAACAAAAATTATAATTAGACATTGCTAAAGGAAAATAGTGCATTGAGGCGCAGCGTCAGGTTATTATGCAATTGAACGACAGTGGAAGTACTGCTGGGGATATTGCAAACATTATAAATTGATCCAGACAGATTGTGTGCAATATACTAAGCAATATTGGCACTTATGGGAGCTTCAAAAATATTGCAAAATGTCCTCCGCCGAGAAAAGCAAGCAATAAATCGGATTTTTTAATTTATAGAACCTGCGTAGCAGATCCATTTAAAAGCTCAACTGTGATTCAGAGAGATTTTTCGGCAAAAATTGACATTAGCATTTCCTCATGAACCATAAGAAGAAGAACCAATGGAAAAAATTTACTTGGCTGCATTGTTCAACATAAGCCAGACGTATCAAAATATGGCTTACAGTGTCAAATTAAATCTGCTCAGGATCATTTAGAAAAATCCAAGATTTTTGGGAAAATATCGCCTGGATTGGCGAATCGAACATTTGTCGGTGCGGATCTAATAGGAAACAATACGAAGTGTGCCCTACAAACATGCAGCACAACCCAAAGTACAAATCTGAGACGGTAAAGCTTGTTGGCGAAAATCTAATGATGTATACTGCGTTTTCTGGACACGGCGTTTGTCCGATACACAAAATCGATGCACTAATGGATCAGAATATTTACAAAAATCTATTTGGTGATACTATGATAACATGATGATTCAGATAGAGACATGCCAATTAAGTGGCGTTTTATACACGACAACCGACCAAAACACACTTAACGCCAGTGAAGAGCTGTTTGAGGCTGAACAAAATAGATTTTTAAAAATGGTGCAGCACAGTCACCGGATCTCAATCCTATTGAGAATCTATGGAATGGACTTTAACAACATATTATAGCAATAAAACCCAAAAATTTGCCCGATTTCTTGAATTGAACACAAAATTCCTGATATGCTACTCCAATGGAGTCTTTTATGCCTCTAGTGGAGAGTATGTCCAGAAGATGTACAGCTATTACTCAAAATAGCGATTATCCAACCAAATATTAAGTTTATAATAAAATGTATTGGTTAGTTCAGTTCATTTCCGATTTGATTAAAGTTTTTTTTAAATTTGTGCTAAATTACTGTCCAATCACTTTTCGTATTATTTGTACTTTAAATTGCATAAAACTAAAATGCAGCATAAGAACCGAACAAAAACAACGTTAAATGTTCACCTTATCGTACGTATTATTTTAGAAAAAATACCGGTCAAAAAACATAAAGTTGAAGTTGAAATATTTGCTTTATAAAGTTACATGTGGTGACTGTGCTAAATTCGTGACCACCACTGTATATATATTATATACGTAAAACAATAGAAACAAGTAAGAACGTCGTTAAGTTCGGCCTGGCCGAACTTTATATACCCTCCACCATGGATTGCATTCCACAGAGGCTGTCGATTTCCGTAGAAGCGCAGTAGTATTACCGGAAAATATTATTTTTTTTAATATAGCCAAACCAAAACAATATAAAAATCGAAAAAATAATTTTATAAATAAATATAATATTATTATAACCCAGCAAACAAATGGAAGTACTCCAAATGTGCATTTTTCCCGCTTTTGAGGAAGTTCTTTTAAACAAACTTCCTAAAAAGTAGATAATATGTTATTATCCCGCAACATTTTATGAATTTTGTTTGTTTTTTATTACTTTTATAAACAAACCATGTTTAATTTTATATGATTTTAACAATTTAAAATTTTTTGTTTCAAAAAATACAAATTTATTGTTTTATATTAATCAAGTATTTAATTTTTTATTATTTATTAATTATTAATCAGTAAAATTAAGTAGTGTTAATTAACTAAATTAAATTAGTATTAATCATATTTATTTGCGATTTATATTAGTTCACATTATTTTTTTGTTAAGTTTCCTATTGTCAGTTCTAAAGATCACAATGATTTGCATTAGTTACTCAGCACTCACAACAGAGAATAGCTGCGATGACTAGAGTGTCATAGTAGCAACCAGAAGGTCCGCTGTTCTACCCCCGGTAGCGTCGGATTTTTTGAAAAAGAAATGGAACTTCGCAACACTTTAATATAACTTTTGAGTCTTTCAAAATCCATCCATCCTATGACAATTCCATGTTAAATTCATTGGTGAAGATCCCAATTTTCACTACTTCCGAATCACAAGATTAACATATTTTTCACTTCTTTGGGAGGTCTATTATTGCTGGGTATTTCAAACCACGCTTATACGGCTAGGCTTACATATCGAAATAATACTTCAAGTCAATTCAAAAAATAAATATTCTTATATTTATACTTTCAAAAAGCGTAAATAACATAAATATTGGTAGATAGTGGGTGCTTCAGATGGTTGTATTTCCTTTCTATTTCAATTCCAAAAGTAAAAAAATTGAAAAACCACGTACATGTGCAAAATAAACTAACTTCATTATTCAACAAATTTTGTGCCGTAAAAGTAAAAAGTACGAATCAGAGGAATGTATACACCGAATTCTATGATTCTATCAGCGGCCATTAGGTTGGTACCATTTTTATCCCCTTTTTCATAGTTTGCCCCCTTAAGAGTACGGCTTTCTAAAATCTCTTTATTTTACGTGTCTACGCAATAAGAGGGATGTACACACCGAATTTCATCATTTCTAGTAAGTCGTTTAGTTGGTACTATTTTTATCCCTCTGTACCCATTGTATCTCTAGAAAGTACGCATTTGGAAGAAACCTTTTATTTTTCGTGTCTACGCAGTCAGAGGAGTGTATATTACGAATTTCATTGGTACTATTTTTATCCCCTTTTTCCATTTGAACTCCAAAAAGTACGAATTTCGAAAAAACCTTCTATTTTACGTGTCTACGCAACCAGAGGAATGTATACACCGAATTTCATTATTCTAGGAGCAGCCGTTTGGTTGGTACCATTTTTATCCCTCTATTCCCACCATTTTATCCCTTAAAAGTAAGAATTTGGAAAAAAATATTTTTATATCATGTATCAACTCAATTAGTGGAATGTACACAGCGAATTTCGTGTTGCTAGCTGTTGTCGTTTGATATGTACCTTCCTTTTTTATCCCTGTTTGCCCCATTTCACCCCCTACGAATAAAAATCGTTTTATGGTGCACGTTTTTGTTATCGGGGGAATGCGTATACCCAATATTAAGTAAGTACAAGCAAACATATTGAAAAAATACGCTTGAATACTCTAAAATATTAGACGTCATTATGGGTATTTTTAGTCCTTGTGAGGGAAAAATGTTTCCCTTTGGACCGATTTCGCTCAGTTTCAATACCAACCGATCTACAACTGTAGGACGCATTTATGGAAAATTTGGATGTCATAGCTCCTTTCCTTTAGATGATATCTTACTTTCAACAGACGGACGGACATGGCTAGATCGTCTAGAATTGTATGACGATCAAGAATATATATACTTCAAGGGTCACAGGTCGATATTTCAAGGTGTTGCAAACGGAATTACAAAGTTAGTAAACCTCAATCCTGGAGGTGGAGTGTATAAAAATTCGTAAAAAAATAGAGCTCCTCGTTTCACCACTTCCAAACTCACACAGCCCCTTAAAAATAGACATAAGAACACTACTTTAAAATTTCAAAAAATTGATTAATGTATTTATTTCGAAAATAAAAGCAATGAAATTTTAAAAACTTAAAAAAAAAACAGCTTTAACATACAACTTCATCATTTTAAAAGTAGTTAAAATCTACTGCAAAACAAGGTATAACACATTAAAATTTGTCAAGTATTTCAGGAGTTGCAGGCGATTGAATGAACACATCTATTTGAAAAAAAACGTAACTCTTGGAAAAAATGTTCTAATATTTTCCAAAAATACGTATACAATATTTTTTTTGAGAAGAATACATACACATACTTTCAAAACAATTGCAGCTACCGAGGTCAAAAGTCGTACCGCTTGACATGACATGACTCATATGTCTATTAAAATGGGTCACGAACATAAATTGCTACGGTCACCCCCCAGAAATGAAGATTGGATTGTTTAATGATGATCTGCAAAATATTTCGTAGCTGAGTGAGCTAAGTCATGTTCTCCCATGTAATTTATTTATGTTGCATTTCTGTCATTTTTTTTTAATTAATAGGCCCTTGAAAGAACTTTAAATATAATTTTGTATTATTGTCTTTGAATAACTAATTGGTCGTATTATTGGACGTTTAAATTGATTTTTGGTGGTTTTTCAAAGTGACAGCTAAAGACGCACATTTCTCGGAAACATATTGTAAAAGGTGTTATGAAAAATAAATAGAAGGAATCGATAGCTTTCGAGCAATGCCTAAATGGTGAATATCGGACCAAAAATGATGTCACTGAGTCAATTTTTGTAAACAATTTTTTTGTGAATAATGAAATAGTTCATCGCAGCTAAAAGTTTCAAAATCTTTTTAGAAAAATAAGCGCTGTGGCGTCAATTTTCATCCGATGTTTATCATTTAGGCATCATTCGAAAGGTATTACCCGCAGCTATTTATAAAGCACCACCTCCAAATACCAGAATGTTTTCAGTTGTCATTATGAAAAAGCACAAAAAATACAGGGCCATGTACAATTTTAAATTTGAACTAACGATTACTATCACTTTGAACATCAATATACATTTTTATTTTTATTTTCAAGTTTATGTTTGACATTTAGAAAATGGAACGCTATACGGTCGCACAAAATTGGAAAATATTAAAAACTTACTTCCAAAATAGTGAGTCTTTAACGCAAACTGTAAGAAATTTACGTGGAAAATTTTCGAGAAGAGATCGGCCTTCAGTTCATCCTTCATGAAGCCCATTTTCATTTCGGTGGCTATGTCAATAAGCAAAATTGCCGCATATCGGGTTCAGAGAAGCCAATGCATCCACAACGAGTCACTGTTTAGTGTAGATTTTGCCTTCAGTGCAGTTTGTGTGTCAATTTGTGAAGCGAGTTCATGAAAATGGATCGTTATTGGACTAACCCACCCATTGACAAACCAATGCAAACTCTTCCAGTGCGTTCAATCGAGAATGTCCAAGAACATCCATCAGTTCATCCTTCATGAAGCCCATTTTCATTTCGGTGGCTATGTCAATAAGCAAAATTGCCCCATATGGGGTTCAGAGAACCCACACGTGACTATTGAGAAGCCAATGCATCCACAACGAGTCACTGTTTGGTGTAGATTCTGCCTTCAGTGCAGTTTGTGTGTCAATTTATGAAGTGAGTTCATGAAAATGGATCATTATTGGACTAACCAACCCATTGACAAACCAATGCAAACTCTTCCAGTGCGTTCAATCGAGAATGTCCAAGAACAGCCATCAACATCAACTCACCATCGTTCTCAGGAATTAAACATTTCTCGCACTTCTTTGAGAAGAATCTTGCATAAAGTCCTCGGTATGAAGGCTTACCATATACAAATGAAACTATAGATTTTATGGAAAAAACATGTTTTTGGTAATATGTTCTCCTTTTATTTTACAAAAGGATATCGATATTTTAATAATTTATTTTTGTACTTTTGCGAGTCACACAAAGGCAACATGGGTATCAAACGAAAGAGAAGGGGTCTTCATGATTTTATCTGTATGAGTTTAGTATTACCAACCATTACGTTTGTCATTCCGTTTGTAACACCTTTCGTTTCGTTTGGGACAAATCTAATAACAATAATTGTCTGAGATAAACATAAATCGTTTGTGACAAACGAATTCCGCAAAATAATTTCTTTTGTCTAACTTTTCGTTTGTGGGTAACGCATTTTCTCTTTGTCTGTAGTAATAAAACAAACCAAGCTTTCATTCTAGGTGCGGAAAGCCGCAACTTTATTTTTAGACCCGCTCTAATATACATTGTTGTTATCTTCGTTAAAATGTTAGCAATTAATAAATAAATAAAAATATTTTTTCCGTTTTCCCTTTTTTGTTTTTTTTTTTATATTTCGTGACAGCCACAAAAATCTATTTTTTCTGTTTCCATAAGTTTTTTGTTGATTTAATGAATCGAATTCCTCAGTGCACTCAAAAATAAATGTTTAAGTCTTGGACACAACTTTTCCATAGTTTTATTGCATAATTCAATTGCAATATTTAAACCGTAGTTAAAGAAGCATCAAATCTAGTTGTTACTTTTGCCACACCCTGTACTTAAGTGGCCATAAATAATTGAGTATGTTGCACGTGTAATACAAGACCAACAGTAATCTCCATTGGCTTGCACCATAGCCATTCGGCGTTTACTGTCATTGCACTGACAATGGAGCTTTCGAGGCACAACCTTTCGACGCCCAGTCCCTTTGGTTACATCGACATTGGCTGACTGCGGCTAACATTGTTTCCATTCACATTTCATAACACATGGACAAATACACACACTCATACACACACATGCGAAAGTGTTTACTTTTCACATACAAATGTAAACTGCGAGTGGTGGTGTCATTATCACATTAACCAACACATCCTTTACCCAATTTAACGATTTTTCCATTTCGCATACCTCTGGAGGACCGACCGACCGAGGACCGCTTCGGTATCATCTCTATTCAGCTGACATTTGTTCCAACCTGCACACAGACTCACATACTCTGTTGAGCCCTATCCTTTACAACCATTACTGGGTTCTTACGTGTGCATTGGTGTGTGTGTGTGGGAGCTTGTGTGTGTTTAGATCCCGTGGGTGTGCTGCACTGAAATGTTTTTAGCATTCGAAACTAATTTTAATACAATTAAAGTGGATTAAAGCGATTTTCACTTTGCTGCTATATCTGAGCATGTGTGTGTGTGTGAGGGAATATCCTTCGGGGGAGACACACATATCCCCCGCCCGCACATACCTCTTACAGTTGGTTTATTGTGACCAATTCATGGCTATGTCCACATTTGGATATTTGTAGTTGAAAGGTTGTGCGAAAGTGTATTCATGTCCACAGTCCAGTTGTAATGGTAAACCTGATCCCATTGTTCCATTTGAATCGTTTTGTTTAAATGTCCTTGTTTTTGAATCTGATAAGTTGAGTAACCGTTGCAAATAAATCTTAATTGCCATTTGCACGCAAAACTCGGAGATTATCGGAGCATAGCAAAAAGGAGAAAGCAAAACAAAAATGTGACAAAAAATGTCAAAAGAATTAAAATCTCCGCAGAACAATGGCTTCGCACATAATAAAATCAGAGATATGATATTATTGTCTCAGAACAATGAAACAATTACATGGCAATAACAAGATAATTATGTAACAATTAAAGCAAGGACATGACCCATAAAAGAGACCACGAGCAAATATATTCCCAGTTGTAGGACTTTTATGGGATAGATCCTAGAAGTAAATTGTTTGTGATTATAGTCTTATTTAAAAGCAAATATTCAAATTTTAAAAGAATGTCTCTGTTATTTTGGAACAAGATTTAAGGAATGTGATCAAGAGACCCTTAAATATTGTGTTCCTGCGATTTGAATAGTGGAATAATAACACTGTCCAACAAATTATGACTTTTTGTATGGAACGGAATAGTAATTTTGTAAATTAGTAATTTTGATAGCTCACATACGCAGTCCGACTGATGTCCTTGCCTAATTGTACAGGGCTTTCCAACAAGAAGTGTTATTTTGGTATTCAAAGAAAAATGCAATTTTTTTATATAAATGATCGGATGTTTATTTCATAATAAAGAGGAAGGTATGCCGTTAATAATGAAAAAGAACATCAGCCAAATGTCCACCACGACCACGCTTACAGGATCCTATCCTTTTCAAGAAATTTTCCATAACCAAATCGCAAAGTGGCTGCCCTATGTCCTCGATAGCATCACGAATTCTATCTTTGAGGTCTTTCACGTGGCCCCAAAGGAAGAAGTCGCAAGGTGTTAAATCACAAGATCTCGATGGCCCATTGTGATCACCTCTTCGAGAGATAACACGGTCCGAAAACTTTTCCCGTAAAAGAGCAATGGTTTTGTTGCTTGTTAACGTTGTCCAGATCCATCCAACTACGACCATAAAAAATCATTGATCATCTCTCGATAGCGCAATCCATTCACCGTAACTGTTGATCCAACCTCATTTTCGAAAAAGTAGGGTCCAATGACCCCGCCGGACCATAAACCGCACCAAACAGTCACACGATGAGGATGGAGAGGCTTCTCAACAATAACTCTGGGGTTTTCCGAGCCCCAGATGCGGCAATTTCGCTTGTTGACGTAGCCATCGAGGTGGAAATGGGCCTCATCAGTCAAGATGATTTTTCAATGGAATTCCGGATCATTTTCATTCATTTTTCAATTTTAATAATTTCAATGCGTTATTGAAGCGTGTATCGTTCCATTTTTATACACTCCACGAGAGAGCATTTGTTTGTAACACCCAAAAGGAAGGGAGATAGACCCATTGTTAATTATACCGATCGACTTAGAATCACTTAGAATCTGAGTCGATTTAGCAATGTCCGTCTGTCTGTCCATCTATTGCTGTAATCACGATACAGGTCGCAATTGTAGCCAAAACCAAACGAAACTTTGCACAACGAAGTTTTTCTGGACAAGGACGTACGCTATTTAATTTGAAGAAAATCGGTTCAGATTTAGATACCACACTCTGGATACCACAGATTTTCTTCAAAATTGGCAAAACACCTTATATTTCAGCTGGAAACATCTGTTGTAAAAATGTGTTAGATCGGTTCAGATTTATATATAGCTCGCATACAAAATTCCATCCCAATTTGATAATTTCCGCTCTAGAATCCACATATTTTAAAAGATTTGCTTCAAAATTGGCAAAACATCTTATATTTCCACTGGAAACATCTGTTGTAAAAATGTGTTAAATCGGTTCAGATTTATATATAGCTCCCATACAAATTTCGTTCCCAATTTCAATATTTCCGCTCTATAATCCACATATTTGAAGAGATTTTCGACTAAATTCGCAAAAAAACCTTATATTTCAACTGGAAACATCTGTTGTAAAAATGTGTTCAGATTTATATATAGCTCCCATACAAATTTCGTTCCCCCAGAAACCGCGTATTTTCAGAGAATTTCTTAAAATTGAGCATAACACGTTATACTTCCACAAGAAGAAGTTATTGTGAACGTCACTTCATTCCATGTTTGGATATAGCCCCGATACAAATATTATTCTCGATTTGACAAATTGGCCTGTGATTAGGAAACATACAAAAAATGTTCCCAATTTCACTTTTTTTTACTGAATTGAATTGTATTCCGATAGACAGTGGAGTGTATCATATAGTCGGCCCCGCCCGACTTTAGCCTTTCCTTACTTGTTAGTAATGGCGTAGTTTATACTTGTCAAATGTCAAAGAATAGAAGCTTCAAAAGTGACAGCTACCGAAATACCGGGTGATTCAAAATAACACCTCTTGTACTATTCTAGCTGAACTTCATTGACAATTATCATTTTTTTTTCCTTTTCTACCCAGTTTTGAATAGAGTGATCAAAACCCGGGTTTTTAGCAATGTCGGGGTTTTCAATTTTAGAAAAAAACCGGTCGGTCCGGTTTATTTCGGCTTTTTTTTTTTCTTAAAACAATAAAAGATCCATTGCTGGACATTTCTAGCCAATATCTAGGACCAGGGTTGTCAGATATGGTGATTTTTCACCAAACGTGGCGAATTTTAAATATGTTTGGCGACTTTATTTTCGATTTGGTGACATGGCGATTTATAAAATAGCTGGCGATTTTCTTGGCTAATTTTAGAAAATTATAAATCTATCCTCCGACCTTATTATATTGGCGTTAGTTTGTAGAGAAATATATTACAATTTGTATGCAAGTCATACATATGCGTTCATGTCAAACCGAACACTTTTTAAATTACCATTTCCGATTTCTTTGCAACTTAGTAGGCTAACTGCATTCTATAAATATTTGAGGACGAAAATAGCATTTTTTAAAAGATATGACCAATGAATTTGTAAAATCAATATATAAGGTTCGAGGTAGGAACATTGAAAATTATGGAATTATATGGAAACGCAATTTAAAGAATGAAGGCTTATTTTATAGATAATTGTAATTGTTGTCATTTATTTTGGTTCAAGACCAAAGGTTGTGCTGAAGTCTTCAGCAGAACCCAAAATTAGCAAAAAGGCAAAGTGAGACTTTTATTGTTGCAGCTAAAAGTTGACTGCGCAGTTTCGATGGGCGCTACCCCATCTCGTCAGAACTTTCGCAACGAATGTATGTCTTTGACTTAAATCAGGGTTCATATTAGTACCAGGGGTCACATACGACAAAAGAGAAGCGCTGATAAAC
The DNA here is from genome assembly GCA_947397865.1 of Polietes domitor. Taxonomy (NCBI): domain Eukaryota; kingdom Metazoa; phylum Arthropoda; class Insecta; order Diptera; family Muscidae; genus Polietes; species Polietes domitor. The sequence continues at coordinate 221,407,945 of OX377618.1, read as the reverse complement.
AAAATATTCCACCGAACTAAGTCGACACACTAAAAATCTCACTTTGCCAATTCAATGTTATACATGTGCTCGCATCGCTCGCAACAATGCAAAGGTTGTTGTTGTACGATATGTCCCGTCTTCACTGTACCTCGTGTGTATTGTTGTTGTTAGTATGTGTTGTGTTGTTGTTGTTATGTTGTATGTGTTGTCATTTATTTTGGTTTAAGACCAAAGGTTGTGCTGAAGTCTTCAGCAGAACCCAAAATTAGCAAATTAGCAATTGAGAAATAATAAAATTTAAAAACTTTTTTTGATTTGAACTGGGATATTGTCCTGGCTCAAGACCATTTTGCATCTATATTTAATAGAATGCAAATTTATTTATAAATGGCATGGTGGCATTTATTAATTGGCTGCAGACTACCACGATCATGACTTCGACCATGTCAAAAGACTTTTCAAGTGGCTTCGCAGCGACTTTTCAACATCAAACCCGGCCTCTATAAGGAGATGATTCTCACAAACGAACGAGAAGCACAACTCACTTGCCGAATTTGCGTTTAAAAAAATCGCACCAAGTAATAAAGTACACATGCCATCTTACAAGCATCTCATTGAGTTGCATATGTAAGTATGTGCAGGTATAGTTACCCAGTACTTCTGCCGTGCCAACGCTCATTTGTTTTAGTTTTTTCGTTTGTATTTTTTGGCCTGTAATCAATATTTGATTTGAACTGGGATATTGTCCTGGCTCAAGACCATTTTGCATCTATATTTAATAGAATGCAAATTTATTTAAAAATGGCATGGTGACATTTATTACTTGGCTGTAGACTACCACTTAAAAACTTTGATAAATGTAGACGACCGAAAACGCTATTTTTAAAAAAGATTTTTCAAAAAGCTTATATATGATTTCATTGAGACTTTTTCTTTTTTCATTCAATTTAAAATACCTGCAATAATATTTGGGAGACATTGGTCCATGAAAACGGGAGAAAGAGCTCAACTCAATATTAGAAACTGCTTCATAAAGGAGAAAAAGTATATTTTTTAATTTATTATTTAAATATTGAAAATTCAAGCTCGAGGCCAATTTTGGTTTTTTGTTGTGTTCTTTATTTTTAACCAATATTTCGTCCTTCTTTGAAGAACATCATCAGGGTTCTACAAATAATATAAAAAGAAAACATAAAAATATGTACAATACATGACATCTTAACATAATTTACGTATTCACTTACTAAAGTAGTGTTAATGTTAATTCTTTTTTAACCAGTAATTCCCGATTTGAAAGTGTAATCTGCATTATGAATTGTCTAAACTAAGTCGCGATATAAGAAAATTTTTAACTTTTATTAAGAATAATAAATACCAATAAAATATGTTTTAATGCTTTTTCATGAAATGTTGAAAATATTAAATTCAAATATACATTCTGAATTCCATACATTTCATACAAGAGCTAAATTTAGCGAAAACCGAAGTTGTTTAAATTTGGCGATTTTTGATAATTGATTGGCGATAGAGGTACAAAATAATCTGACAACCCTAGACTAGGGCTAAATTTCGTTAAGAGTTTAAATTGCATCGAACTCCGTTGAGGTGATAATAACACTGTCCAACAGCATTTGTGGAACAGAAAAATGGGTATGTTGAATAGATTATTTTTGTAGAACAAACTTATGGTCCAGCACGTCTGAGTTTTTTTTTTACAGTGGGTCAAAGTTTTCATTTTTTGGTCGAAGGGAGCACTATATGAAAAAAATGATGTAAGTTAATGTCTGAGAGAATTCTTATGGTAAGAGTTGTATTGTGGAATTGTATGAGGATTATTTTTGTGGAAGATCTTAACCCTCTAACTGGTCTCTTTATGGGTCAATTTAACTTTAAAAAAGGACATTTAAGGATTAAAATATTCTACGAAAATGTTTGCCGGAAAATTTCAGTGGGGGTCACCAAAGACACCATTGTTGTAAATAAAGCTCTTTACGATTAATTGGCAAAATTGCACGCCAACTTCTATAAAAAATTATAATTTTGTTTTAATAGTGGTTTATTATAGTATGTACATATTTATTTTTCAAAAAGTCTTAATTTGTTGGACAGTGTAATTAAACCGAAGTTCGAAAGGGTGCGGTTGTCGTGATATTTTTATAATATTCTCAATTCTTCAGATGATTTATTAACCATATTTACAGTTTTTTACAATAACTGGAATATATCAATTCAGTTCCAAGCATTCTTAGTCATTAAAAACAATTGTTTTCCATATATAATCCATGAAGTCATCTAATAATCCACATATACAATATATTCTAACATACAGTGTTAAAACAATGGTTTAGGCAGAACTGACTAACATTCCACATTTCATCATTACGAAGACCACACAAGTCTTTATTTTTCTTGACGTTGAATATACCTAATTGCAGTTTCGTGATCGTAAGATCGTAGTGACACGTTTTTTCTGAAAAATTATATATTGTATTGGAATTTTAACTATTTTAATAAAAGGAATGTGGTTATAGTATTCGACATCCCCAATTGAAATCAGTTACAAATTTTTCAGAATTTTAGATTTTCTTATTAGAAATTGGGCTCACTGTGGCCGAATAGAAAATGTTGAAGTGTCCGCGGAAAAAATCGGAAAAGTCACGTCAAGATATACTTATTAGAGTGGCTTCTTTTGTGAGGAAGGAAAAAATGTGTTTGATGTTCCCGACTAATATAAAGGACAGATTTATACTAGTTTAGTGCAATTTGTGATGAATTTTTTATAAAAACCGCAATAACTTCCACATTTTTAGTTCGATTTATGTTTTTAGGGGCTCGTTGGAGAGGTATTGATAACCAATTGCAATTTTTAGAATTTGCTAACCCATTAAGGGCCGCAAATTTTTTTCTTACTGTTAATACTCTGTGGGTTAAATGTGAAGTGGAAACTGAAATATGGGGTTATTTGCATCGTAAACACATTCTAGTCTTATAAATATAAAGCTAATTTTTGGAAACAAACTCAACCATTTCAAATTCCCCCACTTAAAAATTAAAACATAAAAAATCTACATAAAATTTTTAAAGGGGGAAATTTAAATGGTTGTTAATGCTAAGTTAACATAGATAGACATTTAATTAAAAGTATATTTAGCAGTTTTTCTCCTCTTTCATTTGATACCCATATCGCCATTGCATGATACGCAAAAGTATGAAACTAAATTATTGAAACATTTACATCCATTGGAAATTAAAAGTCCTGTAAAAAAGACAAACGATCGCGAAATAAAAAAACTGAGTATAAGTTTTCCTATTAGTGACCTATAGTTTCACTTCTATATAATCTCGTTCTTGGGAGGGAAATCATGTCGCACGGTTTTATTGTAACATCTTATGTGAAGTTTTCCTCCCAATTTATGCATTGAAAGAGCAAAAAATCAGATGTTAATTTTCAAAAATGTTGGGTTCTGCTGACGTCTTCAGCACAACTTTTGGTCTTAAACCAAAATAAATGACAACACATACAAGAAACAGACCAACAATACATACAAACAACAACAATACACACGAGGTACAGTGAAGACGGGACATATCGTACAACAACAACCTTTGCATTGTTGCGAGCGATGCGAGCACATGCATAACATTGAATTGGCAAAGTGAGATTTTTAGTGTGTCGACTTAGTTCGGTGGAATATTTTGTTTATCAGCGCTTCTCTTTTGTGGTATGTGACCGCTGGTACTAATATGAACCCTGATTTAAGTCAAAGACATACATTCGTTGCGAAAGTGCTGACGATATGGGGTAGCGCCCATCGAAACTGCGCAGTCAACTTTTAGCTGCAACAATGAAGGTCTCACTTTGCCGTTTTGCTAATTTTGGGTTCTGCTGAAGACTTCAGCACAACCTTTGGTCTTAAACCAAAATAAAAGACAACACAATTAGCTTACCCATATTTCAGTTTTTATATCACATTTAACCCACTGAGAACCAACAGTAAGAAACAAATTGTTGGCCCTTAATGGGTTAGGAAGTTCTAAAAATTAGAATTGGTCATCAAAACCTCTTCAACGATCCAACAAAAACGCAAATCGAACTAAAAATATGGAATGCAACAAAAATTGCACAAAAATGTTAAAATTCTACCCTCTATTCTTAATTAGAATGCAAGTTTTTGATATGGTTTGATAAGGCTCCGACCAGATTTTAATTTCTAGCAGTTTTTTTCTAAATACAATTCTCACCGTGAATTTTATTCGAGAAAAACCTGATTTATAGACGTTATTTTGAACGCCTCCAGCTCACGAACGGACAATAATAAAATCGTAATATTTTGGGTGAACACATAAAACAAACTAATCTTTCATTTTAGTCCGGAACATCCACAACGTTTATTTTGAAGCCACTCTAATACTTATATGTGATATTAGCATTTTTGTTTTAAAGAAACAAAAGTAGATGGGAATGAACAGCTTTCCGAAATATCACGAATATTATTGTCGCAGATGGCTGTGATTCCTTATATTTGTTATTAGAAAACTTTCGTTTTATAATTTTCTTCACGCATTCATATGTTTGTGTGAGAACCACATTATCCTGGAATTATCTACTCGTACTTTCGTTTCGCATTGCAATTTTTCGCCACAACAAAAAGACCATGAATTTGTGGCGCAGTGTTATACAATAAAAAATATTGGTTTTTATTGCCCAACGTGGCTATGTTAACTTTGGGAAAACCCACTTTTAAGGGAGTGAAAACAGTTCACTAAAATGTCGCATTTCAAAATCCCAAAAACTCAAAAAACAAATAACCATGGCGATTAGTTCGGCCGGGCCGAACTTTATATACCCTCCATCATGAATTGCATTCCACACAGGCTGTCGTAGAAGTGCAGTAATATTACAGGAAAAAATCCTTAATATAACCAAACAAATACAAATATTGAAAAACTAAATTTAAAAATAAATATAATATTTTTATGCGTTGTCATTTATTTTGGTTTAAGACCAAAGGTTGTGCTGAATTCTTCAGCAGAACCCAAAATTAGCAAAAAAGGCAAAGTGAGACCTTTATTGTTGCAGCTAAAAGTTTACTGCGCAGTTTCGATGGGCGCTACCCCATCTCGTCAGAACTTTCGCAACGAATGTATGTCGTTGACTTAAATCAGTACCAGCGGTCACATACGACAAATGAGAAGCGCTGATAAACAAAATATTCCACCGAACTAAGTCAACACAGTCAACTTTTAGCTGCAACAATAAAGGTCTCATTTTGCTAATTTTGGGTTCTGCTGAAGACTTCAGCACAACCTTTGGTCTTAAACCAAAATAAATGACAACACATACAACATAACAGACTAACTATACATACAAACAACTATAATATTTTTATTATTTTAAGTCAATTCAAAAAATAAATATACTTATATTTATATTTTCAAAAAGCTTAAATAACATAAATATTGGTAGATAATGGGTGCTACAGTTGATTATATTTCCATTCTATTCAAGTACAAATTTAGAAAATCCATTATATCACGTACATAGTGCAAAATAACCTAACTTCATGATTCAATCAATTTTTGCCGTAAAAGTAAAAAGTACAAATATGGAAAAATCCTTTTATTTTGCCTGTCCATGCAGAGGAATGTATGCATCGAATTCCATGATTCTAGCCACGGCCATTTGGTTGGTACCATTTTTATCCCCTTTTTCCTATTTTACCCCCTTAAGAGTACGGCTTTCTAAAATCTGTTTATTGTTTACGTGTCGATGCAATTAGAGGGATGTAAACACCGAATTTTATCATTCTACCTGTAGTCGGTAGATTGGTACCATTTTTATCCATCTATTCCCATTTTCCCCCTTAAAAGTACGAATTTGGAAAAATACTTTTATATTATGTCTCTACTCAATTAGTGGAATGTACACACCTAATTTCGTGTTTCTAACTGTTGTCGTTTAATAGGTACCATTTGTATCCCTTTTTGTCCCATTTCTCCGCCTATGAATGCATTTTAGCCATTAAAGTACGAATTTGAAAAAATCCTTTAATTTTGCATGTCTATGCAGTCAGAGGAATGTATGCACCGAATTCCATGATTCTAGCTGCGGCCATTTGGTTGGTACCATTTTTATCCCCCTTTTCCCATTTTACTCCCTTAAGAGTACGACTTTCTAAAATATCTTTATTTTACGTGTCTACGCAATTAGAGGGATGTGCACACCGAATCTCATCATTCTAGCTGTAGTCGTTTAGTTGGTACTATTTGTATCCCTCTGTACCCATTGTATCCCCTGAAAGTACGAATTTGGAAATAGCCTTTTATTTTTCCTGCCTACGCAATCAGACGAATGTGTAATCCGAATTCCACGATTCTAGCTGCGGCCATATGTTTGGTACCATTTTTATCCCATTTTACCCCCTTAAAAGTACGACTTTCTAAAACATTTTTATTTTACGTGTCTACGCAATTAGAGGGATGTACACACCGAATTTCAGCATTCCAGCTACAGTCTTACTATTTTTGGTACTATTTTTATCCCTCTGTACCCATTATATCCCCTAAAAGTACGAATTTGGAAAAAAACTTTCATTTTTCGTGTCTACACAGTCAGAGGAATGTATATTCCGAATTTCATAATTCTAGCTGCATTCATTTGGTTGGTACTATTTTTATCCCCTTCTTCCATTTCAACCCCAAAAAGTACGAATTTCAAAAAATCTGTTTAGTTTACGTGTCTACGTAGTCATAGGAATGTATACACCGAATTTCATTATTCTAGGCGCAGCCGTTTGTTTGGTACCATTTTTATCCCTCTATTCCCATTTTACTCCTTAAAAGTACGAATTTGGAAAAATACCTTTATATGATGTATCTACTCAATTAGAGGAATTTACACACCGAATTTCGTGTTTCTAGCTGTTGTCGTTTAATATGTACCATTTTTATCCCATTTTGCCCCATTTCACCCCCTAAGAATAAAAATCATTTTATGGTGCACGTTTTTGTTATCGGGCAGTACATGCAGACATATTGGAAAAAATAGCTTAAATACTCTAAAATATTAGGGGTCATTATGGGTATTTTTAGTCCTTGTGCGGGCCGATTTCGCCCAGTTGCAATCCCAACCGATCTACGACTATTAGACGCTTTTATGGAAAAGTTGGACGTACTTGTTCCTTTCGTTTAGATACTAGCGTGCTTTCAACAGATGTACAGACGAACGGACGGACATCGCTAGATCGTCTTAGAATTTTGTGACGATCAAGAATATATATACTTTATAGTGTCTCAGGTAGATATTTCAAGGTGTTACAAACGTAATGACAAAGTTAGTATACCCCCATCTTGGAGGTGGAGGGTATAAAAAAACAAGATACCCGGTTATTTGATTATTCCACATCATCAACAAAAATTACGAATTAAGTTTAAATCAAATGCAAGTGAAAGCGAAAATATGTATTTATTTTCACAGTCCCTTAAAGAATGACAGATATAAATATTTATTGGCTGTTTGAAATTCTAACTCAATTGCTAAATATGTTCGGTGTCTTTCGACACCGAAATCTGTTATTGCGCCATCTTATTTGGCAGGGTTGCTGCTGGAAAAAGGTCTTTCCATCGAATACTTCCTGTCACAGAAAAAGGATATTTTACGCTTGATTTGTTGGTATTCGTTTAAGGGCATCTTTGATTTCATCCGTTCAAGTTCTGGTCCCCCGCTATCTCCGTCTTCTATTTGTAATCTGTATTTCAACTAATTTTGTATTTTATTTCAAAATAAGAGAAGAAGGAGCCACCCCACCCACAACCAGTGGTTACCTTCCTGGAAATATCTTTAGTTGTCGTTGTGTGTTTTCTTCTTTTGCCCAGGATCCTGTTGGTTGGTGCAGAAACGACAGGACATTGTTAGTTGGACTTGGAGTTGTGTGACGGCAGTGGTCCGCATCAACATGAAACATGTCTCGTATAATTTTCATAACAAGAACATCCAGTGTTGAAAGTATTTTTGGCTCATGCACCGAGCATTATTAGATTCACAAGTGAAAGCTGCATAGCAACATTTTGCGTACTAGTTGCACAGTGGAGCGAAAGTCATTGGTAAAGAGTTAAATTTATGCATTGGTATCGAGTACTCTACCAGGATCCAGTCCACCCTATTTGACAGTGGCGACATTGACAATTGGAAAGACAATTAAGTCACCCCCAGCTGTTACATATATGTCTTCTATATCGGTCGGCATAATTAAATTAAATTAATTAAAAAGTTGCTAATTCAATTTGAAAATTTTTGCAACCACGCCTTACAATCGGTCAAAACGCTAAAGGGTAGATCTACTCGACGATTTTTGGTGAAGGAACCCAAAGCGCTCGAGGTAGGTGGTACATTTTGTTCACAAAAATAAAAACAATTCTATACATTCTACCGTGGAAGGAACTTGGAAATTAATGCGACTTTTGTATCGGATTACTCCGATTGGTATGAAATTACTCTAGGGCCTAGTTGAAACATCTTGGAACCCATTTCCGGAAGGTGGGTCTAAATTTTAGGGGTATAAAATAAAAATCCCCGGTTCCCTGAAAACTTTGGAACTCAGCAAAACTACTTACTATCATACTCAAAAATAATTGTATACTGGATTGTACTAAAAATTAGTTTAAAAAATCAATTTAAATACAATTGTAGTTTAAATGATAAAACAAGAATTGCTAAAGGGATATGTATAACAATTACTGATGATTAAAAACAAAAAACAAATTAAAACAAGGGGAAAACTCTTTTTTTATTTTTGAATAGTTAACATTCTAACTAGGAAAATTGCGTAAAAGACATCACCTTCATTGTAAAAGCTAAAGTTTTTTAAATCGTCATTTATTTTTTATTTTTTTATTTAGATAACAGAATATAGAATTTTGGAAACAAAGCAAAAAAAAATATTTTAGTTTATTTTTAATAGATACCATTCTAACAAACAACAAACAATTTAAAAAATCCTAAATAAGAAACCAATAATAGTTATGATCCTCATCGTAAACGTAAGTGAATTTCAAAAATCATGTTTCACATTTTCAAATCAAGTTTTTGCTTAAATCGATAATCCGGCTCTATCGAGTCTATACTTCAAAAATGTATAGGTCAAATATTAACAACACCCACAATGAGAACGGTAATTTAATAAACAGTTTTTAAAGTATTCATAAACAATTTTTGGTTCCAATGCAATTACTATACCCTCCATCTCCAGGATGGGGGTATACTAACTTTGTCATTCCGTTTGTAACACCTTGAAATATCGACCTGAGACCCTATAAAGTATATATATTCTTGATCGTCATAAAATTCTAAGACGATCTAGCCATGTCCACCCGTCCTACGCATCTGATTCCGTAAATGCGTCTTATAGTCGCAGATCGGTTGGGATTGAAACTGTGCGAAGTCGGTCCAAAGGGAAAATTTTTTCCCTTACAAGGACTAAAAATACCATTTTTTTAAGTATTTAAGCATTTTTCCAATATTTCTGCTTGTACTTCCTTGATATTGGGTATGCGCATTCCCCCTATAACAAAAACGTGCACCATAAAGTGATTCTTATTCGTAGGGGGTGAAATGGAATAAAAATAGTAAATATCACACGACAACAGCTAGACTTTTTAACAACATACTCGGTCTCTTTAAGTAAATGATTCTTACAAACGAACGAGAAGCACAACTCATTTGCCGAATATCCGTTTTTAAAAAATCGCACCGAGTAATAAAGCACACATGCCACCTTACAAGCATCTCATTGAGTTGCATATGTACTTTCAAGGGATACAATGGGAACAGAGGAATAGAAATGGTACCGCCTAAACACCATGGAAATCGGATAGCATAGACACGCAAAATAAAAAGATTTTTACTTTTTCACTTTTACGGCAAAAATGGGTAGAATCTTGAAGTTAAATTATCTTGTATTGCGTACGTGAGAGATGCATTTTCAAAATTTGTACTTTTGGAATTAAAATAGGATGGAAATACAGCCATCCAAGCGGCTATAGCTAAGCTTTTTGAAGAATGCAGGCATTTAAGCATTTTTTGAAGAATACTGCCTTTTTGAATTGACTTCAAGTATTTTTTTTTCACTGAACCAACACTCAGAGGATGTCCCCTATAAATGCAGTGCATTGCGTTGGCAAAAGGAAGATAAGGGTTAGGGAGGATGAAAAGGGAGAAGTAGAAGAAGTAAAAGTATCGATAAAACAGCGACACACATCCCACATTACGACGATGTTCAAGGGAGACAACAGAATTGGATATCCTGCTGTTACCTGTCAACATCATCGCCCTCCTCTGAACACGGTCAAGTAGCTCCAAGGAAGATCTTGGAGCATCCGACCATATACGGGAGTTGTATTCCATCTTAGGTCTGATGTACGTAATGTCGATATTGAGAAGATCGGAGGGAGTGAAGAATTTCCTACACCGCTTTAAAAAGCCAAGACACTTGAATGCTTCTTTCGACACATCAAATAGATGTTTTGTCCAACGAACATCGCAATGTATTTTCATGCCCAGAACATCAAGAGTGTCCGATTGCTCAACATCCACACCGTTTATAGAAATCGACGACACCCTTGGATCAGTGAATCGCTTGTGAGACAACAAGGAGCACTGGGTCTTACGTGCATAAAAACCAATCTATTCACCTGACACCATTTAGAAATGGCCAGTAAATCTTGGCTGAGTGACTCGTCCATCAATCGCCTTTTGTCATCAATTTCTTGACGACTTGGTCTATGATCGAATGAGTATGAACGACAGAGGTTGCTGTCATCCACGAATGAATAGATTGGATTTGTAGTCCGATCCAAGAGGTCGTCGATGAAAATAAGAAAAAGGGAGGGGGAAAGGACAGAGCCCTGTGGTACTCCTGCGGTTAAGCTATGCTCGTCGGATGAGAACCCATCTACAACAATACGTATAGTGCGATCTCTGAGGAAGCTCGATATAAATCGAGGTAAGTCACTACCAACACCAAAAGCAATGAGATTTGATATGAGTGCGCCATGCCAAACTCTATCAAAGCCCTTGGAGATATCTAGAGCAACGACCTTACTCTCACCAAACTGGTGAATGGAACGATTCCACTTTTCGGACAGCAGCGTCATCAGGTCACACGTAGATCGATTCCTACGGAAGCCATACTGTCGATCATTAAGTAAGTCATTGTTTTCTAAATACCTCACAAGATGGTGGTTAACCATACTCTCCCTAACCTTCGAGAGCGCTGAGCAAATCGCGATCGGTCGAAAGTTAGCAGGGTTATTAGCCCCACCTTTTTTACGGATGGGCTGTATGTTCGCAATCTTCCAACGCGCTGAGAAGACCCCTGCACGGTATGCAAGGTTGGAAAGGTTGCGAAGTGGACGGGCTAGCGTCGAAGAACACTTACATAGGACAAGTGCTTAAATACCATCCGGGCCTGGAGATTTATTTACGTCGAGATTTGCAAGAACCCGTTTAACTTCACGTGTTCGAAAAAATATCTGAGGCATGGAACTAGATACATTTTCGATCACGGGGAGTGGTTGATTACTTTCCGGCATGGATAAGTTCCTTGCAAACATTTCAGCCAATAGGTTAGCTTTGGCAACCGGGTTAATGAATATCTGGTCATCTTTAACAAGAGTTGGGATAGATGAGGAGTTATCCTTTACTCTTCTTACAAATGACCAAAAGCTCTTACCTCCCCTAGGAGAAGAAAGAACTTTGGCACGAAGACGTTGTTCGTGTAGAAACTTTTCACGTCTAAGTACCTTGGCAAACATAGTTCTTGGCTGCTTGCGTAGCAGATCAGTGCTGGCATTTTTATTTAAACGCCACTTTCTGAACGCTTCCTCTTTGGATCTGACAGCAGTCCTGCATGTCTGGTTAAACCAACATTTATTATATGGTATATCCGAAATAACTTTGGTTGGAATAAAAGACTTCATTCCAATCAAGATAATATTTGCAATCATTTCAGCCGCAGCATCTATATCGTTATTTAGAAAGCAAAGTTTCCAATTGAAATGCTGGAAAAATTTGTTGAGCTCGGCCCAACGTGCCTTTTCGTAAACATAAATTGTCCGCTTTGGGGCTTGGGAATTACCAAGAGGTGCCAAAACGACAACTTCATACTTTTCAGGGTGTGATGTTAAGAAAAGATCAAGAATATTTAGGTGTTGCCCTTGGACACACGGAATGCGAGTCGGTTCATTCACTAATTGCATCAAATCATTATGCGCGGCAAAAAGCTCGGCGTATTGGTCCTCTGGAGTTGTTTGACTCGAATGGGTAAGCCAAGAGGAATTATGAACATTGAAATCACCAGCAACAACGATTTCAGGAAATTCCTCTAAAATGTTAGTGTTTGAATCGGAAAGGGCGTCGAAGCCATTTAGGGATGCCTCCCTTTCCGCGTTTGGACTTCTATACACAAATCCGAAATCCAATCTTGAATTTAACCCAAAGGCAGTTAAAATCTGGATTTTGTGAGCTCAAGTGTTGCTAGCTCTGGAACACTATATCATTTCGTACGTAGACCACAAGGCCTCTGTGGGGAATAAAAAGCGACAGGGTGTGATATCCAGGCTGTGAAAATCCTGTGGATGAGAACCCTCAAGCACCTGAATCTCACAAAGGGCAAGTACATCTGGGCGATGGAAATGAATGTGGGAAACTACAGAGAAAAAATTCGCCCTCAACCCTCGTATGTTGGCAAATTGCAATCGAAACCTACCTACCATTACGACAAACAAACAAGAAGACAAAACTGAATCAAAGTGTAGGTGCAGTTAACAAACCTCCCTCCCTGCCGCCGCTGCAGTCCCTCAATGCACAGTGTTATGCCTTGAGCATTGAGCGAGCAACGGCACGAAGAAAAGAGTGCCAACTGATCTACACGAAAGGAAGAGGAAGGGAAAGGGGAATGCACCACGAAAGAGACTGAAAGCTCTTTTGTGTGTTCAGTGAGTGTGTCGCTGCATTTGTTGTGTTGTTGGCTGCGATCATTAGTGTTATTGTTGAAGCTGCTATTGATGTTGTTGTTGATGACGTTATTGTTTTTATGTTGTGTTGATGTCGATGTATTGCTTAGAGCGACTATTTTATTTTATAAATATTATAAACATATTGGTAGTCTTTCCTTATAAGCGCGGTTTAAAATAATTAAAATTTTATATTTATTTATAAAATAATTTTTTCATTATTTTATTTTGGTTTGGCTATATTACAAAAAAAAAAAACTTTTCCCTGTAATGTAACTACACTTCTACGAAAATGAAGAACCACAATCCATGGTGGAGGGTATACGTTTTTACTTGTTAAATATTATGGTGATTTGAAATTAAAAAAAAAACACCAAACAAATTGTCCGAAGAAATTTTAATTCAAAAGTCATATGAATGATATTGTGTTCCATTACACTGTGCAACATTTTTGAAGTCATTTCAAAATAACCATATACGGACACCGCTACATGATAAAGGACCAAAAAAAAAAGACCCGTGTTTTTTTTTCCCCCCAAAGTCATGCACTTTTTTTTATGGGCCCCCAGAGATTTGAGGCCTCGGTGTAATTTTTGGAAAAAGTGATCATATTCTCAGGCTCATATCTTGCAAACCGTTCGGAATTTTACTCTCTGAGGCAAAGTTCTAGCTCTTGTCATAAAGAACAAAAATTGTGAACATATAAAATCAAAAAAACTTCATCTTCAAGGTCAAAATCGCAAAAAACTTAAAAAAATTCGATTTTTTTAACCTTTTTTCCCCTGTTCAGGTCCATAGGTAGCAAACCGTTGAAAATTCAGGGAAACAATCAACTACAAAAATGTATCTAAGATCTCAATAAACAACTTTCTAGAACATATGAACTTCCTAGGAATTATTCTTAACACCGTTTAGGTAGCGCTTAGGTAGCCGCAAAATTGAAAAATTTCCCAAAAATTAGATTTTTTCCTTTTTTGCCCTGTTCAGGTCCATAGGTAGCAAACCGTTAAAAATTCAAGGAAACAACAACAAAAATGTACTTAAGATTTCAATAAACAACTTTCTAGAACATATGAACTTCCTAGGAATTATTCTTAACACCGTTTAGGTAGCGCTTAGGTAGTTAAGTTTTTTGCGATTTTGACCTTGAAGATGAAGTTTTTTTGATTTTGATGATGTTCACAATTTTTGTTCTTTATGACAAGAGCTAGAACTTTGCCTCAGAGAGTAAATCAAAATTCCGAACGGTTTGCAAGATATGAGCCTGAGAATATGATCACTTTTTTCCAAAAATTACACCGAGGCCTCAAATCTCTGGGGGCCCATAAAAAAAAGTGCATGACTTTGGGGGAAAAAAAACACGGGTCTTTTTTTTTTTGGTCTTTTATCATGTAGCGGTGTCCGTATGTGGCCATTTTTTTCGTATTGCACTGTGTTATTAAATGACAAAGTTCAATCTTTCCAATAAAACAAGAAATTTGACAAAAAATCAGTACTTTATTATAGCCGATTCCGATTTAAAAATGTAAATGGCCCACCCTATATATGCATGTATATTAGGGTCGCGGTTCATACAAATAGAAAAAAAATAATTTCCAGTCACCCACTGAAAACAACTTTGAATTATTTATGATAATTTGCAAAATATTTCGCCAAGACATCTGTGAGCTAAACACTCAGTTATGTTTTCAAAATTCAATGAAATCGGGAATGGTATGGGAAAAGAGGTGTTCAGTTTGATGTGGAATGATCGATTGGTCATAAAAAATTACAGATTACAACCGTTTAGTCATCTTTCAAACTAATTCAGCCAGGCCTATGTGAAATTTCATTAAAATCAGTCAGTTAAAATGGTATTTTAATCACCAGAAATATGCCGACCTTGTCCCACTGTACATTGTCTGCGGAAAATAAGCAAGCAACTGACCTGTTTCCATTCTCGTTTTTATTGGCTTTTTTCGTTCTCCCAAAAAACTGAATGTATAACCGGACTTTTATAGAAATAAATTCATCTTTCTCATATTTTTACGCAACAAAACGAGAACGAAAAAAGGATGCTTTGCCATGGCAACTGGCAGCAACACATTGCGTTCATTTATTTTGTGATTTTCCACTTCATCGTGCATTCGAAAGAGCAACAGCAGTAGCAGCAGCGTCTATGGCAGCAGAAGTAACTGCCACAAAGACCGTGAAGAAAGTAAAAGAGTAGAAAGAATGACGGAACAACTTATTTTATTTTCGGATGATGTTTTTTTTGTTTACTTCGAGAATGGCTTCATATCTACCTGTGGTTGGTTGGTCGGTCTGAGTTTCCATCATCCAGCGTCCATTTTCATCTTTCGTGTCAGAGCTCGTTCAAAATATTGGACATTATTTTTATGGTCAGAAGAAGTATTTTTCGCTTCCTTTTTGTTAAAATAAATATTTAATATATCCTGACAGTGCCAGTGCCACTATCCTTGCCAGAGCAAATGTTGTTCGTCAGGGTGTCTGTCCTTATAGTCGACACCGAACGACTGAGCAACTGACTGACATTAACTTTTTATGTTCATCGTCCATGATGTACAGTGGCAGACAAAAGTCAACATACGACCCACATTTTTGCGTTTTAGCGAGTTCCAAAAAATATTTGAAAAAAGTAATGATGCGGTTTTGTTTGAAATCGTTTTTTATTCATATAACAATAACAAAATGCTTTACTTCAATATAAACTTAAAAGATATTGGCAAAATAAACAAAAAACACCTTGACAAAAGTCTACATACGACATAGCATCCCATGCTTTACGTCATTT
Source organism: Polietes domitor (assembly GCA_947397865.1). Taxonomy (NCBI): domain Eukaryota; kingdom Metazoa; phylum Arthropoda; class Insecta; order Diptera; family Muscidae; genus Polietes; species Polietes domitor. Next base: position 221,392,158 of record OX377618.1, on the reverse strand, counting down.
TTTTATAATGTACTTTATAGGAGAATTGACGAAACTTGTATTGTCATTTGTCTTGTGCTTGCTCTTCTTTAAATAAATATAATTCAAGAAACATTAGTCCGCGAAAATGGCTTCTCGTAAAGAAATTGCAACTGATATTCGAAATTTAGTAATAAAATGCAGAAACGAAAGGAAATCTTTAGGCGAAATAGCTAAAATGGTTAATTTAAGTAAATCAACTGTCCAAACTATATGCAAAAACTTCGAAAATACGGGTACTGTTGAAAATAAGCCCAGAAGTGGGCGTCCAAAAAAACTTAGTCGACGAGATGAAAGCTTTATTTTAAAAGAAGTTAATGAAAACCCGAAAGTGAATGCTACAATGTTGTCCAAACAACTCGCAGAAAGGTCGGATACAATTGTACATCCAAGAACAATTCAAAGAAGTCTGAATAATAATGGTTTCCGAAGCAGAACGCCACGCAAAAACCTCTTATAAGTGAAAAGAATCGTAAGCTTCGCCTTGAATTCGCCCAGCAACACTTGGACAAGGGATTAGACTTCTGGAAGCGGGTTTTATTTACGGACGAGTCGAAGTATAATATATTTGGAAGTGACGGGAGAGCCAAAGTATGGAGAAAAGCGAATACGGCAATGAATCCGAAGAATTTACTTGCTACGGTAAAGCATGGTGGTGGCAACGTAATGGTTTGGGGTGCCGTCGCGGCGTCTGGAGTTGGAAATCTTGCGTTTATTGAGGGTAACATGGATCGCTATCAATATAAATCCATATTGGAACAAAATCTGAAGGCATCGGTCGATAATTTAAACCTCGGAGAGCGCTGGATTTTCCAACAAGATAACGATCCGAAGCACACAGCCCAATTTGTTAAAGATTGGCTGATTTACCATGCTCCAAGACAACTTTATTCGCCGCCACAAAGCCCCGACCTGAATATTATTGAACATGTGTGGGAGATTCTGCAACGCAGGATCCGAAAACATCGCATAACTAGCGCCCAAACGCTAAAAAACAAGCTGGAAGAGGAATGGCGACAAATATCACCTGCGGAATTGGAAAACTTAGTTGCATCAATGCCCAGACGATTGCTGGCTGTTGTAGATGCTCATGGTGGACCAACAAAATATTAAATTATATAATAGTATCATTTTGTCACGTTAAATTGCATTTTTTATGTCTCATCTCAAACCGTATGTAGACTTTTGTCAAGGTTTTTTCTGCGTATTCTGTTAATATCTTTTGTGTTTATATTGAAGTAATGCATTATGTTATTGTTATATGAATAAAACACGATTTCAAACAAAACCGCATCATTACTTTTTTCAAATATGTTTTGGAACTCGCTAAATCGCAAAAATGTGGGTCGTATGTTGACTTTTGTCTGCCACTGTAGATGTTGCTACACACACACTTACCTATGTACATGTGAACGAACGCCCGTACATATGTCGATGGCCATTCGTTGGCTGTAAAATATGATAAACATCGATTGGATGTTGAATATTGATGGTGCCACTTCCGCTTGATGTTACATGAAAAAGAGTAGATTTTTTACGACTAAAGTTCTGGCGGGAGAATGTTCGATAGAAAAGCGAAGATAAACAGCCAATATTTTAAGCGATACGTGGAGTCAAGGACACGATAATGATTTCACTAAACTTTGCTGTAGAAATGTTTAGCCAACAAAATTTCATTTTCATCTGCTGCAATATTTATTTGAATTTTGCGCAGTGCGGTGTGCTTGAATGTCATGACATCTGTACTAGGTACAGAGAGGTTATTAATGGATTCATTCAACAATTGAAAGAATTGCCTGTCCTTGAACATAATTTACAAATGTCATCAGGTTTTTTCTAAGGAAAATCTAAAATATTCTTATATTAAATTGTAAATTATTTGTTAATATAATTTTAATATGATGCCACTCGATCTGCAATCCCAAAATTATTCAACCCAATGAATTGCAATTATCCACACAAGTCCTTCACACACACACACACAAATGGGAGTTTTCACCAAATCATTCAGAATCCATTAACCTTATCACATTTTGCAGGGAAACAAACAGAGCAACATTATTCTCTGCCAACACCCTCAGACCCATTAGTGATATGACCCATGCTGGAACATGTGTTGCATTTTTAAAACATTCTATTCCACAGTCCCACTCCTAGCTCTAGTCCCTGATAAACAAAATACAAAACACAGAATGGAAAATGGAACAAATCGTTATTTTAAAATGTATTTGTCACGTTTTCGACATTTACACCAAATAGCCGCAGCCACTAACAATAGCAAACACGAGTGGGTATACATAAGTATGGGCGTGGGTAGAATCGTACATACCCTACAGTTTGTAGTGAGTAACGCAGAAATCTTAGGCTATTACGACAGCATTGATATGTAAATTTTCAAATAAAGCAAAATTTATTTCATATACAACAATAATACATTGGATGCTGGTGCAAATTTTGGAGCAACATGTCTCTTCAGTGGTGTTGAGTCAATTTGATCCTTTTTTCGAGAAAACAAAAAACCCTTTCAAAGAGTACATTTAAGTAATAAAATATTGTACGAAAAATAATTGTCGGAACTTTTCAGTGGGGGTCTCCAAAGATACCAAAGTTGAATACGCGAATTTTGGATTTTTGCAATAATTACAGTTTTTTCGAGACTGACTATATATGGGGAATTCCACGACAAATCGGACAGTTGAAAAAAAAAAATATTTTTGATTTCCTCCAATTTTTTATATTTTGTAGTACCCATTAAAAAACTTGTATTTTTTCTGATTTAATATTCTTGTTTTAAATATTTTTGTTTTTTTTTTTTTTTTTTGAAGTACTTTCCAGACAAAAATATTGAAAAAAATATTTACAATGTTTTTGTGTACAAATTTTGATTTTTTTTTAATTAAAACTTTATTTTTTTAATTGTTTGTACTCTTCGATTTTCTCGAAAATTTTTTTTATTTAAACATCTATTTATTCTGTAAATTTTGAGGTTTGGTTGAAAGTGGGACTATAATATTTTTTTTAATTTTTTGAAAATTTGGAAAACCAAAAATAAATTTTTAGTTGTTGGTGCACTTCGATCTTCCCAGACGTCAGACGCACACGAAAGCTAGATAACGTAGAGACCACGTCGGCCCTCTAATCAGACGCAAGCGAAAACTAAATAACGTAGAGACCACGTCGTCCCTCTAATCAGACACACACGAAATCTAGATAACGTAGATACCACGTAGGCCCTAAAATCAGACGCACGCGAAAACTAAATGACGTAGAGACCACGTCGGCCCTCTAATCAGACGCACGCGAAAACTAAACGACGTAGAGACCACGTCGGCCCTCTAATCAGGCGCACACGAAAGCTAGATAACGTAGAAACCACGTCGACCCTCTAATCAGACGCACGCGAAAACTAAACGACGTAGAGACCACGCCGGCCCTCTAATTAGACGCACGCGAAAAATAAATAACGTAGAGACCACGTCGGCCCTCTAATCAGACGCACGCGAAAACTAAATAACGTAGAGACCACGTCGGCCCTCTAATCAGACGCACGCGAAAACTAAATAACGTAGAGACCACGTCGGCCCTCTAATCAGACGCACGCGAAAACTAAATAACGTAGAGACCACGTCGGCCCTCTAGTCAGACGCACACGAAAACTAAATAACGTAGAGACCACGTCGGCCCTCTAGTCAGACGCACACGAAAACTAAATAACGTAGAGACCACGTCGGCCCTCTAATCAGACGCACACGAAAGCTAGATAACGTAGAGACCACGTCGGCCCTCTAATCAGACGCACACGAAAGCTAGATAACGTAGAGACCACGTCGGCCCTCTAAATAGACGCACGCGAATACTAATTAACGTAAAGACCACGTCGGCCCTCTAATTAGACGCACGCGAAAACTAAATAACGAAGAGACCACGTCGGCCCTCTAGTCAGACGCACGCGAAAAGTTCTTATCACTCACGGCACTATTATTAAAACGTGGAGAGCAAGGGCGGCCCTCCAATTATCACTATATATTCTGCCAATACTCACCAACGTCTATCCTTGTTCACGGCTCCCGACCAACTGACCTCAAGTCTGGTTTGCCTCCTTCTTATATTCTTCGCGCTGTTGCTATGAGTGTGATGGCTGTGATGGGTATGCTGTGTGTGACAATCACTGTCGATCCTCATCTGTTTGTGTGTATGTGGGTATGTGTGTGATCGTCGCTGCTTGGGTTGCTGACATAACGGTATGTTGTTTACAAAAAGTAGCCAATAACTAACTGTTGCTTGTTTATCAAGACTGGTAAACAACATATTTTGACAACATTTATGCTGATGTTTCGTTCTGACTGTACCTTATGTCTATGAATTAATGCAGTTACATGTATTTTAACTTACATGTATTTATTTAAATACATGTAACTGCATTTACATGTATTTAACTTAGACTTCGTGGGACTTATAACTAGATAACAAAAATTAAACCATTCATGGGACTTATAACTAAGATATGCCCTTCAAGGGACTTAAAATTAAAAAACCGAAAACGACTCCGGCCTTTCGTCGTCACACAAGCAAGCTTTAAAATTTACAGAATAAATAGATGTTTAAATAATTTTTTTTTGAGAAGACCGAAGAGTACAATCAATCAAAAAAATAAAGTTTAAATTTATTTTTGATTTTCCAAATTTTCAAAAAATTACAAAAATTATTAATTATTATAGGCCCACTTTCAAACAAACCTCAAAATTTACATAATAAATATGTGTTTAAATAAAAAAGTTCGAGAAAATCGAAGAGTACAAAATAAAGTTTTAATTTAAAAAATCAAATTTTGTATAGAAAAACATTGTAAATAATTTTTTCAATATTTTTTCTGAAAAGTACTCCAAAAAATCCAAATCGGACCATTATTGACGATGTTATGAGCAAAAGACTGAAAAAAGAACTACAATTTAACTATTTTTAAAAAAGCTATATCTTTTTAACGAGTACTCAGAAAAAACTCAAAGTATACCAGGGGTTGTTTTTAGTGGGTACTAAAAAATGTAAAAAGATGGAGGATATCAAAATTTTTTTAACTGTCCGTTTTGTCGTGGAATGCCCCATATATTTTATTTATGACAACACTCCAAGTTATGAAGAAGTTGTACTGGAGCTGTGTAAAGCTGTTTTACAAATTAATTAAAATCAAGGCGTAAAAAGAAAATAATAAAGTTGTAAGTTGAAAAATTATATTTAATTGTATGTGATTACTGTGGTCTTGTTAGTTTCTTAAGTATCGTGATTTTTCGATTTGTAGTGAACATGCCAATTAAATGACGTGTAGGACTCAACTTGACCTGAAGTGTAAAAGTGAAAGTGTTTGTAGCTTATGTAAAATTAATATTTCTTACAATTGTCATTTTATTTTATCACATTTTTCGTTTAGCCGTAGTTAACATATTTGATCCTATCGCTGAGTATGTTTTATGTAAGATCTTAGCTTCCAGCTATTGTCTATACATTTAAAATGGCATCATTCACTATTTCTGTACTCAGTTTGGGGATATAATGCCGTCAAACTCCATTAATAATTTTATTTGGTTGGTACCATTTTTATCCCTTCTCCCCCTTAAAAGTTCAAATTTTCCATTTAAGTTGCGCTTTAACGTGGTGAGAGGAATGTACAGACCGATTTCATGATTCTAGCTGTAATACTTTAGTTGGTACCATTTTTGTACCTTTTTACCCCGCTCACCCCTTAAAAGTACAAATTTGTGATAAGAGGAATGTAGAACGCCGAATTTCATGATTCAATACTTTAGTTGGTACTATTTTTATCCCATTTTTCTCTTAAACGTACAAATTTCCAAAAATCCATGAGTGTTGCGCGTCTACATGGTCAATTTCTACACGTCGAATTTCTCAATTCTAGTTGCAATTCTTTGGTTGGTACCATTTTAATCCCATTTTTTCCAAACGTACACATTTCGAAAAAAGAAATCCATTTGTGTGCGAGTCTGTGTTGTACATACCGAATTTCAGGAATATAGCTGAAATACTTTTTGTCTCTTTCCGCCTTCTTGTCGTGTGTCTGCGTGGTAAGTGGAAGGCTCACACCATGTTTGTACCTACTGCTGTTTAGTCAGGACGAAGGTTCGATTTTTAACCCTTTTGTCCCATTTTACCCCCTAAGTCTGGCTCTCCGTCATATTTACCCTCCCTATTCTACAAATTTCATGACCCTGTCTTAGCGGTGCCGTATTTCATGAAAATCGAAGATATATACAATCTAGAATCATGAATCATGAAATCGTACTTTTAAGGGGTAAAATGGGGTAAAAAGGGATAAAAATGGTACCACCGCAAAGACCAAACGGCTGGGCCTAGAATATTGAAATTGGTATGGACGTTCCTCTTGCGGCATGAAGGCATCCCAAAAAGTGGATTTTGAAAAATTCGAACTTTTGGGGGGTAAAATGGGGCAAATAACACGACTGATGCTATAATCATGAAATTTGGTGTGTACATTTCTTTTACAGCGTCGAGATCAGATATGAAGTGAGTTTTTCGAAATTCGTACTTTTAAGGGGTAAAATGGGGTAAGAAGGGATAAAAATGGTACCACCGCTATGACCAAACGGCTGGGACTGGAATCTTGAAATTTGGTACAAAAATTCCTATTATAGCTTCAACGCGCCCAGGAAAATATTTTTTAAAATTCGTACTTTTTGGGGGTGAATTCGGGTAAAAAGGGATAAAAATGGTACCAACGCAATGACCAAACGGCTGGGCCTAGAATCTTGAAATTTAGTATGGATATTCCTCTTGCGGTATGAAGACATCCCAAAAAGTGACATTTTAAAAATTCGTACTTTTGGGGGGTTAAATGGTACAAAAAGGGACAAAAATGGTACCTACAACATAGTTGAAGCTAGAATCATGAAATTTGGCATGTACATTTCCCTTACAGAGAAGAGATCAGATTTGAAGGGAGTTTTTCGTAAATCGTACTTTTAAAGGGTAAAATGGGTTAAAGAGGGATAAAAATTGTACCACCGCAATGACCAAACGGCTGGGACAAGAATCTTGAAATTTGGTGTGAAAGCGTGTAAAAAGGGATAAAAATAGTACCAATAAAATGGATGGAGCTGAAACCATAAAATTCGGCGTGTACATCCCTCAAAATTTTTAGAATCGCAAAACGAAGGAATTTTTCGAAATTTGTACTTTTAAAGGGAATAGGGGATAAAAAAGGTACCAACAACACGGATGATGCTACAATAATGAAATTTTGTGTGTATATTCGTTTTAGAGCGCAGATCATTTAAAGGGTGATTTTTTAAGACTTGATAACTTTTTAAAAAAAAAAAAAACGCATAAAATTTGCAAAATCTCATCGGTTCTTTATTTGAAACGTTAGATTGGTCCATGACATTTACTTTTTGAAGATAATTTCATTTAAATGTTGACCGCGGCTGCGCCTCAAGTGGTCCATCCGCTTAGTCCAATTTTGGCATTTCCACGTTTTTGAGTAACAGAGACCCAATTGCTGCGAACGGCGACGAATCGATAATTGATGATCATCATTAACATTGGCCGATACAGCTGCGATATTTTCTTCTGTTCGTACTCTACGTAAGCGTCTTGGTGGTTTAATGTCCAACAATGTAAATTTGGTGCGAAATTTAGTCACAATAGCCCGAATAGCCGCTTCAGTGGGTCGATTAAACTGACCATAAAATGGAAGCGTGCGATGAACTTTCTTAACAGAGCACGCATTTTGATAATAAAATTCAATGATTTGCAAGCGTTGCTCGTTAGTAAGTCTATTCATGATGAAATGTCAAAGCATACTGAGCATCTTTCTCTTTGACACCATGTCTGAAATCCCACGTGATCTGTCAAATACTAATGCATGAAAATCCTAACCTCAAAAAAATCACTCTTTATAAGAAAGCATTTTTCGAAATTTGTACTTTTAAGGGATTAAATGGGATAAAAATTGTACCACCGCCCCGGCCAAACGGCAGGGTCTAGAATCTTGAAATTTGGAATTTTATAGCACGAATAAGACCAAGAAAATATTTTTCAAAATTCATACTTTTTGTTGGTGATATCGCGTAAAAAGAGATAAAAATAATACCAATCAAATGGATGGAGCTGGAATAATAAAATTCGGTGTGTACATCACTGATAAGAAGAAATTTTTCGAAATTTGTAATTTTAAGGGATTAAATGGGATAAAAATTGTACCACAGCCCAGACCAAACAACTGGGCCTAGAATCATGAAATTCGGAACGGGCATTACTTTTACAGTACGAATGCGACTAAGAAAATATTTTTCAAAATTCGTACTTTTTGTGAGTGAAATTGGGTAGAAAGGTATACAATATGGTACCAAACAAATAGACGGATCTGGAATCATAAAATTCGGCGTGTACATCCTTGAAAGTGCTTACAAATGCAAATTGAAGGAATTTTTCGAAATTCGTACTTTTAATGGGTAAACGAGAAAAGCGTGATAAAAAAGGTGCCAACAACAAGAATGACGCTACAATAATTATTTTCGTGCGCATATTCGTCTTACAGTGTAGTTGAGTAATAACAAGGAATTTTCCGATATTTGTACTTTTAAGGGATCAAATAGGTTAAAAATTGTACCACCGCCAAATTGTACCAAAAGACTGGGCCTAGAATCTTGAAATATGGAACGCATATTACTCTTATAACGCGAATACGAACACGAAAATATTCTTCATAAATTTAAACTTTTAGGTGTGAAATTGAGTAAAAACGACCAACAGCGGTACCAATCATGAAATTCGGTTTGTACATGCATAGAAATACAAAATTAATATATTTTTCGAAATTCGTACCTTTTTATATCCCTATGGTACCAACAACACGGCTGAAACTAGAATCGTGAGATTCGGTGTGTATATTTCTCTGACAGTGTAGACGCGAAACATTAACTGATTTTCAATATTTACACTTTTAAGTTGAACTTGGAAAATAGCGAAATGGGTACTGCAATACAATTGGATTGAATCAAATGTGTACCTTAAAGGGGGAAGCGGATCAAAAGTGGTACAAATGGTACCAACCAAAATTGGGAATTTGGGATAATGATAGTACCAACCACAGTTTTCAGCTAGAATATGAAAAGAAATTCGGTGTGTACATTTCTCCGAGTACATAAATTAATTTTTCGAAATTTGTATGTTTAAGGCACAAACGGCACAGAAAGAGTTATGTGTGAACATTATACTCATTATCCCCGGCAAAATAAAAGATAGATACAAAATATTTGTTCCATTTATATGTTCAGATTTCAAGTAACGCACCGGTATATAAGTTATGGTTTTAATTTTTACTTGGATAGGGACTACAAAGGACGCGGATAAGCATACATATTTTGTAGGTTTAAAGTGATTATAAAAACATTTAAAAATGTCGAATTGCAACTAATTTCAACCATACGTATGGAAGTTATATCAATTTTATTTTGACCAAAGCTTATGTCAATTTGCGTGGAAAGTATAGAAGTTATATTAGGTTTAATTTTACGTACGGGTCGTTGGTTTTGGAATATTGACTATACGTGCGTGGGTACCATAAGTTGTAGATCAATTTCCCCCATTTCCGAATTTAAACTATGTTTGGGAAAATAGTACTATATACAGAGTTTGAATACATTTTTTAAGTCCCTTCCAGAGTTATACAGCGAGCCAGACGGACGTGAAAGGGACTTGGGACATACTTATGGTTATAAATCTATCCTTCAATGCGTTACACTTTTTTCTATCCCTATCTGTAGTGAGGGTACAATTTTCACAGCTTAAGAAAGAAACGTGCAAATAATTTTCTACTTTATATGATTTTTGTAGAAAAATTGTTTCCATTTTGTGCCTATAAATTAAACAAAATTTAATAACTTAAAAATTTTGTACAAGGTGTTTAAATCGTAGCGAAAAGTTAATGTAAATATACCTCTGTTGTTTTTAGCGTTTACAAACGATTTACGCTGAAAGTGATATCCTTACACTAAGGCAATTTCAAAATATAAAAAAACAGTTTGAATACCGATACAAAATGCTGTCAATATCATACTATTTTTCCGCGTACGAAGTAGCGGGTATTTGCTAGTTATGTATAAAACTGAATCAGAAAGTAGCCAGAGAGAAGGCATACATGCACATGTTAGTTTATAATTTAATTTAATCATGTAACACACAAAGATTTTTAGGATGTTGCCTCTAAACTTGCACATACGTTCTCTAAAATTTCAGCCATTATTATGCCGGGAATTCCCGGTATTCCAGGGTAATTCTAAAAATTCGGGGGAATAAGAACACTAATTAATATGTACAAATCACGGTATAAAAAGTATATTATGGTTGCACCATATCTTACTGTGTTCCAAACCACACTCCCTCATCTGATGTAGGGGCTGACAAAATCAACATTAACGTTTGTGTGTGTATGGGTGAGTGGGTGTATGCGGTTATGATGCCGATACCAGACGTTGTCGTTACTTTTCGGTGGTTTTCAATTTCCTTCCCCATTAATAAAATGTGAATGAAGCTTTATTTAAATTCGTTTGTATAATTTCATCAGCGGCGGTACATCCACAATGGAAGTTCAACGTGGCAGTCTTCGGCACTCTCCCCCACCAACCACCACAACAAGTGATTTGAGTCGAATTTATTGACTTTTTTGTCGCGAAGACAAACAAACATTTTCAAGTTGTCTGGCAAACAGACGGAGTAACAAGGGAGTGGATTTGAGTGGAGCGTATAATCAATGAACTGTTGAATATGTGTCGATGTCACTGGCTGTGTCTGCATCTGCGTCTGCCCGCGCAATCGAGCGTTACCAGTCAATATTCTTTGGCAATGATTGCTTTAAATTATCATTAAGTTTATTGTTACGAGTATTATTGAAATTAGTCTCAATATGTTGATTCGTTGGCTCAAAATTTACATTGACTTTGTAAATAATTAATGGCAGTCGGTACAGTCGCATATGGTGTACGATGTTGAGGCGGCCTTCCTTTTATTTTCACAAATATGTGAGAATATTAACGGTTCAAGCCGCGTGGAACTCAATGAATACATGTCCCCTATGCTTAAGGGAAATTGTGAAAATGCAACATAATATTGAGGAAATACATATTGAAATTAAGAAAAGCAAATTAAAATAGAGAAATGTAAATTGAAATTGAGAAAATTAAAATTGATATAGAGGACAATTGAAAATGATAAAATAGAAATAAATAATTCAAAATGAGAAAATATAAATTAATTTCGATTAAAATCTCTGAATAAAATTTTTTTATTCTCAATTTCAATTTACATTTCTGAATTTCAATTTTAATTTTCTCAAATTCAATTTTCATTTCTCAATTTCAATTTGCATTTACTCAATATGATTGAAAAAAATGATATTGAGAAAATAATAATTGTACATTGATAATGAGAATATACAATTTGATAAAGAGAAATCAACAATTGAAAATGAAAAAATATAAATAATAATTGAAAATTAAAATATAATTAAAAAAATCCATTTACATTTCTGAATTTCGATGTTCATTTCCTCATTTTCAATTTACATTTCTGAATTTCAATTTTCATTTTCTGAATTTCGATTTTCATTTTCTGAAATTAATTTTTCATTTATGAATTTCAATTTTCATTTTCTCAAATTTAATTTTTATTTTCTCAATTTTCATTTTCTGAATTTCAATTTTCATTTTCTCAAATTTAATTTTTATTCTCTCAATTTAAATTTTCATTTTCTGAATTTCAATTTTCATTTTCTCAAATTCAATTTTCATTTCTGAATTTCAATTTTCATTTCTCAATTTCAATTTACATTTCACTCAAATTCAATTTTCTTTTCTCAATTTCACTTTTCTTTTTCTCAAATTCAATTTTCTTTTCTAAATTTCAATTTTCATTTTCTTAAATTCAATTTTCTTTTTCTCAAATTCAATTTTAATTTCTCAATTTCAACTTACATTTCTCATTTTCAATTTTCGTTTCCTCAAATTCAAATTTCATTTCTGAATTTCACTTTTCATTTTCTTAAATTAAATTCCAAGAGCTCCTACTTTGCGTGAAGAGTTGTTCCATTTGGTTGATCTGCGAGAGTTGAAGGCTGGTAAAGGGAATCTGTTACACACGATTGCGAGCTGTGCTGCGAGAGTATCACTGGGAAGTTGGCGGGTGAGCAGAAATTTAACATTTTATTAACTTAAATTGGGATTACTTTCCCTTGAATATAAAATTGTCACTGGAAATGCATGCTGTTCATTAACAAAACAAAACACTAAACAGTTGAGCTCCTCTTGCAAACCTTGTGGTGACAAGGAGTCGATTACGTTCAAACAGCTGTTAGTGCGATTATAACAGATCGAAAATCATATGGTGCGAGATAATCCCATCTCTATTTTAAAAAAAAGCCTAAAAGCATACTATAGAAGATCTCATTAATTACAATTGCAATAACTGTTATACTGCCTGAAGATTTGCTATAATGTTAAATGGATAACAACGGTCAAACACCAAAACGAAAATCAAATCAAATATCTCCCGTCCAACAGCATACACTCAAAAAAATTAATATGGATACAAATGATTTGATAAAAGTAATACAAGATACAATTAACTCAAATTTCGATGAAAAGCTAAAAAATTTACCCACAAAAGGAGATGTAGATGAGATAAAGAAGGAAATTGTATCTGTAAGCGCAGAATTAACTTCGCTGAAAACTGAAAATGCAGAATTGAGACAGAAGTTGGAAAAAGTAGAAAAAGAAAGTTATGATCAAAAAAGAGAAATAAAATGGTTACAACACCAAATAAAATCGAACAAGCTCTACATAAAGGGGTTACCCATAAATAAATCTCCCATCAAAGAAGTAGAGGATCTATTTCACAATAAGATGGCTACAAAACCCAAAATAATAGATGTGAGAAAGATCTTTGAAAGAGACCACAAAATGGCAGTTATAGTGGAGCTAGAAACGTCACAATCCGTGACTGATGTACTGCGACATACAAAAAAGTTGGCTGAAACACAAATATCAGTCGAAAGAGACATGACTCCAAAGAGGCAAGAAAGAAAGAAAGGCATGGTTGTACTAAAGAAAAAATTGCTAACAATCAGTAAAGATCATAAAATCGTTGTAAGAGATGACAGAATGCGAGTAAGCAAAACTTGGTTTAGATGGAATGACGAAGATCAATTATTTTCGGGAAACCACAACGGCATAGAAGAACTTGGAAAATTGTATGGTGAAAAAGCTAAAGAGTTACCCACCAAATTATGTGAAATAATCAAAATAAAACACTCAAAAAACTAGATGAATATCCCTGTCGAAGAGCACGAAATCTAAATGAAATAACAAAAAATACAAAGCTGCAGAATATCAACAACAGAAGTGAAAAGGAAGAAATCTCAATATTGTCCTACAATGTAAATGGTCTACAGAATAAATATTTACATCCATCTTTTTTTAAATATATACAAAATTTCCATATTTTTATTCTAATTGAAACGCACCTACAAGAAGATAAATTTGAAAGTATTAGGAAATACTTCAAAGGATTCCGCTTATATTATGAGGCTGCAAAGAAAGTGCATTCATATGGGAGGGCAATAGGAGGCTTTGTATTTGGAATAAGCACAAGCCTCGGCGATATTGGAATTACGTATGAGACCATCAAATTACACGACTACAATATATTTAAATTCTGTAGCAATAAAGTGCATTTTAATTTGGTCCCAATTTATTTAAGGCCCGCGACATGGGATTTGGATTTTGAAAAGCTTGTGGAAGTTTTTCTGAATGAAGAAGTTATTAACCCAATTGTTATTGGAGATATGAACAGTAGAATAGGCGAATTTAAGCAAGATATCGACAGAATATATGAAAGTTCCTTCCACTCGGGACTGAAAACACGAAAGTCAAAAGATTCCACAATTAATCGAAAAGGATTACAAATAATAGAATTCATGACTGAATATAACATGCTGATACTAAATGGTAGAACAAAAGGTGATGAAAATGGAAGTTTTACATATATGAGTAAGTTGGGAGATTCAGTCATTGATATCTGTGCTGTATGTCATGAATTGTTAAGTAACATACATAGCTTTAGAGTTGATGATGGAATTTGGTCAGATCATATGCCCATTGTACTTAATTTGGGAATTGAAGGCCTAGATACCAGAATGAAGAAACTTAATTTACTACCCAAGGAGCTGTGGCATGATAGACAGAGAGACCAATTCCAAACAAAGCTTAATAACGCTACTGAAATCCTCATAAAAACAATACCAGATCCTTCGCTGGATGAACTTAGCAGACTTATCAAGCAATCAATAAAAAACACAAACTCAAGAAGACAACAATTCGAAGCTAAGCAAAAATGGTATAATAAGAAGTGCAATGACGCCAGAAAGGTTACCTTTAAATTGCTGAATAGGTATAGAAAAACAGGAAGTTTAAATGATAAAAATATATACTTGCAAGAACAAAAGAGGTATAAAAGCATTTGCAGAAGCAGTGAGAAGGAATATTACCAAGAGCTCGTACAAAGAATTAACAACATAAACAATAGTAAGGAATGGTGGAAATGTGTCAACGAAATCAGGAACAAAAAACTACAAATTAGTTCTATTGTATCAGCAGATCAATTTAAAACTTACTTTGAAAAACTACTGTGTCCCAATCAGACAACTACAAAAATATATTATGCACCAATGTTGTTAGAAGTTGAGTCTTTAGATAGACCGTTCATCGTAGAAGAGCTTAAGACGCAGCTAAGAAAGGTAAAACTAAACAAAGCTCCTGGGGTTGACAGAATACCATATGAATTTTATCAAAACGCAGCCGAAAACTTTTTGAAACAGCTTACCAGAACATTTAATAGAATATATGAAAGTGGTGAGATCGATGATAGTTTGACAAAAACTATTATTTTTCCCATATATAAAAAAGGAAGCTATGAACAACCTTCAAACTACCGAGGCATATCATTCATGAACTGTGTGGGGAAACTGATGATGGGTATGCTAAACGAAAGACTTTTGAAGTGGGTAGAATATCAAAATGTATTAACAGAACATCAAGCTGGATTTAGGAGGGGATATTCGACGGCTGATAATATATACAATCTCTCAACAATAATAAATATTAAATTGGCAGAAAAGAAGAAAGTTTACGCATTTTTTATTGACTTTCGAACAGCATTCGATAAAGTGTCCAGACAAGCCCTAATATACAAACTTTACGAAACAGGCATATCATATAAATTTGTGCGACTAATAGAGACAAAGACACACAATATGCGGTGTGGACTGGAGAAGAGCTTTCAGACTTCTTCCAAACTACCTCAGGAGTAAAACAGGGTTGCCTCCTTTCTCCGATATTGTTCGCGTTATACATCAATGACATGCATAGTTGCGTCCAAGGCGGTCTAAGAATTGATGATTTTAACATCCGAATATTGATGTACGCTGATGATATTGTCATGCTTGTTGAAGATATCGATATAATGCAAGAAATGATAAATAATTTGGAAAAATATTGCAAGAAATGGAACCTGGAAGTTATCCTAGAAAAATCGCAAATTATGATATTTCGTGGAGGCGGAAAACTAAGTCGAAAAGAGAAATGGACATATAATGGAGAAGAAATACAGATAACCTCCGAATTTACCTATCTAGGTGTTACATTTATTCCAAAACTTAGTTTTGCTAAACATATATAGAGAAGAGGAACGCGCAAGCAAAAAACGCAATTAACACGACATGGAACACGTTGATTAGAAAGAAATCGATTAGCCTGAGTATGAAATGGAAGGTATATTTAGCGGTGTGCAGATCGATACAGGCGTATGCCAGCCAAATTTGGGGCTTTGGTCATTTCGATGAAGTAGACAAACTTCAAAGATACTTTTTAAAAAAAGTTCTAAAGCTGCCAAAAAATACACCAAACTATATACTTATGCTAGAGACTGCGGTAGAGGAGAGTCATATATATACGCTAAAGCTACATCTGGAATATATAGGCAAGATAATGCATAAATATCATGAAACAAGATTACCCAGGCAATTGACACGTATAATAATGGAACGAGAGATTTTCTGTGTTAAAGGATTGAGAGAAATAGCTAGAAGCATAAATGTACAGTGGCCAGGAGTTAACCCAACGCAAGAGCAATGGAAGATCTTCAGCCATGAACTTTTAGCAAGAAAACGATATAATAATTATCAAAGTAACATCGAGAAAAAGACAAATAGTTACAGATTGTACAGGCAGCTTGATTATACAATAAGCCACTTATATATAAATGATAATAATAGCATTGATAATATTATATTGTTGTTTAAGGCAAGAAGCGGCGTACTTAAGCTGAATGCGAACTTATACGGGGTCCAGGAAAATGAAAAATTGTGTAATCTATGCAATTTGCTTGAACCAGAAACACTTGAACACTTTCTAGGTGCCTGTCCAGTACTCAAAGAATTTCGATTATTCTTCTTCAGAAAACCATATTTGAATGAAACGGAAATGGTTGAAGTTCTAAATGGCCAATACGATGAATCGTGGGATAATCTAATAAATTATTTAAAAAACTCAATAAGATATAGACAATTTTTGATAGAAGAAGGATATTGATATATAATTGTAAACCAGTTGACAGACGTTTTATAATAAAACATTGTCAATTAACGTTCTTGGTAATTCAACTACTCATTATATTATACTGAATAATGTACACATATATATAAGAAAACAAATATGAATTAACAAAGAAAAAATCTAAATCTAAAAATCTAATCTAAATTAAATTTTCATTTCTGAATTTCAATGTCCATTTCTCATTTTCAATTCATATCTTGTCAATTTCAATTTTCATTTTCTGAATTTCAATTTTCATTTCTGAATTTCAATTTTCATTTCTGAATTTCAATTTATATTTTCTTAATTTTAATTTACAATTCTGAATTTCAATTTTCATTTCTGTATTTAATTTTTAATTTCTGAATTTCAATTTTCAATTTATATTTTCTCATTTTTAATTTATATTTTCGCAATTTCAATTTACATTTCTGAATTTAATTTTTCATTTTCTCAAATTCAATTTTCATTTTCTGAATTTCAATTTTCATTTCTGAGTTTCAATTTTCATTTCTGAATTTCGATTTTCATTTTCTCCAATTCAATTTTCTCTCAAATTCATTTTTCTATTCTTAATTTCAATTTTCATTTTCAATTTGTATTTCTGAATTTCAATTTACATTTCTCATTTTCGATTTGTAGTTCCTCAATTTCAATTTACATTACTGAATTTAAATTTTCACAAATTCAATTTTCATTTCTGAATTTCAATTTTCATTTTCTCAAATTCAATTTTCATTTTCTCAAATTCAATTTTCATTTGCTGGATTTCAATTTTCATTTTCTCAAATTCAATTTTCATTTTCTGAATTTCGATTTTCATTTTCTCCAATTCAATTTACATTTCTGAATTTAAATTTTCTCAAATTCAATTTACATTTCCGAATTTCATTTTTCATTTTCTCAAATTCAATTTTCATTTCTGAGTTTCAATTTTCATTTCTGAATTTCGATTTGCATTTCTCAATTTCAATTTACATTTCTCTCAAATTCAATTTTCATTTTCAATTTGTATTTCTGAATTTCAATTTTCATTTCTTATTTTCAATTTTTATTTTCTTAATTTCAATTTACATTTTCTCAGATTCAATTTCAATTTCTGAATTTCAATTTTCATTTTCTCAAATTCATTTTTCATTCCTGGATTTCAATTTTCGTTTTCTGAATTTCAATTTACATTTCTCATTTTCGATTTTTATTTTCTCAATTTCAATTTTAATTTCTGAATTTCAATTTCATTTTCTCAAATTCAATTTTTATTTCTGAATTTCAATTTTCATTTTCTCAAATTCAATTTTTATTTCTGAATTTAAATTTTCATTCTCTCAAATTCAATTTTCATTTCTGAATTTCAATTTTCATTCCTCAATTTCAATTTGTATTTCCTCAATTTCCATTTTGTGAATTTCAATTTTCATTTCTGATTTTCAATTTGTATTTTCTCAGTTTCAATTTAAATTTCTGGATTTCAAGTTGTATTTTTGGTGTAGACAAAAGGCTGGTAACTCTAGTTTACAATATTTTTCCTGAGGAAACCCCTTTGAAAACATCCCACCCTATCAATTTTAATTGAATTTAATTTCGGCTTTGCACAATAAGCCAAAACTACTATTTAATATTTCATATATTTCCGACCGTTTTGCACTTCACTGCCCCCCACGCAAGAGGCATTCCTTTACAATAGCTAACCAGAAGAAGTTTCGAACGAAAACAATTTCATAAATACTCTGTTTATGAAAAACAAATACTTTTCTCAAGATATTGAAGAAGATATTCTCAAAATAAATCAAGATGACGCATGACGAACAAAAGGCTGCCGGCGGAAGCAGGGAACTATGCAACGAGGAATAAGAAGACTATTTTAAGGAATCCTCTTTCCTCAATGAAAACGAAGAAGCAAACAGATGAACGAATGTCCAAATGGACAGACTTGGCTGGAGGCCAACTTAGAAGGGTGACCGTGACAATCCTCTTGAAACTAAAGGCGTTGAATGGTCTTCCAACACTTCCGTACAAAAACACAAACACACTCACGCGCACACACACAAAGCTTAACATAATTAGATTTTGATTTCAATGCTGCTTTCATTGAATTGAAATCTGCTTAAATTTTGTTCCGTCTGCTTTTGTGTGCGGCAACACTCGAAGAAAGGACAAAATTAATTTAATTTAAATTGAGTTAAATTTCATTGTATGTCCTTTAGTTCCGGAGTCAAGCAGCGTGAATGTGAACGAAAGCAAACAAAGATCAAAATGAAATGATAGGCGTTAATAGTATAACAATTGAATGGAGGAGGAAGAGAAAAAATACAACTTTTTTAAATTTAATTTCATTATCTTAAGAGGGAGTTATGGAAGGGGGCAGAATCATCAGAGAAAGTCACATTCATCACATCGAAAAGTTTGCTTAAAAAATGTTTATTAAAGCTAATCTAAATTTCCGACTAAGTGGAGGATAATTTAATTTGAATGGGAGCTATACCTAAATCTGAACCGATCTAATCAACTTTCACCTTGGATATTCCTAGTTGAAATATAAGGTGCTGTTGCAAATTTGAAGAAAATCAATTAAAATTGTTGGTTTCTAAGACGTAAAAAGTCAAATCCGGAGCAAATTTCGTATTCGATATATATCTAAATCTGAACCGATCTGACTCACTGTGACGATAAATGGTTCTATCTATATATAAAGAGTGATTTTTTTGAGGTTAGGATTTTCATGCATTAGTATTTGACAGATCACGTGGGATTTCAGACATGGTGTCAAAGAGAAAGATGCTCAGTATGCTTTGACATTTCATCATGAATCGTCTTACAAACGAACAACGCTTGCAAATTATTGAATTTTATTATCAAAATGCGTGCTCTGTTAAGAAAGTTCATTGCGCGCTTCCATTTTATGGTCAGTTTAATCGACCCACTGAAGCGGCTATTCGGGCTATTGTGACTAAATTTCGCACCAAATTTACATTGTTGGACATTAAACCACCAACACGCTTACGTAGAGAGCGAACTGAAGAAAATATCGCAGCTGTATCGGCCAGTGTTAATGATGACCACCAATTTTCGATTCGTCGCCGTTCGCACCAATTGGGTCTCTGTTACTCAAAAACGTGGAAATGCCAAAATTGGACTAAGCGGATGGACCACCTAAGACGCAGCCGCGGTCAACATTTAAATGAAATTATCTTCAAAAAGTAAATGTCATGGACCAATCTAACGTTTCAAATAAAGAACCGACGAGATTTTGCAAATTTTATGCGTTTTTTTTTAAAAAAAAGTTATCAAGCTCTTAAAAAATCACCCTTTATAAAAGAGTTGCGTTACTGACTGACTGACTTACTGACTTATCATTGACCAGCCCCCAGACCAAACGGCTGAAATTTTCAGGGTAGTTCCGAAATATGACGTAGACGTCAACTAAGAAAGGGTTTTACGAAATTCGTACTTGTAGGGGGTAAAATGGGACAAAAAGGGATAAACATCGAACCTTCGTCCTGACTAAACCGCAGTAGCTATAAACATGAAATTCGGTGAGTTCCTTGCAATGACCATGTAGACGAGCTACAAACAGGGATTTTTCGAAATTTGTACTTTTAAGGGAGGAAAGAGGCAAAAAGGGATAAAAATGGTACCAATTTAAGAATTGCAGCTAGAATCGTGAAAATCAGTATTTACATTCCTCTGACAACGTAGACTTGCAATATAAATTGATTTTTCGGAATTTGTACTCATAAGGGGTGAGCGGGACAAAAAGGGATAAAAATGGTACCAACTAAAGTATTGTAGCTAGAATCGTGAAATTTGGTATGTAAATTCCTCTGACCATGTAGAAGCGCGTTAAAATTGGATTTTTCAAAATTTGTACTTTTAAGGGTTGCGAGGGACAAAAAGGGATGAAAATGGTACTAATTTAAGTATTGCAGCTATAGTCGTGACATTTGGTGTGTAAATTCCTCTCCCCACATAGAAGCGCAATATAATTGTTTTTTTGTACTTTTAAGGTTTGTGAGGGACAAAAAGGGATACAAATGATACCAACTAAAGTATTTCAGCTAGATTCTTGAAATTTGATATGTAAGTTCTTCTGACCATGTAGAAGCGCAATCAAAATGTTTTTTTCTTCGAAATTTGTACTTTTAAGGGACTAGAGGGACAAAAAGCAAAAGCAAAAGTATTGCAGCTATAGGCGTGAAATTAGGTGTGTAAATTAGTTTGACAACGTAGAAGCGCAATCAAAATGTTTTTTTTCGAAATGGATAAGCGGGACAAAAAGGGATACAAATTGTACTAATTTAATTATTGCAGTTAGAGTCGTAAAATTTGGTATGTAAATTTCTCTGTCAACGGACATAGAAGCGCAATCTAAATGGATTTTTTTAATTTGTACTTATATGGGGTGAGCGGGACAAAAAGGGATAAAATTGGTACCAACTAAAATATGGCAGCTATATTTTTGAAATTTGGTGTGTAAATTCTTCTGACAACGTAGAAGCGAAATCGAAATTTGGGATACAAATTTCACCACCAGATTTTAGATTTATCTATATCCACCAAAAGAAAATTAAATAAATACTATCCAAGAACAGAGACGGATGAAACTAATAACAAATAACTGGCTGTTTCGTGATTAATTTTTCTGTAGCTAGTATTCTAACGAAGGAAACGAAGTTGACAAATAACTATGCATAAATATAGATCCCCTTTGAATATAAAAAACAGAAAATAAGCTTAGTCCAAAATTTGGAATTGTTTTCATTGTCCATTCTAATGTCATGTAACAAATGGAGAAGTCTCATTTCTTTTCCTTTGATTTATATACTAGCCTCTACATTTCTACACGAATTCCACTTTTTAATTAGATGCCACTTTTTTAATTAAATATATATTGATTTATTTAAATATTTAAATAATTTTTTTTAGTTCAATTGTGTGAAAATAAAAATGTCAGAAAAGAGAGGTGGAATAAAAAAACAACAATTTAACAGGATGTTCGAAAATCTTAATTTTGAAGAACATAAAACAGAGTAGTGAGGAAGAAGAAAATCCGATGGGTGAGTTTTTTTGAACCGGTTTTGATCAATCCAATACCGGCGAGAATATGATCCCCAGCGGTCTCAACATTTCACGAACAATTCTGATGGGAATTTTGCACAAAGACCTCACATTATTCACTTACAATGACCAATTTGCCCAGCAATTGAAGGCAAACGACCACTCGTTTTGTTCGAAATGGACAATGATTTTGATCGAAAATCATCTTTTCTAACGAAGTGCATTTTCACCTCGGCGGCTATATCGAAAGGCATAACTACGGCATTTAGGTGTGCTCACTAGAGCGTACCAGGTTACAAGTAAAAAAAAAAAGTTCGCCGTACACCTTCGAATATGAAGTATTATTGAAAGGTAGTTTCAAAAAAAAAAATATTTTTTTATTCCGAACGTAGGGGGTCGCGCTTTTACATTTTTCTATATAACTTCTGCATTTATAAACGGATTTTAAAGTGTGATACATCGATGTTTTTGTCTCGACGAGGCCGATTTTTTTGTCTTTGAAGTCAGAAGAGTTTCATGATTTTATGCGAGCTTTAATTTTCTGATATTAGAGTGGTACATTAGGGTAGTAGCAACTGAGATATGATGGGTAAGTACCAGAAGGGGGTGCTTGAGCTCAATGACTTCAAAGACAAAAAAATCGGCCTCGTCGAGACAAAAACATCGATGTATCACGCTTTAAAATCCGTTTATAAATGCAGAAGTTATATAGAAAAATGTAAAAGCGCGACCCCTACGTTCGGCATAAAAAAGATAAAAAAAATTTTTTGAAACTACCTTTCAATAATACTTCATATTCGAAGGTGTACGGCGAACTTTTTTTTGAGGTACGCCCTAGTGCTCACTCTCTTTGTTGGAAAATATTTTAAATGATCGCCAAAATTAACGAATTTATGCTTCAGAAAATCAATTCATAGACATAATCTTGATATAACAGTTGATAGTTCTCCCAGTCATGCCGTGATAATAAAGTTTTTTTGTGTTTACATTTTATTATATTGTGTCATCCTATGGTTTCAGCAATACATTGTTTCATGCCAGACCGCGATATAAATATATATTATTTTCAAGTCTCTGTCAAACAACAGGCACATATTTTTATTTTTTTTTTATTATTGGCGAAACTTAATTAAATTGAATGAATTAATTAAAACGAACGTAAAGCCGTAATAAAAGAAAATTAAAATAAAACCACCGATGCCACAACAACGGCATCGAAATATTCAAAATAAACACAGGCGCCAAAATCACCGAAAATTATATCAACTCTACGACGCACACACATGCACCCACACACTGATCCACTCGCATAGTTACACCACCACATCCATGTTTTGGGGGCAAACGAGAGCGTGGTGTACGTGCGGCAGATAAATGTGTGGCAAATGAAACATGTCGGCTTCAACAAGTTACAACATCCGCCGGATGTATGAATATTACATCTGTTGAAATTATTTGGAGGCACACACACTCTCGCTCACAATATAAATTCATTACGCTTGCGATTTACGGCTAACATATACTGTGGATCAAAGTAAATAATGTTAGAAAGCTATTGTTTTGCCTTCGAAATTAACATATCGAATATAGTAAAATCGATTGACATTTTAATTCTATTACTTACACTGTCCAACAAAACTATGACTTTTTGATTGGACCAGAATAGCGAACCTATAATTTTGAAAGGTAATGCAGAGTAGATCAATTTTGTAGAATTAACAGCTGATATGAGTTTCTTTCTAGTGTGGTTCAAAATTTTCAAGTGAAAAAAATGTTGTAAGTTAATGTCTGAGAGAATGAATTATTATTGTCAAAAGTGTATATTGCGAAATTTCATAAGGATTATATTTGTGGAAGATCTTAACCTCCGCTCTTTATGAGTCAATTTGAATAATTTTTTTTTTTTGAGAAAATCAAAAAAGTCAAGGATTTTTAAGGATTAAAATATTCTATGAAAATTTTGCCCGTAAATTTAATTTTAGACAATTAAAAAACTAACAAAAATAGTAGGAAAATTGGGTTAATTTTTTTATAGATTAAAGTCCAAGAGCCCATCCCTTTGTCTATTCAAACTATGCGTTGGGCAAAATTAGAAAAAAATGTGAAGTGAAACTTCATTTCTAAAAGGAAAAGTAACTTGAAACAATCTTGTTCCTAAGATTGTATGGTTTCAGGAAAGGAAACAACTCGAAGGTTTTATAAAACTCTTTTCACTCTTTATTTAGAAATCACCGCACAGTGTCGCGGTTTCATACAACGAGTGGCCAAAACTAGAATGAGTTATCGTAGAAATTTGAAATTTGGTACATGCTTTTATAGCAACTAGATATGATTATGGATGAAATTTCGAAAAAATTGGGGACACAATATATGAGTCATTCCATGCCAAACTGGCCAAAAAAAATTTCATATCGCTCCGATTTTCCCGAAAATTTCAGAAAATATTCTTCTTTAAAGAAGATTTTACACGTCTCTTAGGCAAAAAATCTTAAAATTTTCTTTGCAGAGTTATAGATATTGCAATTTACACAAAAAATTGAAAATCCAGTTGACGAGTGTATTTAAAATCCTTGTATTTGGTAATCCGTTTAACCGATTTCAAAATTTTATACCTTGTTCGAAAGGTCTTCAGGAGTACTTTAACCTACCTAACCACTTTAAATTTATTTCAATTCCGGTTGAGTTTTACAAACAATTAATTATTTTCAATTGTGGTATTGATGTTTTAAAATGATTACATCAGTACATTGCATCATCCCAAAACACTCTAAGATCATTTCTAAAATGATGTGATGTGTTTTTCATGTGGTCTGACCATTTTAAGCAGCAGATTTATATATATATATATATATATATATATATATATCAACATAACATTATGAACCAAATATAACAGAAATAATAGAAGCAAAACAGATAGCTTCCCATCTGGTTAATTTTTAGGAAAATTTGGTTTGAAAATTTAGAATTTATAAAAAAGGGAGTTTACAGAAAAAATTGAAAAAATAATGTTTTAAACATTTGCGGTAAGAGTTATTTTAGTCCAGTTTCAATACCACTTCATCATTTGGTTTTTGAAATGACAATTTTCTTGCCATATTTAGACTTAAATTATCATAAACGATTCAACTGATGTATGTACATTCAGATTTGCTTTGGATTGGATAACCATTATTTCAATTAAATCGTTATTGTAATTAATTCATAAGTTTTTTTTTTTTCATGAATGATACTTGATTCGTGAATTAATATCATATTTATTGTGTAGCCACTTGTAATTACTCGAACCATATCCCGTCTTCACCATGTCGACATATAACAACATTTCGTTTTATATAGCTGTTTCCTTACTGGAATAGTCCTTTTACATATTAGTTTTTTACTGGTCGCATCACATTATTGTAAGCCTGGTGTAGCTTCAATCATATATACCGTGGTTTTTATACACATTTTTGTCATGGGATTGTGCACTAAAAAAATATGCACACTTCATTAGCAGGTATTAGCAGCTGAAGTAGACATTTTTTGATTCGAAATACGTGCAACCTTATTCAAAATAAAAATTGGAGATATAAAACAAGTAAAAACGGATTGCATTCCACAGAGGTTGTCGGTTTTCGTAGAAGTGCAGTAATATTACAGGAAAATATAATTTTTTTAATATAGCCAAACCAAAACAAATACAAATATTGAAAAAATAATTTTATAAATAAATATAATATTTTAATTATTTCAAACCATTATTTATTTCAAATCAAAAAACAAATATTATTATATTTATATTTTCAAAAAGCTTAAATACCATGAATATTGGTAGATAGTGGTTGCTACAGTTGGTTGTATTTCCATTCTATTTTAGCTCCAAAAGTACAAATTTTGAAAATCCATTATCAGACGTACATAGTGCAAAATAACCTAACTACATGATTCAATCAATTTTTGCCGTAAAAGAAAAATTACGTATTTGGAAAAACTTTTTATTTTGCGTGTCTATGCAGTCAGGGGAATGTATACACCGAATTCCATGATTCCAGCTGCGCCCATTTGGTTAGTACCATTTTTACCCCCTTGACGTTTCTACGCAATTCGAATTTCATCATTCTAGCTGTAGTCGTTTAGTTGGTATTATTTTTTATCCCTCTGTACCATTGCATCCCTTGAAAGTACGAATTTCGAAAAATTCGTTTATTTTCCGTGTCTACACCGTCAGAGGAATGTATACTCCGAATTGCATGACTCTAGCTGCGGTCATTTGGTTGGTACTATTTGTATCCCCTTTTTCCATTTTAACCCCAAATAGTAGGAATTTCGAAATATCAGTTTATTTTTCGTGTCTACACAGTCAGAGGAGGAATTTCATGACTCTAGCTGCGGTCATTTGACTGGTACTATCTTTATCCCCTTTTTTCATTTTAACTCCAAAAAGTACGAATTTTAAAAAATCCGTGTATTTTACTTGTCTATGCAATCAGAGGAATGTATACACCGAATTTCATTATTCTAGGTACAGCCGTTTGGTTGGTACCATTTTTATGTATACTCCGAATTGCATGACTCTAGCTGCGGTTATTTGGATGGTACTATTTGTATCCCCTTTTTCTATTGTGACCCCAAAAAGTAAAAATTTCAAAAAATCAGTTTATTTTCGTGTCTACACAGTCAGAGGAATGTATACTCCGAATTTCATGACTCTAGCTGTGGTCATTTGATTGGTACTATTTTGATCCCCTTTTTTCATTTTAATTTTGAAAAATCCGTGTGTTTTACTTCTCTACGCAATCAGAGGAATGTATACACCGAATTTCATTATTGTAATCCCCTTTTTTCATTTTAACTCCAAAAAGTACGAATTTTGAAAAATCCATGTGTTTTACTTCTCTATGCAATCAGAATTTCATTATTCTAGGTACAACCGTTTGGTTGGTACAATTTTTATCCATCTATTCCCATTTTACCCCTTAAAAGTAAGAATTTGGAAAAAATACTTTTATATTATGTATCTACTCGATGAGAGGAATGTACACAATTTCGTGTTTCTAGCTGTTGTCGTTTAATATGTACCATTTTTATCCCTTCTTTGCCCCATTTCACCCCCTACAAATAAGAATCACTTTATGGTGCACTTTTGTGCTATAAGGGGAATGCGCATATCAAATATCAAGCAAATATAAACAGACATATTGAAAAAACATGCTTTAATACGCTAAAATATGAGGGATTATTATGGGTATTTTTAGTCCTTGTGAGGGAAAAAAGTTTCCCTTTGGGCCGATTTCGCCCCGTTTCAATCCCAACCGATCTACGACTATAAGACGCATTTATGGAAAATTTGGACCTTCTTTTCGTTTAGATGCTAGAGTGCTTTCAACAGACGGACGGACGGACATGGCTAGATCGTCTTAGAATTTTATGACGATCAAGAATATATATACTTTATAGGGTCGATATTTCAAGGTGTTACAAGCGGAATGACAAAGTTAGTATACCCCCATCCTGGAGGTGGAGGGTATAACAATATATATTTTTTTGCAAGCTGCGAAAGTCGGAAATTATATTAAAATATTACCTTCAATGATGCCTTAGATGTTTACAAAGTACTTGCTTATACAATATAATATATAATTGAACAAGTACTTTTTCTTCATTATAACTGAGTCATTTTGATATTGACTATTTTGTTATAGAATTATTGCTTTTAAAATATGTGCCACATAAATAACTTATTTTCAAAATTCTTTTAAAGTTTTCTTGCCCAGACTGTTTTCTACTAACTTGCACTAAATGATTTGTAAAATTCTTAAAAAAACTTTCTCGATTTTGGCCGCAGCCGTGACATTGTGCACCGGCGCTTATAACTACAAATGCTCGCTTCTATTGTTCGATGTGAATTGATTTTCCAGAGCAACTGATCTGCCTTTTATAAACAAATTCAGATTGAAATAATCGAGTAGCTTACAATATTGAACAAGTAAAGTAAATATCAACATGTGGCATAATGAATATTGACAGGCTGTATGAATGTAAATATCAACAAGTGGTTTGATATTGTACATTCATACATGTGTGTCGAATAAAATAGTAATAGAACTAATAATTTGTTTCATACTCCCCCTCTGATGCTGAAGGCGGCCCGACGATTCATCAGCCTTATATTGTAATTTCTAAAACGTCCTCTTCGTCTTAAGTTGCATATAGGTTGGGCCGTATCTTCATTCACGGAATGTGCTGAGGTTAATGTTGTAGCTGAATAGGTTTCTAGTGGTATGTTAATGTTTTGAGTTCTTCCCAAGACCGTCGTGGCACATTCAGGTTGATTATTGGTTATTATCATTGTAGGAACTTCTTTTGTATAACCAACGAGAGCTTCATCTTCGATTCTGGAGTCTTTATGTACTGATTGTATTCGACTGGCGTATTCGATGTTGTATATGTCTGCACCCTCCCCCTGGGGGAGAACTTCCCCAAGAACATATCTACTGTCATCTGTATGCAAAATATATGGTTCGCTATACTCTTCATGTTTTAATATTGGAGTTAGTTTTCCCTGTTGGTCTTCATTCGGCTCAATAAAATCCTTTAACAAATGGATGTCCATAGAATACAATGGTACGAACCAGAGTTACAAGCGGCGGCGGAAACAAAAGTTGTGTTTTCATTTGCTAATTTTAAAAATGTTAAAATTTCTGCTACTGTATGTTTACTAAATAATAACAATATTATGATAGATCAGGACATTTTCAGTGTAAAACATTGTAATTGTAATCACAAATGTGATGATATTTTATTGAAGCGCCATATTTTTAGGGATATAACAGATTTTTAATTTATCCGATTTCCTCTACCAACATTGGGATGTGTGATGTAAGTAATTTATCGGAAAGTAGTATAGTAAAGGGTGATTTTTTAGCTATTATCTTTTTGGCAACACTGGTTTAAACAGCTGACGCACGTTTCGTGTTTTGTTTCACTGTCAAACATCTTCAGTTTGGTCTATAATTTAACCATGAATCGTCTTACAAACAAACAGCGCTTGCAAATTATTGAATATTATTATCAAAATGCGTGCTCTGTTAAGAAAGTTCATCGCGCGCTTACATTTTATGGTCAGTTTAATCGACCCACTGAAGCGGCTATTCGGGCTATTGTGACTAAATTTCGCACCAAATTTACATTGTTGGACATTAAACCACCAACACGCTTACGTAGAGTGCGCAGCTGTATCGGCCAGTGTTAAAGATGGCCATCAATTATCGATTCGTCGCCGTTCGCAGCAATTGGGCCTCTGTTACTCAAAAACGTGGAAAATTTTGCGTATGCCAAAATTGGAAAATTGGAAGCGGATGGACCATTTGAGGCGCAGACAAGGTCAACATTTGCATGAAATAATCTTCAAACATTAAATTATATGGATTCAAATAAAGATTTCATGCATTTTTCTGAATTTTATGTGTTTTTTTTTTTTTGAAAAGCTTTCCTATAGCTTTTAAAAATTCACCCTTTATATACACAAAAGAGTTGCGTTACTGATTGACTTAACAGTGGCCAGCGTCCAGACCAAACGGATGAAATTGTCAGAGTAGTTCCCAAATATGACGTAGACGCCGACTAAGAAATGGTTTTACGAAATTCGTACTTTTAGGGGATATAAAGGGACAAAAAGGAATAAACATCGATCCTTCATCCTGACTAAACGGCAGTAGTTAGAAACATGAAAATCGGTGAGTTCCTTGCACTGACCACGCAGAAGAGCTACAAATAGGGATTTTTCGAAATTTGTACATTTAAGGGGCGAGCGGGACAAAAAGGGATACAAATTGTACCATCTAAAGTATTACAGCTAGAATCGTGAAATTTAGTATGTAAATTCCTCTGAAGCGCAATAAAATTGGATTTTTCGAAATTCTAATTTTAAGGGATAAAAAATGTAGCAATTTAAGTCTAGTCGTGAAATTTGGTGTCTAAATTCCTCGGACGACGTAGAAGTGCAAATCTAAATGGATTTTTCGAAGTTTGCACCTATAAGGGCTGAGCGAGACAAAAGGCATAAAAATGATACCTGCTAAAGTAATAGAGCTAGAATCGCGAGATTTGGTATGTAAATTCCTCATATCACATAGAAGCGCAATATAAATGCAATTTTGTACTTTTAAGGGGTGAGCGGCACAAAAAGGAATAACAAATGGTACAAACTAAAGTATTGCAGCTAGAATTGCGAAATTTGACATGTAAATTCCTTTGACCACGTAAAATTGGATTTTTCGAAATTTGTACTTATGAGGAGGATGCGGGACGACAAGTGATAGACGTGTTACTAAATAAAGTACATATTTTTAGGGGAAGCAAAAACACCTGTTACCTATAGTGATTTTTCAAAATATGTACTTTTTGGGAAAGAAGTGCAAAAAGTTATAAAAGAGGAAACAAGAGATCGAAGATATAAAAGGTTGTAAGTTTTTGTACAAAACTGAATAGAAATGATAAACATTATATTTACATAAGAAAGGAGTTCAGCTAAAATAGTGCACATCGACAATCTTGGAGGAAGTTTCCAAAGTACTATTTTAGATTTTTCTATATCCACTAAATTAAAATTCAATTAATACAAAACAAAAACAGATATGAATAATACTGATAACAAATAACTGGATTTCCGCGTGCGAAGTAGCGGATACTGCTAATACAATAATGTATTGTATTTAATAATTAAGAAGGATAATACCGTTTAACCGAGTATCTGTTTCAAACATTGACATTTCTGTCATTTCAAGTTTTAATTTAAAATCATGTCTGTTGCTGCGATTAGCTGCATTCGGCCTCACTGCTGAACACAACAAGAACTGCTGTTAACTAAATATTGTGGCATATCCTGCAACGATTTCAGTCTGTAAGAGTGCGGAGTGACTTGAGTGTTTGTATATACCTACATATACATATATTTATTATATGTGTCTACATAAACACTAATAGCGGCTATTTTTCAAGTGGAATTCAGCCAAACAAAACCTAAGAGGCCAGAGCCAAGGAATAATACTCCAAAAAACGTGCCGTGCGATAGCTTTTGATGATAAAGCTTAACACAATCCTCATTTGTTATGGAGAAGATGCAGGGTTGCCAAGTGTACAAAATTCTTGAATTCTTGAATTCTTGAATTCTTGAATTCTTGAATTCTTGAATTCTTGAATTCTTGAATTCTTGAATTCTTGAATTCTTGAATTCTTGAATTCTTGAATTCTTGAATTCTTGAATTCTTGAATTCTTGAATTCTTGAATTCTTGAATTCTTGAATTCTTGAATTCTTGAATTCTTGAATTCTTGAATTCTTGAATTCTTGAATTCTTGAATTCTTGAATTCTTGAATTCTTGAATTCTTGAATTCTTGAATTCTTGAATTCTTGAATTCTTGAATTCTTGAATTCTTGAATTCTTGAATTCTTGAATTCTTGAATTCTTGAATTCTTGAATTCTTGAATTCTTGAATTCTTGAATTCTTGAATTCTTGAATTCTTGAATTCTTGAATTCTTGAATTCTTGAATTCTTGAATTCTTGAATTCTTGAATTCTTGAATTCTTGAATTCTTGAATTCTTGAATTCTTGAATTCTTGAATTCTTGAATTCTTGAATTCTTGAATTCTTGAATTCTTGAATTCTTGAATTCTTGAATTCTTGAATTCTTGAATTCTTGAATTCTTGAATTCTTGAATTCTTGAATTCTTGAATTCTTGAATTCTTGAATTCTTGAATTCTTGAATTCTTGAATTCTTGAATTCTTGAATTCTTGAATTCTTGAGTTCTTGAATTCTTGAATTCTTGAATTCTTGAATTCTTGAATTCTTGAATTCTTGAATTCTTGAATTCTTGAATTCTTGAATTCTTGAATTCTTGAATTCTTGAATTCTTGAATTCTTGAATTCTTGAATTCTTGAATTCTTGAATTCTTGAATTCTTGAATTCTTGAATTCTTGAATTCTTGAATTCTTGAATTCTTGAATTCTTGAATTCTTGAATTCTTGAATTCTTGAATTCTTGAATTCTTGAATTCTTGAATTCTTGAATTCTTGAATTCTTGAATTCTTGAATTCTTGAATTCTTGAATTCTTGAATTCTTGAATTCTTGAATTCTTGAATTCTTGAATTCTTGAATTCTTGAATTCTTGAATTCTTGAATTCTTGAATTCTTGAATTCTTGAATTCTTGAATTCTTGAATTCTTGAATTCTTGAATTCTTGAATTCTTGAATTCTTGAATTCTTGAATTCTTGAATTCTTGAATTCTTGAATTCTTGAATTCTTGAATTCTTGAATTCTTGAATTCTTGAATTCTTGAATTCTTGAATTCTTGAATTCTTGAATTCTTGAATTCTTGAATTCTTGAATTCTTGAATTCTTGAATTCTTGAATTCTTGAATTCTTGAATTCTTGAATTCTTGAATTCTTGAATTCTTGAATTCTTGAATTCTTGAATTCTTGAATTCTTGAATTCTTGAATTCTTGAATTCTTGAATTCTTGAATTCTTGAATTCTTGAATTCTTGAATTCTTGAATACTTGAATTCTTGCATTGAGTCTACTTATTTTCTACTTAAACACCAATCGTTGGCAACCCTGTACTCTTTCTAACTAGGTGGTGGAAGGTAAGCGTCTAATAAAATGAATAAAAATGTGTTGTATAATTTGTTGGTGAAAATTAAAAAATAACAATAACCGTCCAAGAGGCCTCCTCAGCAGCAGCCAGCCAGCACTACATCCATCCAGTCGTTCGTTCCTTCATGCATTCCTGCCTCCTTGCCGACATTGTTGATTGGATGGTGTGTCCAGGTTGTTGGAAATGAGCCTTCCCGCTCCGCTCCAAGAAGGCTAGTTAGAGAAGTGCCGCAGACATAGTCGGCTGCAGAGTCTTGGCTGTGCAGACACACCATCAACAGCAACGTACATTGTACATTAGATTTAATTGGTTTTCGTGTTGTGATTTCAATTCCACAACATAAGAATTGCTCCTTTGCGTCGTCGTCTTTCGTCTTTGCCATTTTAGCCTTTGGTCTTGTTCTCGGTTCTCGTTCTCAGCAATTACAGCCAAAGTGTGAAAATCGTATTATGTTTTCGTGGATTGCAAAAAAGACAAAGGTGGCGGGAGCGAGACAGGAGATTTAATGTTATTTGTTGAGTTATTTTTTAATTTAAGGGATAAAAGAAGATTTTGTTCCAGAATAATTTATTTCGTGGCCAATTAAGGGCCAACATTTAACTTGAAGTCTTAATATTGAAAAAGAGAGAACGCAAAGGTTTGTGTTCCACTTACAACAGACCATTGCCCGTGAAACTGATTATATTCAGCATATTCTACTTACAGACTGCAAAGTTAGGTGATTGAACGAAGATCCCCTTTCCCCATCTAAACGGATAAGACTGTATGACTAAAACCTTGAAAGATTGAACCAAAGATAGTAAATGAGGGAAAATTGAACAATATAACTTTAGTTTGTGGCGAATAAGGGAAGAAAACAAAAGAACAAATAGATTTTTTCTAATTTAATTAATATTTTAATCTAATTAATATTTTACAGGTGACGATTTGATTCAATATCAAATGTAATGTTAGTAATACATGAAAGAATTTTTTGAAAAATATTTTTATAAAAGAAACAAATTGGTTTCATGAATTATCGTGTTTATTACGATTGGACGCCCAATTTTATGTAAATTTCCATTAAGTGACACTGTTCTCATATTTGGTATTTATACGAATTTCAATTGGATTAAGGGGATACACTACAGACATAAAAATAAATTTTTATTGTGTGGAAATTATTAAACGATTTCGATGTGATAAAAAATGTTGGAAACCGTTTTGCAGCATAAATGTTGTTAACTAATAAAAATTATATAAAAATTTTAAAAATAATTCTGTTTCAAAATTTTTATCAAAAAAATGTTGCATTTTTTTGTAAAAAAATCCTCATGATTTCTGTTTTGAAGGCCTACAGTAGTTACAGAAATATCAGCAAAATAGTGGAAATATGCATGTGTATTTACTTTGTTTTTTAAATATCTTAGCAGGCAAAATTTATTAAAAAAAATATTTTATTTATTTTTTCCGTTGTAAGTAGCTACATTTATGCCGACAAATCAAAATAATATGTGGATAAATCCATATACATAACAATTACAAGGGATTTATGATTAGTTTGGCTTTTCGAATCTTTGACAACAATCATCAAATTTTTTGCAGTATCAAATGATGAGAAGTCAATTTCATGTGTTTGCTTGGCTAATCAATATTTCGGCCTCCATTTCCTTGCTATACTTTTCATTCAGATTATTAAAAAATTTACTTACGAAGCTTTTAATTTTTGGAATTTCGATCATTTCCTAAATACAGAACAAATATTTCCTAAAAATAATACCCATATCATTATACCCTCCACCTCGAGGTGGAGGGTATAATGTTTATATTTGCTTATTATTTGGCATGCACATTATCCTTATAAAAAAATCGTGCACCATAAAGTGATTCTTATTTGTAGGGGGTGAAATGGGACAAAAAAGGGATAACAAGTAAAAACGGCGTTAAGTTCGGCCGGGCCGAACTTTATTACCCTCCACCATGGATTGCATTCCACAGAGGCTGTCGATTTTCGTAGAAGTGCAGTAATATTACAAGAAAATATAATTTTTTTAATATAGCAAACAAATACAAATATTGAAAAAATAATTTTATAAATAAATATAACATTTTTTTTTCAAGCCACGTTTATAAGTCAAGGCTACCAATACGCTTATAATATATATATCGAAATAATACTTCAAATCATTTCAAAAAGTAAATATACGACAGCAATCTCCAACAAATCCATTATCTCTCAAGTGCAAGATAAACTAACTTCATGATAAACTGACCTCATGAAAAAAATAAAAAATACAAATTTGGAAGGCTACCAGTACGTTTACACTATATATATATATATTGAAATAATACTACAAGTCAATTCAAAAAATAAATATTCTTATATTTATATTTTCAAAAAAGCTTAAATATCATAAATATTGGTAGGTATTGGTTGCCACAGTTGGTTGTATTTCCATTCTATTTTAATACAAATTTTGAAAATCTATTATCTCATGTACATAGTGTAAAATAACTTAACTTCATGATTCAACCAATTTTTGCCTTAAAAGTATGAATTTGGAAAAATCTTCTTATTTTGCGTGTCTTTGCAGTTTCATGATTCTAGCTGCGCCCATTTGGTTGGTACCATTTTTATCCCCTTTTTCCAATTTTACCCCCTAAAGAGTACGACTATCTAAAATCTCTTTATTTTACGTGTCTACGCAATTAGAGGGAATTTTGAATTTCATCATTTTAGCTGTATTCGTTTAGTTGGTACTATTTTTATTTTATACCATGTTTATCCCTCTATTCCCATTTTATCCCTTAAAAGTATGAATTTGGAAAAAATACTTTTATATTATGTCACTACTCAGTTAGAGGTAAAATGGGAATTGAGGGATAAAAATGGTACCAACCAAACGGCTGCCCCTAGAATAATCAAATTCGGTGTATACATTCCTCTGATTGCAAAGACACTTAGAATACACGGATTTTTCAAAATTCGTACTTTTTGGGGTTATAATGGAAAAAGGGGATAAAATAGTACCAACCAAATGAGTCATGAAATTCGGAGTATACATTCCTTTGACTAAGTGGAGTGTATGGGAGCTATATCTAAATCTGAACCGATCTGGCTCAAATTCACCATAGATATGCCAAATTTGAAGCATATGGAGTAAAATATGTGGTTTCTAGAGCGGAGAAAGTCAAATCGGGTGCGACATGTGTATGGAGCCTATATCTAAATCTGAACCGATTTCCTTTAAATTAAATAGGTCTCGTCCATGGACCGCAAAACTAACTCATGCCAATTTTTGTTACTATCGGACTATAATTGCGGCCTGTACTTTTATTACAACAATAGAGGGACGGACAGACAGACAGACGGACATTGCTAAATCGATTCAAAAAGTGATTCTAAGTCGATCGGTATACTTAACAATGGGTCTATCTTTCTTCCTTTTGGGTGTTACAAACAAAGACATAATGCTCTCGTGGAGTGTTTAAATAACACATAACAGCCTGATAATTCAGATTATATATACGTTTTATGGTAGAAACATAAATGTAGCTCACTTTCATCATAACTGTTTCTAGTTGAAATATAAGGTGTCGTGCCAAATTTAAAGCAAACCGGTGGAAACATGTGGAGCGAAAAGTCAAATCGAGAGGGAAATTTGTGTGTGAGCCAATATATATATCTGAACTGATCTGACCGGCTTTCACCGAAGCTATTTCTGGATGAAATGTAAGGTGTTGTGTCAAATTTGGTTAAAATGTGTGGATCTGAACTCATCTGAACCACTCTTAGAAATTAAAAATTAATATAAATATGTTATTCCTCTTAAGTTCACTTATTCATTGATTACAACTTTAAGGAACTAGACTCAGTTGTCGAGCAGCATAGTGTTGCAAAGGATCCATCTGTCGCAACTGCTCGCCGATCCGACAAATTTGGTGTACACAGAACAACGTTACAACAAATGTTTATGTTAGATCATAAGCTGTTCCTAGGGTTTGTGAGTCCCAGGATAACGGGAAAATATATTTTTTAGGTATGTCCAATATGGTTTAAATATCAACATTTACTGTAACTGGTGTACTTTTTTAAAATACTGACGTATTACGATTTAAAATATTTTACAAATTATTTATTAGATCACAAATAATCGTCAGAATTGAAGGTGTCATAAAATTGGACAGTCACTAGTACAAGTGACTGACACCTACACTAGATTCAAAATTAAAAAAAAAAGTTTAAGGAAACAAAGAAACCTGAGAAAGTTACGACGTCATTATTTTGGAAGATTCATTCGCCTAGAGGCAAAAATAGTCCACAGAAAAATGGGGAAATATTCTAAACTGTAAAAACAATATAAATATTACAAAACTATTAATATTAATTAACTAAATTCATAAAAAACAATTGAAATGATCCAGTCATTAGATTTTACAGAGGCTCATTTAAATATACCGAAGGCTATATTTCCATTTCTTTTGGATTTTTCTTGTTTCTTGAATTAATTTTGACACTATTTCAGCCATAGTATTGTCATTATGATATTTTTGTTTCACAATAAATCAAATAACACAAATATCAAATAAAATAAAATTCACAAATATCCTTAAAATTTGTGCTCAGTTTTTACATTTCTTTCTATTTATGCATAAACTTCGCACGCGCAAAGCCAGTTATTTGCTATTAGTTACACTCATACACAGTCAAAGGAATGTGCTTGTCGAATTGCACAATTTTAGCTGAACTTCCCTCGTATGTATAATTTTTTATCATTTTCTACCCACTTTCGAACAAAAAATTACAATCGTAGAGCCTTTTATATCCTCAATCGCATGTTTCTAGCCTTAAAAGTACAAATATCGAAAAATGTAATTAAACTGCACTTCTACGTGATCATAGGAATTTACATACCAAATTGCACGATTCAGCAGCAAATACTATAGTTGGAAAATCCCGTTTAGTCAGGACGAAGAGTCGATGTTTATCCCTTTTTGTGTCATTTTACCTCCTTAAAGTACGACTTACGTAAAACCCTTTCTTAGTCGGCGTCTACGTCATACATTTGGGAAATACCCTGATAATTTCTCAGCAAACCAAATGTCCCGAAATCGTTACGAATGTCTGTAAAAGTTTCCGAAATCGGAACCGATTTCTTTCAGAATTCTTTCCGAAAAATGTATAGGAGGCTTGACACGATTTCTGAAATATTCGTCGGGAGAAATTCTTCTATTTCTCCGGAGAAATCTATCAGATTTCTGACCGAATTCTGAAGTAAAATCCTTGGGAAATTCTAAGGATATTAACGACACATCGAAACGAAATCTGAACGTAAAGTTGCAGAAATTCTGATATTTTTGAAGATATATCGTGCAGATATCTGATCGAAATCTTCACAAAAATCATGTGAATATCTGATAATTATGCAGAAATATCGTTCCGAAATCTGTACTAAAAATATGTCGTTGTCAAAGATTTGCCTTTCAGATTTCCTGCAGAGTTCGGAAATACAATCTTTCAGAATTCTGGTTGTATTATCGTCTAGTATTTTATTAATTTTATAAGGCAAAAAATTGCTATTTTTGTAATATTTATGTGACAGATATGTATTTGTCATATAAATAAAATACATTACTTCATAAGTAAACTAAATGGCTAGATTCACAGCCGCTGTATATTCTAAAATTAATCCTTAATATCATCCGACAGTCCATATTATACTTGAACTGGAATATACGCCTGAAACTATAAGCAAAATGGAGTTAATTTGTGTTTACATTTTGTCATCCTATCGCCCCTTAATAGGGCTACATACTTTCAAAGAGCCCCTTTTTTGGAAGAAATGTTTTAAATACCCTACGATGCAGATATCAGTGTCGGAATAAAGAGGAGAATATCTGTTAAAAATACGTCAAACTTCGTGAGTCTGTATATACTAAGTTCAGCATACTAAAACAATTTTATAATAAACTAAAATTAGTACTATCACATGATTCCAGAACGTTTGGCGAAGTTGTTTCAGAGCTTTGAACATTTTCTTCAAATAATTCTGGCTCCCGATTTACTTTTTTCCGAAATGCTTGACGCGACAGACAATGTGCAGAATTATCTGACTCAAGAAAAAATCTGAAGATTTGGTTTGCTGGGTTCATGAGCCTGGCTTCAACCGTTTGGTCTGTGCGCTGGTCAATGATAAGTCAGTCAGTCAGTAATATATACATATTAATATTACCTCAATTTTCCGATCTTTTCAAAAAATCGAATTTGATGATAGTAAAATATGTTTTTAACACTTGAAAATTAAAATGTCAAGCACGATTGTGATGAGAAATGGAATATTTGAAACCTTTTAGAAAATAGTGGATTTTTTTAAATCCGCAATTTGCAAA
This sequence comes from Polietes domitor, assembly GCA_947397865.1. NCBI lineage: Eukaryota > Metazoa > Arthropoda > Insecta > Diptera > Muscidae > Polietes > Polietes domitor. The sequence goes on along the minus strand of OX377618.1, from coordinate 221,353,398 downwards.
CGCAAATTCACCATAATCTGTAATTTGTGAAAAAAACACGTCTTCTCAATTCCAGCTATTATGTTCCAAGAGCAACTATTTTTCGGTATGCCTACACTGTGCAGATCTACGGGTTGAATATGAAAAATATAGCTAATGTCTCTATTTAATTATTATACTACATTTGTGTCAAAGTTTAAAGTTGCAATCGAAAAAATTTCGATTCACTCTCAAAGCCGTGCAACTAAAGATGCCACAAACTTTGCAAACCTTCCCTTTCATCCGACATCATCCCCCTTTGTTTAATAAACTTCGTAAACCAAAGATCATTTATTTGTGTCAGATTTTCTCCAAACCTCCAAACGCTTGTATGTGGATATGTGCTCTTGCCTGCTGTCCTCGGCTGCACAGATTTATCTCAATTCACAGTCGACAACAACTTTTCAATTCCATTTGTCCTGTCAAAAAAGGAAAAAATAAAAAATAGACTCAGACATTATTATTTGTTGTGCTGCTACAACTTTGTCTCAGTTGGGGCAAAAAGCCTTATCATGTTAATGGTCCGACCCATGGTCTTGACCATGACCAAGACTGAGAACGAGACATCTCAACATGACCATCTGGCCAACCTTGAAAATATGTATCCAAATTACAAATTGTATACAAATTATGTTGTATAACAAATTACTTTGTTGTAACGCCATTCATAACATTCTGTTTTCATATTCGTCTTCTTCCCTTCTCTTCGTTGGCTTGTAAATCATTTGTCAATCCATAAATGTTGTATTCCGCTGTTTTATTAATGACCAGAAACAAAGTCATTTGTATCACTTCAGTTGGTGGCTAATTAGGCCGAAATGAAATGGAAAGGGGAGAAATAGCAAATATATGGCAAATATGATGGTAGAACTGACCAAGTCCACATTTTGATTAAAAACACTACACAAAAAAAAGTTTGTAAAAATAATAAATTTTGAATTTTACATATAAATATCATAATTTCTCTAAAATTTTACCGCACTTCTCCAATCTGTCGGAAATACTGACATACTTAACGTAATTTTTACATCGTATCCGCTGTTTCAGATAAATATTTGCTAGTCATCAGAACTGGCAATCGAATATTCTCTCACAACCCTATGATAGATCAAGATAAAAATAAAACTGAAACCCCACTATGTCTTCCGGTGCCATATGGACTTGATCTAATTTTCCTTTCGACCGGTGAAATGTTGAAATATGTATTCGTTTTCATGTCGACATACATACATACATGTGTCTACATCAAGGTTTTTGGCAGATATTGAGGTTTGCTTTTGGTAACAAAAGTTCATTGTTATTTCAGTAGACAGGATTTTGGCGTTGAGGTTTTGTGAGTGCGGTGCAATGGGATGGGATGCGTATGAGTGATATTAATCTAGTTTCTATTCACAGCACAAAGGCATAAATTATACGTCATGCGGTTCAAGCGGTTAAAATGGAGTTTTACTGAGAACGACATATTTTCTGGAGAAATTAATTTCGTTGCTATTTAACTGTAAATTATTATAATAAATGCTGTCTCGTTGAAGGAGTTGGAAAAAATCATGATGTTTTCGTGCAAAAACAACAATTTAATATTCAATGAATTTTTGGTTAATCGGCATATTGATATGAAATTTTGCATCCGATTGAGTTCGTTCGAACACTTTAAATAATTAGGTTTTTTGTGAGAAGAAACACAGAATTCCAGAAGTAAAGGGAAAAGTCACCAATAATATGACTTTTTACCAATTTTAATTTTACAGATTTGGTTTTGTACACATTTTCTTGCAAATAAATGCGCTTAAAGTAAAAAAAATAAAAAAATATTTTTCAATTTCGCGGAAATTCCAACTTCAATTCAAAAGTCATGATTGTTATTTTAATGATTGTTATTTTAACATTTAACCTTTAAAGGCCAAATGGATCAAAAATCACTTTATTTGTCCTTTAACCTGTGATCTCTTTGACCTCTAATCTTCGAACTCTTTGACAGCTGACCATCGATCATTACCCCTTTCCTCTGACATTGATCCATTTGAACCCATTAACCCTTGCACCTTTGACCTTTAATCCACTGATCCCTTTAATATCTTTGACCTTTAATCCCTTGGACATTTCACCTTTAATGTGAACTTTAATCCCTTTGACATTTAATACCTTTGACCCCTTTGACCTTTAATCCCTTTGGCATTTAATCCCTTGACCTTTGACATTTGACCTTTAATCCCTTTGGCATTTCACTTTTAATCCCTTTGACCTTTACTTTTAATCCCATTGACCTTTACTTTTAATCAATTTGACCTTTAATCCCTTTGACCTTTAATCCATTTGACCTTTAATCCATTTGACTTTTAATCCATTTGACCTTTAATCCCTTTGACCTTTAATCTCTTTGACTTTTGACCATTAATCCCTTTGACCTTTGACCTTTAATCTCTTTGACCTTTAATCCCTTTGACCTTTAATCCCTTTGACCTTTAATCCATTTGACCTTTAATCCATTTGAACTTTGACCTTTGACCTTTGACCTTTGACCTTTGACCTTTGACCTTTGACCTTTGACCTTTGACCTTTGACCTTTGACCTTTGACCTTTGACCTTTGACTTCTACTTTTACTTTTACCTTTACCTTTACCTTTACCTTTACCTTTACCTTTACCTTTACCTTTACCTTTACCTTTACCTTTACCTTTACCTTTACCTTTACCTTTACCTTTACCTTTACCTTTACCTTTACCTTTACCTTTACCTTTACCTTTACCTTTACCTTTACCTTTACCTTTACCTTTACCTTTACCTTTACCTTTACCTTTACCTTTACCTTTACCTTTACCTTTACCTTTACCTTTACCTTTACCTTTACCTTTACCTTTACCTTTACCTTTACCTTTACCTTTACCTTTACCTTTACCTTTACCTTTACCTTTACCTTTACCTTTACCTTTACCTTTACCTTTACCTTTACCTTTACCTTTACCTTTACCTTTACCTTTACCTTTACCTTTACCTTTACCTTTACCTTTACCTTTACCTTTACCTTTACCTTTACCTTTACCTTTACCTTTACCTTTACCTTTACCTTTACCTTTACCTTTACCTTTACCTTTACCTTTACCTTTACCTTTACCTTTACCTTTACCTTTACCTTTACCTTTACCTTTACCTTTACCTTTACCTTTACCTTTACCTTTACCTTTACCTTTACCTTTACCTTTACCTTTACCTTTACCTTTACCTTTACCTTTACCTTTACCTTTACCTTTACCTTTACCTTTACCTTTACCTTTACCTTTACCTTTACCTTTACCTTTACCTTTACCTTTACCTTTACCTTTACCTTTACCTTTACCTTTACCTTTACCTTTACCTTTACCTTTACCTTTACCTTTACCTTTACCTTTACCTTTACCTTTACCTTTACCTTTACCTTTACCTTTACCTTTACCTTTACCTTTACCTTTACCTTTACCTTTACCTTTACCTTTACCTTTACCTTTACCTTTACCTTTACCTTTACCTTTACCTTTACCTTTACCTTTACCTTTACCTTTACCTTTACCTTTACCTTTACCTTTACCTTTACCTTTACCTTTACCTTTACCTTTACCTTTACCTTTACCTTTACCTTTACCTTTACCTTTACCTTTACCTTTACCTTTACCTTTACCTTTACCTTTACCTTTACCTTTACCTTTACCTTTACCTTTACCTTTACCTTTACCTTTACCTTTACCTTTACCTTTACCTTTACCTTTACCTTTACCTTTACCTTTACCTTTACCTTTACCTTTACCTTTACCTTTACCTTTACCTTTACCTTTACCTTTACCTTTACCTTTACCTTTACCTTTACCTTTACCTTTACCTTTACCTTTACCTTTACCTTTACCTTTACCTTTACCTTTACCTTTACCTTTACCTTTACCTTTACCTTTACCTTTACCTTTACCTTTACCTTTACCTTTACCTTTACCTTTACCTTTACCTTTACCTTTACCTTTACCTTTACCTTTACCTTTACCTTTACCTTTACCTTTACCTTTACCTTTACCTTTACCTTTACCTTTACCTTTACCTTTACCTTTACCTTTACCTTTACCTTTACCTTTACCTTTACCTTTACCTTTACCTTTACCTTTACCTTTACCTTTACCTTTACCTTTACCTTTACCTTTACCTTTACCTTTACCTTTACCTTTACCTTTACCTTTACCTTTACCTTTACCTTTACCTTTACCTTTACCTTTACCTTTACCTTTACCTTTACCTTTACCTTTACCTTTACCTTTACCTTTACCTTTACCTTTACCTTTACCTTTACCTTTACCTTTACCTTTACCTTTACCTTTACCTTTACCTTTACCTTTACCTTTACCTTTACCTTTACCTTTACCTTTACCTTTACCTTTACCTTTACCTTTACCTTTACCTTTACCTTTACCTTTACCTTTACCTTTACCTTTACCTTTACCTTTACCTTTACCTTTACCTTTACCTTTACCTTTACCTTTACCTTTACCTTTACCTTTACCTTTACCTTTACCTTTACCTTTACCTTTACCTTTACCTTTACCTTTACCTTTACCTTTACCTTTACCTTTACCTTTACCTTTACCTTTACCTTTACCTTTACCTTTACCTTTACCTTTACCTTTACCTTTACCTTTACCTTTACCTTTACCTTTACCTTTACCTTTACCTTTACCTTTACCTTTACCTTTACCTTTACCTTTACCTTTACCTTTACCTTTACCTTTACCTTTACCTTTACCTTTACCTTTACCTTTACCTTTACCTTTACCTTTACCTTTACCTTTACCTTTACCTTTACCTTTACCTTTACCTTTACCTTTACCTTTACCTTTACCTTTACCTTTACCTTTACCTTTACCTTTACCTTTACCTTTACCTTTACCTTTACCTTTACCTTTACCTTTACCTTTACCTTTACCTTTACCTTTACCTTTACCTTTACCTTTACCTTTACCTTTACCTTTACCTTTACCTTTACCTTTACCTTTACCTTTACCTTTACCTTTACCTTTACCTTTACCTTTACCTTTACCTTTACCTTTACCTTTACCTTTACCTTTACCTTTACCTTTACCTTTACCTTTACCTTTACCTTTACCTTTACCTTTACCTTTACCTTTACCTTTACCTTTACCTTTACCTTTACCTTTACCTTTACCTTTACCTTTACCTTTACCTTTACCTTTACCTTTACCTTTACCTTTACCTTTACCTTTACCTTTACCTTTACCTTTACCTTTACCTTTACCTTTACCTTTACCTTTACCTTTACCTTTACCTTTACCTTTACCTTTACCTTTACCTTTACCTTTACCTTTACCTTTACCTTTACCTTTACCTTTACCTTTACCTTTACCTTTACCTTTACCTTTACCTTTACCTTTACCTTTACCTTTACCTTTACCTTTACCTTTACCTTTACCTTTACCTTTACCTTTACCTTTACCTTTACCTTTACCTTTACCTTTACCTTTACCTTTACCTTTACCTTTACCTTTACCTTTACCTTTACCTTTACCTTTACCTTTACCTTTACCTTTACCTTTACCTTTACCTTTACCTTTACCTTTACCTTTACCTTTACCTTTACCTTTACCTTTACCTTTACCTTTACCTTTACCTTTACCTTTACCTTTACCTTTACCTTTACCTTTACCTTTACCTTTACCTTTACCTTTACCTTTACCTTTACCTTTACCTTTACCTTTACCTTTACCTTTACCTTTACCTTTACCTTTACCTTTACCTTTACCTTTACCTTTACCTTTACCTTTACCTTTACCTTTACCTTTACCTTTACCTTTACCTTTACCTTTACCTTTACCTTTACCTTTACCTTTACCTTTACCTTTACCTTTACCTTTACCTTTACCTTTACCTTTACCTTTACCTTTACCTTTACCTTTACCTTTACCTTTACCTTTACCTTTACCTTTACCTTTACCTTTACCTTTACCTTTACCTTTACCTTTACCTTTACCTTTACCTTTACCTTTACCTTTACCTTTACCTTTACCTTTACCTTTACCTTTACCTTTACCTTTACCTTTACCTTTACCTTTACCTTTACCTTTACCTTTACCTTTACCTTTACCTTTACCTTTACCTTTACCTTTACCTTTACCTTTACCTTTACCTTTACCTTTACCTTTACCTTTACCTTTACCTTTACCTTTACCTTTACCTTTACCTTTACCTTTACCTTTACCTTTACCTTTACCTTTACCTTTACCTTTACCTTTACCTTTACCTTTACCTTTACCTTTACCTTTACATTTACGTATGAATTTTTAATTTTTGAATGAATCACCCATTGTATTGACATAATAGTTCAATTAACCCTTTGACTGTCCCATGCATCACATATGATGCACAGACGTTATGATTGATACGCTTGTGCATCATATGTGATACAGAATTGGTCTTATTTCTTTTAACAAAATTTTGTATGAACTTATGAAAAATGAAGTGATTCAATGCCATGAGCGTGTAGAGAATGCTTTTGAAAAATAAAAAGTATAAATATTGCTCCGTGTATCACATGTGATGCACATCATTATTACCAAATTATTACTGTGGACGTATGGTATAAAAAAAAAATTTGTATGGGGACAGTCAAAGGGTTAATCTGATACAGACACCCATTAAAGTAGATATTTTAGAACAAAAGTTTTAATTATGACATTTCAATGATGATGACTTAATTCCACTGACATAATTTCGTTGTGGCCCAAGTGTCTAGCAGCATCAGTGTAGCTGATGAAACTGGAAAACATCACAAGCTCACAGTGGTTCACATGGAGTAAAACTTATAATATTTTATTTGATTTCATTTTCAGGAAATTTCGGGAACAGGATATTAAATTGCAAAACTTGGTAATCAATAAGCTACGACTACTACTCCTCTTCAGTTGGAACTCACAATAAAGAATTCACCACATAGCTTCTCAGCTTTGCAATTATTACAATTTTTATCTACGTTTCACCACTGTGAAGCGGACGAAGCGTTTCGACATTTAACGCGTTAACTTTTGCACTTTTAACTTTATTCTGTTCAATAAACACAACCAACTCAACTGACTGACACCTAAAGTCCTCATTTGTATGTCAGTGCCTTAGCACCGCTGTCTTGCTCTTGCTCGTCTTGAATACCGCGCCAACACAACAGAAAAACATAAAATGTTGACTTGAAAAGAAATGTGAAGAGAAAACGAAAAAACGGAAGTAAAGTGCGCCAAACATGAAATAAAACGAAAAAGTTACAGTTACAGTTTGTACAGCAAATGTGGCATGACCGTCCAAACGTGACAGTCGTCGTATCTTTGCAGGACCTTTCACATAAACTGTTGTGAGACGCTCTTTGTGATGCGAGCAAGCTAGTGTAGTGGTGATTGGGGGAACAAGTGTCAAGATAAAGGGAAATAAAACTAAAGTCAAGGTAAGTTATTAAATAAATAAAAGGGTAGTTGTACAATGAACGGGGATTAGTTGTCACCTCAAGAATTTACCACAAAGTAAATTGTGATTTTTAGGGGAAGGATATTTTCTTTTGAAATCATTCAATACATAAATTGCATTCCAATCGACCACTTGACCAATTCCTAAGTACATGGCCCAATGATGCCTCCAGCGCAAAATCCACGTATGCGGCAATTTTACTTATTGACATAGCTACCCAGATGAAGGTAACCAAGATAAACTAAGGTCGACCATTGAGTATGGATTATTTTTATATGGGAACGCTTCGAAATCTATACTTAGCAAAATAAATGCTATAGTTAATTCAGCTATAATACTTGCTCTAGGTGCTTTTCGAACTACTCCAATCAACAATGTGTTTCATGATAGCACGTTCATGGCAATCGGTAACTCTAGAGACTTCCTTATCTCAAAACTTTCTAAGAGCATTATTTTCAGCGACAACTCACCCGTTTCCAAAATGGCGAAGAAGGCTTTGGAACGTAAAAAGATATCTAGAATCCCTTCCGTTCTTACCAATATATCATCATCTAGGAATTTTGACATTCTGTTAAACACCAAGATATCCAGATATCCAGCTTGGACATATAACGCCTCAACTATAGACACCCACCTACACAAACATGGAAAATCGGACACTTCAGTTGATATTTACGCACTTAAATTCGCCGAACTTAAACATGAATTATAAGATTTTTCATTTATCTACACTGACGGTTTCAAATTCGAGGATAGAATAGACAGCGTAATACATCATGACAGGATTATTCTTATAAATCGATTCTACCATTCTATAGTACTAACTATTCGGCTGAATTAATAGCCATCCATAATGCTGTGACTTACGCTCATACTCGTAGGGGAAATTACGCAATTTTATCGGACTCTCTTGCGTCACTCGATTCGGTCAGTAACTTGAACAATAATGAATATTACTCTGACATCATTAGACAAGTGTTAATAGAATGCCAGGGCAGAATTCCTGGGAATGAACTTGCCGATAAAGTGGCAAAGAATGCCACAAATTCTCCCCTCATAACTTCACCCAACCCTAACTTCTTTGACATCAGAAGACACTTGAAATTACACTTTACACGGAAACCGGGAACCGTCTGAGACCATTGTTCGATTTGGTATCACAAGATAAATCGTAATAAGACTGACATCAGAAGCGTGCTTGAGACTGATCAGAGCGGTTCCCTCTCAAGGAGAGACCAGATTGTAATTGCAAGAATTAGACTAGGTCACACTAGAATCAGACATGCTCATTTTAAGCCAGGAACTTGAACCCTCAATGTAATATTTGTAATAACTCAAATATTTCTTTTGACATGGTCGAAATAATCGTGGTAGTCTGCAGCCAAGTAATAAATGTCACCATGCCATTTGTAAATAAATTTGCATTCTATTAAATATAGATTCAAAATGGTCTTGAGCAAGGGCAATATCCCAGTTCAAATTAAGTTTTTGATAATCGATTTTAGATCATAATTTTACATATCTATTTATAATTTATTTATAGATCGATATCTATATATAAAAAATGAATGTGTGTCTGTATGTTGCGTACAGGACGCCAAACCGGTGGACCGATTCGCCAGAAAGAGGCGAACAAACTATATTTTAAAACTATCATAAAACACGTTCCGAAGTGCGGAATCTCTTGAAAATTTTATTGTGACTAACTTCTGAACAGAGGATAGTTTCTGAATGGTGACTATACAATGGTCATGATACAAATGGACGTAAGACTGCCCACAGCAACTATATATATAAATTATTACAAAACACGTGACGAAAAACAACTAACCTATAAGACCTGTGGGAAAAATTCAAAGAGGATATGAGTGAGGACATTTTGCATCATTATCGCACCTTTATGATTCTATATCATTTGCGATTAAAATTATCACCGATACACTGATAAAAATTTAAGACATATACCTAGCCATCGGCAACAAAACTCTTAATAAATGGTGGTGCCTGAACCACCATTGACATTACTGATTGAGATTTGCTAAGAGGATTTTGAAGACTTGCATTTGTTTGTCGCAACAAAAACTTATATTAATTGCAAAGCAACAAGTAGCCTTTGACAAAATTATAACTGCAGTAACAGATGACAGCGGCGGCCATTTTTCCTCGATGCACCTGGAGGCACAGTCAAAACCTTTCACATCAGTTTGGTATTAGCGTACATCCGCTCTCAAAATGGGGTAGCTTTAGCTGTTGGTTCCCCCGGTTTTGCTGTATTACTGGATGGAGGACGAACGGCACATTCAGCGTTGAAATTACCATTGAATACGCAATTTGTCGATTCTCCAACCTGTAATATTGGCAAAAGATCAGGCATGGCGAAAATGCACAAAACATGCAAGCTGATTGTGTGGGATGACTGCACCATGGCACATAAGAAATCCCTACAAGCGCCTAATCGGACACTTCAAGATTTAAGATCAAATACACAACCATTAGGTAACCATTAGGTGGAACTCTTATTTTACTAGCACAAGACTTCCGACAGACCCTTCCAGTAATTCCAAAATCAGCACCCCCATCTCTGGCGATATGTACAAAAAAATTAATCTGACCACCAATATGCGTGTACATCTGCATCACAATAACTTAACAGCTATATTTTCGAAACATCTACTGGATGTTGGTAATGAAAAAGTATCAGTTGATGCAGTGAAAAGGAGTATTGCATTTTCAAAAAATGTCATTCAGGTATCAAATCAGCAATTAATCGAGAAAGCCGCAAATGTTATCTCTTAAAATTGGTTCACCTATAATTCTCCTAAGGAATGTTAGTCCTCCTCGATTGTGCATTTGTACTAGAATTTTTGTCACGAGACTAATGCCCAACGTCATTGAAGCAACGATTTTAATTGGAAAATCAAAAGGAAAAGATGTCCTTATACCAAGCATTCCGATGATTCCCACCGATATACCATCCGATTTCAAACGACTACAGTTTCTGATTCACCTAGCATTTTCAATGACTATAAACAAAGCACAGGGACAATCACTTGAAGTTTGTGGATGGAATCTGGAAAATCCATGTTTTTCACATGGTCAGTTATATGTTGCTTGCTCTCGAGCCCAAAAACTTTAATGTACTTGAACAAGGTGGAAAAATTGTAAATATCGTGTATCCCGAAGCACTCCAATATACTGACTAACTTAACTAATAGAAATTAGTAGACATACATTCTTAGAAATAATTACCATAATTAATTAACTCTCTAATAAATGTTTAATTTTCTTTAAAGAAACACTGAAAAATTACATACATTTTCATGAAGTTTTTATATTTTAAAAATGTAACTTATGAATTTAAATAAATAAGTATTAATTTAAACTAATTTACAGAAGTAAAAATATACAAAACAAAAATTGCGAGCATACAAAATTACATACATAAGGAAGACGAAACCCCGTGCAAATAAATAAACTAACTTCACGATTATACCCATTTTTGTAGTAGAAGTACGAGTTTGGAAAAATCTTTTATATTTTGCAAGCCTATGCAGTCAGATGAATGTATACACCGAATTCCTCAATTCTAGCTGGACCGTTTGGTTGGTACCATTTATATCCCCTTTTTCCAATTTTAACCCCTAAAAAGTGCAAATTTCGAAAATCTCTTTATTTTACGTGTCTACGCGAGTAGACGGATGTACACATCAAATTTAATCATTTTAGCTGTAGCCGATTAGTTGGTACCATTTTTATCCCTCTATTCCCATTGTAGCACTTGAAAATACGAATTTGGAAAACCTATTTTTTTCGTGTCTACGCAGTCAAAGGTGTGCATACTCCGATTTGCGTGACTCTAACTGCGGTCATTTAGTTGGTACAATTTTTATCCCCCTTTTCCATTTTACCCCCCTAAATAATAATAATTTGGAAAAACCTTTAATTTTACGAGTCTACGCAATCAGAGGTATGTATGTGCATTATTCTAGGTGCAGCCGTTTGGTTGATACCATTTATATCCCTCTATTCCCAGTTAACCCCTTAAATGTACGAATTTGGAAAAAAAAATACTTTTATATTAGGTATCTACTCAATTAGAGGAATATACACACCGAATTTCGTGTTTCTAGTTCTTTTTTTCAATTTCACCCCATACGAATAAGAATCACTTACGGTCCGTTATAGGCGGAATGCGCATACCCAATATCAAGTAATAAAAGCAGACATATTGAAAAATTACGCTTAAATATTCTAAATATTAGGGATTATTATGGGAATTTTTAGTCCTTTAAGGGAAAAAATTTTCCCATTGGACCGATTTGGCCCAGTTTCAATTCCAACCTATCTACAACTATTAGACGTATTTTGCGAACATTTGGATGTCCTAGCTCCTTTCGTTTAGTTGCTAGCATGCTTTCAACAGACGGATGGACAGACGAATGGACGGATGACGATCAAGAACATATATACTTTATAGGGTCTCAGATCGATATTTCAAGGTGTTACAAACGGAATGACAAAGTTAGTATACCCTCATCCTGTGGTGGAAGGTATAAAGATGAACGAATTCCCCGAAACATTTAATTTTAATTAGAGAAATTCCTTTCAGGACAATGAAGATACGTCAAAAGATAGTGATACAAAACCCGGTTTTTAGCAGTGTTGGGGTTTCGGTTTTTTGTAAACGATTATTAAAAAAAAAATTAAAAACCGGTCGGACCGGTTTTATCTGTTTTTTCTTAAAACTATAAAAAATCAATTGTTGGGCGTTCCTGCTCAATATTTAGGGCTTAATTTCGTTAAGATTTTTAATTGCATCAATCTCCATTAAAGTGAAAGTAATTAAAAGGGCGCGGTTTCCGCGATATTTTTACAAATTTTCAATCTTCACTAACATAAATTAATTCAATTTTCGCAGCTTTACAGACGATTTATATTTATTTACTGTTTTTCTCAGTTTTTTTACAATAACTGCAATATTAATTAAGTTCCGCATTCTTAGTCAAATTAAGAACAAATATTTCCCATATATAATTCAAAGTAAACTTCATATTAAACTTCCCAATCATCCACTTATAAAGAGTGATTTTTTTGAGGTTAGGATTTTCATGCATTAGTATTTGACAGATCACGTGGGATTTCAGACATGGTGTCAAAGAGAAAGATGCTTAGTATGCTTTGACATTTCATCATGAATAGACTTACTAACGAGCAACGCTTGCAAATCATTGAATTTTATTATCAAAATGCGTGCTCTGTTAAGAAAGTTCAGAAAGAAAGAAATTGTGTTCAGCGACGAAGCTCATTTTTGGCTCAATGGGTACGTAAATAGGCAGAATTGTCGATTTTGGAGTGAATATCAGCCAGAAGCATTGCAAGAGCTACCAATGCATCCAGAAAAAGTCACAGTTTGGTGCGGTTTATGGGCTGGTGGCATCATTGGACCGTACTTCTTCAAAGATGATGCGAATCGTAACGTAACTGTGAATGGTGAGCGCTACCGTGAGATGATATCCAACTTTTTTTTGCCCAAAATGGAAGAACTGAACTTGGTTGACATGTGGTTTCAACAAGATGGCGCTACATGCCACACAGCTCGCGATTCTATGGCCATTTTGAGGGAAAACTTCGGAGAACAATTCATCTCAAGAAATGGACCGGTAAGTTGGCCACCAAGATCATGCGATTTGACGCCTTTAGACTATTTTTTGTGGGGCTACGTCAAGTCTAAAGTCTACAGAAATAAGCCAGCAACTATTCCAGCTTTGGAAGACAACATTTCCGAAGAAATTCGGGCTATTCCGGCCGAAATGCTCGAAAAAGTTGCTCAAAATTGGACTTTCCGAATGGACCACCTAAGACGCAGCCGCGGTCAACATTTAAATGAAATTATCTTCAAAAAGTAAATGTCATGGACCAATCTAACGTTTCAAATAAAGAACCGATGAGATTTTGCAAATTTTATGCGTTTTTTTTAAAAAAAAGTTATCAAGCTCTTAAAAAATCACCCTTTACAATATTTTCTGACATACAGTGTTAAAGCAATGGTTTAGGCATAACTGAGAATTTTCAGATAAACTATTTCCATATTTCGCCATGACGTAGACTACATCATTGGTTGATGTCACTAAAACATTTAGTCCTAAGTCTAAAGACTTATTTTTTGACCAGATGTTGAATATAGCTAAAATCAGTTTCATGATCGTGATGATGATCGTTTATGTTTGTTTCTCAAAATAATAAAGGGTCCGCCAAATAATTTTTTTTTTTTGAAAATGCTATAAAAAAACTACTGAATATTTTCTCAAATTTCTTTTTTTATTTGAAAGTACAATCCTTCCGTTTCATTCAAATGGCTGCCTCGGGCATCCCACAAATAATAGTCCAACGGTTGAATAGTTGAAAAAAAGACGTTAGATGGCGGACCCTTTATATAGCTCCCATACCAATGTCTCCTATAATTTACTTTTTCCGCTCTAGAAACCACATATTTCAACAAATAACTTTTTTTTAAATGCTATAAAAAAACTACTGAATATTTTCTCAAAATTCTTTTTTTATTTGAAAGTACAATCCTTCCGGTTAATAATGGAAAATAATTTCATTCAAATGGCTGCCTCTGGCACCCCACAAATAATAGTCCAACGGTTGAATAGTTGAAAAAAAAACGTTAGATGGCGGACCCTGTATATTATTTTCGTTATACTTCCTGGAATTTTAACAATTTTAATAAAAGCAATGTAGTTATAGTCTTCGACTCCCACAATTGAGATCCGATAAATGAATGTGGGCAACGGTGGAGGAGACTAAATAGAGAACAAACATATTAGACAATATTTTATGATCAAAGTTTTATGTACGTTGTGCGTTTCAATCAGAAATATTTGCCGATTTCTAGTCAAAACTTTAATAATAAACAACATAGAAGTAGGCTTGTTCTCACCAAAAGACCGTCTTCAGTCATGCACTGAGCTAAAATTTGACTAAAGTCCCAAGACGATTCCGAAAACAGCGATTTCTAAAAAACCCGACGGTCGGTCTGAGATTAAAAACCCGGTTGGCCCGGTTTTCTGGTTTGATCACTCTAGTCAAAATTTGCAAAAATATGCAACTAAATACAAATGTCATTACTTTCGATTGGCTGCACGTGCAGAGTGCCTCCGTCTACTCTTCGAAATGTCATCACAAAATTGCTGGCAATTAATCCTGAAATTTGCCCCCCAATCCATATTGGCCGTAATCGTTTTATGGCCATCATTGCTGATCAATTGAGAAGTTCAATTGACAATTTATGGTCTGATTTCAGCTTCCTTTGGTAAAAGTCACCCGAAAATCTCTCTCTCTCCCTGTCCATCTTGTCAGTAATTGCAATCATTGTCATTGTCGATTTTGTTATTAAAGTCGTTGCAATAAGGATATTTGCATTTGAACCACAACAACACGTCGATGAGTGGTGTCTTCCACACCCCCAACACCCATCGCCCACTGCAATACTACAATTACACCCCGTTGCGTAGTGCAGAAGAGGAACCACCAACACACATGAACGAATTATACGATACGTGTGGCTTTGTGATAGTTGCTGTTGAATTGTGCATGACAAGGACTTTCGTCTGTTCGTCCTTTGCCAGAAATCTTAATTTGCAAAGTGCTTTCCAATGTAGGCGAATTGAAATATTCTTCATACGGACGACGTTGAATGATGCTGCCTGATGGCTGGTGCCACTCTTGTTATGCCCCTTACGAAGGATCAATTATAATTCATGTGCAAGTTGCAGTCTTACGAGTGCTACGTCAATTGCTTGGATAAAGGATATTTGGCGTAATGTGCCTGCTGTGTGTTCCAATTAACTTGGAATTGCATTTTTGATCTTTACATCGAAAAGTGTGGTAGACATGTAATACTCCCATCTATGGCACATTAAGGACAATGGGCACTTTTTTAATTATCTCAGTAGAAAGAACTGAAGTGAGAATGGTGGTCTATTATTTTCAATAATTTCAAATCAGAATCAAAGAATGTATAGGGTGGCCAATTTAAAATTTTAAATTTCAACTATCGATTACTTTGACTTTGAAACTTAGAAGTTAGAAAGTAGTTTTATTTTTATTTTTATTTTTATTTTTATTTTTATTTTTATTTTTATTTTTATTTTTATTTTTATTTTTATTTTTATTTTTATTTTTATTTTTATTTTTATTTTTATTTTTATTTTTATTTTTATTTTTATTTTTATTTTTATTTTTATTTTTATTTTTATTTTTATTTTTATTTTTATTTTTATTTTTATTTTTATTTTTATTTTTATTTTTATTTTTATTTTTATTTTTATTTTTATTTTTATTTTTATTTTTATTTTTATTTTTATTTTTATTTTTATTTTTATTTTTATTTTTATTTTTATTTTTATTTTTATTTTTATTTTTATTTTTATTTTTATTTTTATTTTTATTTTTATTTTTATTTTTATTTTTATTTTTATTTTTATTTTTATTTTTATTTTTATTTTTATTTTTATTTTTATTTTTATTTTTATTTTTATTTTTATTTTTATTTTTATTTTTATTTTTATTTTTATTTTTATTTTTATTTTTATTTTTATTTTTATTTTTATTTTTATTTTTATTTTTATTTTTATTTTTATTTTTATTTTTATTTTTATTTTTATTTTTATTTTTATTTTTATTTTTATTTTTATTTTTATTTTTATTTTTATTTTTATTTTTATTTTTATTTTTATTTTTATTTTTATTTTTATTTTTATTTTTATTTTTATTTTTATTTTTATTTTTATTTTTATTTTTATTTTTATTTTTATTTTTATTTTTATTTTTATTTTTATTTTTATTTTTATTTTTATTTTTATTTTTATTTTTATTTTTATTTTTATTTTTATTTTTATTTTTATTTTTATTTTTATTTTTATTTTTATTTTTATTTTTATTTTTATTTTTATTTTTATTTTTATTTTTATTTTTATTTTTATTTTTATTTTTATTTTTATTTTTATTTTTATTTTTATTTTTATTTTTATTTTTATTTTTATTTTTATTTTTATTTTTATTTTTATTTTTATTTTTATTTTTATTTTTATTTTTATTTTTATTTTTATTTTTATTTTTATTTTTATTTTTATTTTTATTTTTATTTTTATTTTTATTTTTATTTTTATTTTTATTTTTATTTTTATTTTTATTTTTATTTTTATTTTTATTTTTATTTTTATTTTTATTTTTATTTTTATTTTTATTTTTATTTTTATTTTTATTTTTATTTTTATTTTTATTTTTATTTTTATTTTTATTTTTATTTTTATTTTTATTTTTATTTTTATTTTTATTTTTATTTTTATTTTTATTTTTATTTTTATTTTTATTTTTATTTTTATTTTTATTTTTATTTTTATTTTTATTTTTATTTTTATTTTTATTTTTATTTTTATTTTTATTTTTATTTTTATTTTTATTTTTATTTTTATTTTTATTTTTATTTTTATTTTCATAAAGCTCATTTTCATCTCGGTGGCTATGCCAATAAGCAAAATTGCCACATATGGTGTTCAGAAAACCAACACGTGACTATTGAGAAGCCAATGCATATACAACGAGTCACTTGATGAACAGCATGAACCTTCTTGAAAGCTGGAGAGCGACTGTTTTAATATTTGCTTCCTACAACAGTAATTTCACAAAATAAATATACATATTTAATGACCACACTCATGACACCCAACAAAACTTTGTGGATTTCGTAGTGTTCTTAGTTATGTATGTCCACCCACAAATATTTGACGAGAATTCACTTCACTGTCAATATTCCACATCTCATATTTGTTCGAGCATAATAATGCGTTTAAGGATATTATCTCTTTCTGCTTTCTTTCTTTCATTAATTACTATTTAATGAAAAGGATCAATAAGTTCGAATCAATTTATCATCATTCGTATGACAATGTTGTAAGTCCTCTTATCAGAGACACTTGTGGGAGCACAAAGTTAAATTCACCCAAGGCATTTTGGGGCACAGTGGCGAAAACATATACTGATATGAGAAGTAGGAATGGTCAGCAACCAATTCTTAATACATATTCGTACACTCGTATTAGTTAGGTCACATTCACAACCTTATGGTTTCTTTTATAACTTTCGATTCGTGCGAGATCCCATGAATTTGTTTTTTTGCAATCGAACCATAAAAAATTAAAGTCTGAAGTTAATGTGCATCAAAAGCGAAGCTTTCTTAAATAGACTCTGAAATAGATAAACTGTTCTTCGATTGGAATTAGGAGTAACTAATTTGGATGCTTTAGATGGATGGTTAAACAGATGAGACATAAGGAATAATGTTTTTTGCAAGTTGATTTCTGGAGTAGCTGCGAATGTAAACCAGAGGAAAACCGCAAATGCATTGTGCGTATTAGCGAACAAAATATTTTTCCAACTTACAATATTCCGTGATATATTGAAGGAATTCTTCCATATTTTCAAACGGTAATGAGCGGAGGAACAATTTCATAGAATAAATAATTTCGTCCGAAATATACATTTTAATATCAACGAATGAAAAATTATTTTTAAACATTGAGCAATTTTTATTAATTTACATTCATTGCCTTAAGACCGTTTAACAATTAAAAAAAATATTTTTAAAGGCTATTTTAAACACACAAATTCATGATCATTCATGATCAGCACAAAGGATTGAAATCGCCAAAAATGGAGATTAATTCAAAAATCTAAATTTAAAATTTATTTTACAATGACATGTGTTTTTTACTTTCCCAGTTGCACTACCTTAAAGTCAAGAAATTTTTGAGATTTACGCGATCAGATGTGAAAAGTTAAAATTGACATATTTTAAAGGTTAATATCTTTTTGTCCAAAAAGTAACACTTTGATTATGAAATCTTCAAGTTCAGTTATTTTAGAGTATTTTTACAAAATAATGTTTTAACGAAAGTATTGTAGAAATATTTTTAAAAAAAATGTTTAAAATATGTCTAAATTTAAGGTATTTTCAATTTATATGTGGAGTTTTAAATGTGAATTCTGTAATATACCGCCAGATGGTGAATTTCTAATTAAATTTATATAACTTAATAATAACTTCAATATTCCGCAATAAAATGTTGCGAGTTTTTGCGCCAATTTATTTTATTAAATAAAATGTGAAAATATTCACTCTTTATGGGTGCTTATACATTAAGTTTCATTGTACAACTGGAATTTAGATTATGACGTAAACTTAATATTTAAGCATTTTGCAATGAAGAATAAGTCTTTCTATTTACTTAACACTTCAATGAAAAAATTATTTCTCATGAAAAGCACAATAAATCTAAACATAAACATCCCTATACAAAAGCGAAGTGGTGTAGGATATAACGAGTACGGAAAGACTAAAGTCGGGTGATGCCAGCTGTATGATACCCTGCATCTTCTACCCTATTTCAAGAAATTTTCTGCCAATTCTAGATGTATTAAAATATCTGTGACAGTTTCGGACACATTCGAATCATTGTGCTTTAGGAGCAAATGTCACCAAGTCTGGTGGGATATTTGTATGGGGGCTTTATCAAACAATGGACTGATGTCACCAAATTTAACTACAGCTGTTTGTAGGTGCAATGTAATGCTATGTGCCAAACGCGAACAAAATTAGGTAAACAATTTTGTTACTAGAGCGGAAAAGTCAAATCTGGAGCGACATTTGTATGGGAGCTATACCTAAATCTAAAGCGATGTGACCCACTTTCACCATAAATGTTTCTAGTTGAAATATAAAGTGCTGTGCCAAATTTGAACAATAACGGTTAAACTATGTAGTATCTAGAGCGAAAAAAGTCAAATCAGGAGTGACATTTGTATGGAAGGTATATCTAGATCTGAACTGATTTGCTTCAAATTTAATAGCGTCCATCATTGATGCGAAAAAATTAACTGTACCAAGTTCTGTTGGGATTGGATAATAATTGCGACTTGTACTTCGATAACAAGAATATATACACGGAAGGATTATTAATTTATTTTCCAGGAAAAAAATTTTTCCCGCTAAATTGTACTCAAATTGTGTTTTCTTTTACTGATTATGGTATAAATATTGAAAAAAAATATAAATATTACCTGACCGAAGGCTTCCCCGAATTAATCTACATTTTTGGCGATTTCAACCCTCTGTGCGTCGTCAATGATCAGAATGGCGGCAAGAAATGGCAACAGTGGATGATCAATTTTCGAAGAAAATCATCTTCAGTGATGAGGCTCATTTTCTCCTCAGTGGATTCGTCAATAAGCAAAAGTGTCGCATTTGGGCGAATGATAATCCAAGAGTGATTGTCGAAAAACCAATGCACCCACAAATAGTGACTGTTTGGTGCGGTTTATGGGCTGGCGGCATCATCGGGCCGTATTTTTTCCAAAATCAGACCGGTCAGGCAGTTACTGTGAATGGTCTTTGCTATCGTGAGATGATAAACAACTTTTTATGGCCCGAATTGGAAGATATGGATGTGGACTATATGTGGTTTCAACAGGACGGTGCCACTTGCCACACAGCTAACGAAATAATGGCTCGTTTGCGCGACAAATTCAATGGCCGTGGTGGCGATATCAATTGGGCGCCAAGATCATGTGATTTGACATCGTTGGACTTCTTTTTTTCGGTTATTTGTACGTCGATAAGCCAGCAACAATTCAAGAGCTAAAGGATGAGATGCCTCAGCGTCATCGAAAATTTGGACCATCGGATGGAGGTGTGCCGCCGAGGTCGCGGCGTTCATTTGGCCGATATTTTGTTACACACATAATTGAACCATACCAATATTATCATAACAAAAATAAATGACAATAATTTCCCAAATAATTTGTGTTTTATTCAAAATCTAACCACCATTTTTTATTGTTATATTTATCAATGATAAATGTTTTCTGAATTAAATTATTTTTTAAAAATTCCTAGGAAGATACCTTTCAAACGCATCTTCGCGTGTAAAAGTATCTGAACTATTCCCGGAGCTACCCAAAACTATCCGCTAAAAAAATCGGGAGAATTTTTTCATTTTTACAAAATAATTAATTCTTAATTTTTAAAAAATAATTTACATAATTTTTTAAAAAATATCCATAAACTTCAAAATCAATTTGTTGATTTTGTGAATCAGTGTCCGAGACACTGTCAGGCAGTTACTGTGAATGGTCTTCGCTATCATGAGATGATAAAGAACTTTTTATGGCCCGATTTGGAAGATATGGATGTGGACGATATGCGGTTTCAACAGGCCACTTGTCACACATCTAACGAAACAATGGCTCTTTTGCGTGACAAATTCAATGGCCGTATTATCTCACGTGGTGGCGATATCAATTGGCCGCCAAGATCATGTGAATTGACATCGTTGGACCTATTTCTTTGGAGTTATTTGAAAGAAAAGGTGTACGTCGATAAGCCAGCAACAATTCTAGAGCTATAGGCATAGAACCTCAATTATCGGATGGAGGTGTGTCGCCGAAGTCGCGGCGGCTATTTGGCCGATATTTTGTTTCATACTTATTTGGACCACAATAATTTCCTAAATAATTTGTGTTTTATTTGAAATCAACATCCGCCCTTAAAACTTAACCACCCTTTATTTGTTCTCACTTCTGCGATTTACACCTAATTTTCGAATATTTGCTAAAATTTCTTTTCGATGATACATTGCCACAAGAAATATACTACCTTCAACTGTCCATCTAACAAACTACGAAGTCTAAAACGGAGCACAAAAATTGAACTTAAAATATGGCTACTTTTCCGCCATTGTCCTGCCGAAATCAAAACAATGTCGCATAACATGTAGGTCGTATGTAGACTTTGGTCAATGATTTTACTTCGTTTTTCGTGAATATTTTTCTAAGTTAGTGGTGATAAAAATAGTTTTCAACCAAAACTCGTCCAGGAGCCGAAATTGGGGTCGTATGTTGACTTTTGTCGTCCACTGTATGTGACATTCATTATTAAATATTAATAAATTCATATAAAATATTAAATAAAGGAAAGTTTATGATCACTTTGATCACATTCTAAATATGTTTGTATAATCTTTTGTGCATCCCTCCCACATAAGCTACCATCTGCCATAACACTGCGACAGTGACTGACCGGTTATGAGGAATTAAAATGTATATTATTTTTTGAGAAATTTTATTTTCAAAGAAATATTTGATATTTATTTTTTATAAATCCAGAAAAATACTTTTCAAACGCACCTTCGCGCGTCATATATACATATATACTATACTTCTGTCTGTATAAACTTTAAGGTAAACAAGTAAGAAGGCGTTAAGTTCGGCCGGGCCGAATCTTATATACCCTCCACCACGGAGTGCATTCCACAGTATTACCAGCAGATTAAAGGATGTCGACATAGAAGTACAGACCCATATTACGAAAATTTTGATATTTTTATGCACACTACTATATTTGATTACTATTTCAAACCATAATGTATAAATAAAATGATGAAATTGTGAAAGTGAAGATGCCTAAATATCAGGCGATTGTCAGTAGCCATTAGAAAGAAGCATTTTCAGATACAGACAAAGTGATAAGAAAAGTATAAATTTTAAAGATTCGCCCCATTCTCCGCCCAAATGTACATATTTCGAAAAACAAAATTTTTCGAATCTATTTGATTTCAACTTCAGCGGTGTGGTAGGTCCCATTTTTATCCCTCTTTTTTAATTATATCCCTTAAAAGTACGAATTTCGAAAAATCCATCTATTTTACGTGTCTATACAATTAGTGGGATGTACACACCGAATTTCATGATTCTAGCTGTTGTCGTGTCATATCATTTTATCCCTTTTTGTCCCATTTGGCCAGCTAAAACTTTTATTTTCTTTAAAATTTTAACTATATGAAAATCAGAAATTTAATTAATAAGCCAAGGCTACCAATATTTGTATACTATGTATATATATAATAGAAATAATACTTCAATTCATAAAGTATATATAAGGGAGCAATCATAAATACCCTAAGTATTGGTGGATAGAGAGTATATTTTCAGCTACAGTCGTTGTATTTCCATCCTATTTTAAGTTCAAAAGTATAAATTTTGAAAATAGCATATCTCTCACATACGCAGTATAAGACAAATTCATGATTCTACCATTTTTTGTCGTAAAAGGAACAAAATAAAGTACGAATTTGGAAAAAAAATATTTTACGTGGCTATGCAGTCAGAGGAATGTATACACCGAATACCATGATTCTATCAGCGGCCATTTTGTTGGTACCATTTTTATCCCCTTTTTCCAATTTTGCCCCCTCAAGAGCACGACTATCTAAAGTCTCATTATTTTACGTATCTACACAATTAGAGGGATGTACACACTGAATATCACCATTCTAGCTGTATTCGTTTAGTTGGTACTATTTTTATCCCCTGTAACCATTGTATCCCTTGAAAGTACGAATTTGGAAAAAACGTTTTATTTTTCGTGTGTAAGCAGTCAGAGGAATGAATACTCCGAATTTCATGATTCTAGCTGTTGTCATTTGGTAGGTACTATTTTTATCCCCTTTTTCTATTTGAACCCCAAAAAGTACGAATTTTGGAAAGTTATTTTATTTTACGTGTCTACACAATCAGAGGAATGTATACATCGAATTTCATTATTCTAGGTGCAGTCGTTAGGTTGGTACTATTTTTATCCCTCTATCCCCATTTAACCCCTTAAAAGTGCGAATTTGTAAAAAATACTCTTATATTATGTATTTTCTCTATTAGAGGAATGTACACGCCAAATTTCGTGTTTCTATCTGTTGTCGTTTGATAGGTACCATTTTTATCCCTTTTTGTCCCTACAAATAAAAAACACTCTATGGTGGCCTTTTATGCTATAAAGGGAATGCGCAAGTAAATACAAGCTAATATGTTCTAAAAACATGCTGAAATACTCTAAATATTAAGGGTATTTTCAGTCCTTGTGAGGGAAAAATGTTTCCCTCTGGGCCGATTTCGCCCACTTTCAATCCCAACCGATCTACAACCATAAGACACATTTAGGCAAAATTTAAACCTCCTGGCTCATTTCGTTCGGCCGCTCTCGTGCTTTCAACAGACAGACAGACGGACAGACGGACATGGCTATATCGTCTTAGAATTTTACCACGACCCAGAATATATATACTTTATGGGGTCTCCGATGAATATTTCAAGGTGTTACAAACGGAATGACAAAGTGAATATACCCCCATCCTGGAGGTGGAGGGTATAAATATATAAGTAAGACTTTCACAGAACATTTGCATACGAATTTTCCTAGAAACAACAATCCCATCTTATTTCGACCCCCTCGAATACCCACATAATGTGACAACATACACTCTTGTCCCACTGTTCATTAGACAGGAAAATCAATTTTCTCTTTTGCAATAACCCTACTCCAAACTAACAAATCTTAAAGGAAATGAATCAAACAGCCAAATATAACCATGATGATTAGCTTCGAGTGATGAAATTATTTCCGATTTTGCTCAACAATGCCAGCAACTGTATCAAATTTCTGCCTGGCAATTAGAACCGAACCCTAGAAAGTCTTCAAAGTCACTAACACACAACACGTTTGCAACTGCGGGCAATATTGCATGAAGTAGCTCAAATTCGAATTCAACTTCAACTTCATAAATCACAAGATGCTGCTGTCGATGTTGATACCGTTCATATTCCACCCACTGAATTGTGATTGCCGCCATGTGGCTGGGCGGACCCATAATACACGAACATTAATTGATGATCCTTTAATAGAGCCTGCGTTCAACACTACGAATGATTTGTGTTCAAATGCCTAAATGTGATGCCTAATTCAATTACGCCCACATGCAGTTGTACGACTCAATGAGTGAATGTATCAAATTGAATATAGCTGTGGAAGTGCGAACATTAGGGCATATCGATGAAGTATAATTCGATTTGTAATAGCAAAAGAATGTACAAAGTTGCAGGTAAGTGTCAACATTATGGCCGTGAAAGGGGAGAAATATCTTCTTCAACAATCGGAAAATATAAACATTTTGAGAATTTGACGAAACGGAAAAATTGTATTTTTCTTGGGTTTGTTTTATTTTGGTCTGTAATCAATATTTGATTTGAACTGCCCCGCAAAAACTTGGTAATGAAAACTCATTATTTTTAGTTTTACCTAGTAATGACAGCTCGTTACGCCCTGCATTATTTTGAAGTATGAAATAATTACTTCCTTATAATGGTTTAAATAAGTAGTTATTGGTAGGTTTAAATTCATAGAACTTCAGATTTTAAAAATTAATTTTCTACATTTTTTGTGGTGAGTCAGAGAATAGCAGTGCTGTTGTTATCGCAGCTTAGTTATACAGGCTTTATTACAGTAGTAGCTTAGTATTACAGTAGTTATACAGACTTCTAGTCGATACAAGATATATAATTTAATAAAAATGTTGTTTTCATCACTTATTAAGGCCATTATTGATAATACATTATTTGGCTAGTTATCAATAATGACTTATTTTGTAACTTCCTGAGGCCACTTATTTTACAACTCGTTTAGAAGTGTTTATTTATTAACTTTTCGTAAGCGTGCGTGGAAGTACTTATTTCTCAACTTTTTGTAAGCGTGCGTGGAAGTACTTATTTTTATACCCTCAACCTCCAGGATGGGGGTATACTAACTTTGTCATTCCGTTTGTAACACCTTGAAATATCGACCTGCGACCCTATAAAGTAAAATTCTAAGACGATCTAGCCATGTCCGTCCGTCCGTCTGTCCGTCTGTTGAAAGCACGCTAGCATCTAAACGAAAGGAGCTAGAACGTTCAAATTTACCATAAATGCGTCTTATAGTCGTATATCGGTTATGACTGAAATGGGGCGAAATCGGCCCAAAGGGAAAAAATTTTCCCTCACAAGGACTAAAAATACCCATACTAATCCCTAATATTTTATCGTATTTAAGCTTGTTTTTTTCAATATTTCTGTTTATATTTGCTTGATATTTGGTATGCGCATTCCCCTTATAGTAGGGGGTGAAATGGGGCAAAAAAGGATAAAAATGGTACCTACCAAACGACAATAGCTATAAACACAAAATTTGGTGTGTACATTCCTCTAATTGAGTAGCTACATAATGTAAACGTATTTTTTCCAAATTCGTACTTTTAAGGGGTAAAATGGAAATAGAGGGATAAAAGTTGTACCAACCAAACGGCTGCACCTAAAATAAAGCATAGATAAGTAAAATACACTGATTTTTCAAAATTCGTACTTTTTGGGGTTAAAATGAAAAAAGGGGATAAAAATAGTACCAATCTAATGAACGCAGCTAGAGTCATGAGATTCGGAGTATACATTCCTCTGAGTGTGAAGACACGGAAAATAAACTGATTTTTCGAAATTCGTACTTTTTGGGCTTAAAATGAAAAAAGGGGATAAAAATAGTACCAACCAAATGACCGCAGCTAGAGTCATGAAATTCGGAGTATACATTCCTCTGACTGCGATTTGAATTTTTCGAAATTAGTACTTTCAAGGGATACAATGGTACAGAGGGATAAAAATAGTACTAACTAAACGACTACAACTAGAGTGATAAAATTCTAATTGCGTAGAAACGTCAAAGGGGTAAAAATGGTACCAACCAAATGGAATCATGGAATTCGGTGTATACATTCCTCTGACTGCATAGACACGCAAAATAAAAAGTTTTTTTTCCAAATTCGTATTTTTTCTTTTACGGCAAAAATTTGTTGAATCATGAAGTTAGGTTATTTTGCACTATGTACGTCTGATAATGGATTTTCAAAATTTGTACTTTTGAAATTCAAATAGAATGGAAATACAACCAACTGTAGCACCCACTATCTACCAATATTTATGACTTTGAAAATATTTTTGAAAATATAAATATTGAATAATTATTTTTTGAATTGGCGTATTGGTAGCCTTGCCTTATAAGCGTGGTTTGAAATAATTAAAATATTATATTTATTCATAAAATTAATTTTTCAATATTTGTATTTGTTTTGGTTTGGCTATATTATATAAATTATATTTTCCTGTAATATTACTGCACTTCTACGAAAACCGACAACCTCTGTGGAATGCAATCCATGGTGGAGGGTATATAAAGTTCGGCCCGGCCGAACTTAACGCCGTTTTTACTTGTTTTACAATCCCTTTATAAAAATAATTAGAAACGGATCCGAAAAATAAGTAGTGAAGGTTTTTTGGTTTTGCCTTATTCCCCACATTACTTGGTAATGAGAGATTTTGCTGGGTGGGTTATTCTGCTGGCTCGAGACCATTTTGCATCTATATTTAATATAATACACATTGTTTTATTACTTGGCCGATTTCTGGCCTGCGAAAGGTGTCATGTGTGCTTTCTTTTTTAGACAGATATTCGGACAGTGACTTGTGCTTCTCATTCGTTTGTGAGAATCATTTACTTAAAGAGTCCGGGTATTTTGTTGAAAAGTCTCTGCGAAGCCATCGAAGCCTGCGAAGGCTTTCACGGCCCAGAAATCGTGATAGTGACAGTGTGCAGCCAAGTAATAAGTGTCACCATTTCATTTGTAAATAAATTTTAATTCTATAAAATAATGATGCAAAATAGTATTGAGCCAAGGTTAATATCGCAGTTCAAATCAAAAAGCGAAAAATCTCAAAAACTGATTTTATGATTCTAATCAAAAGTCAAACCGTCTGGACTTAAATATTCTTGATGAGGCACAATGTGCTCTCACTTAATATAAATTTGAAAGTTTTGGGAGGGAGCAACAAGTTGCCTTATTATTTGTGAAATTATTCGCCTATACGTCCTTGTGTAATGTCTGATTGTCAAATATTAATTGTGTACTTTCTGAACTATTCAGGTCAAAAAAGGTAAAGGTTGGTTTGTAAAATGTGTCTTTCTTTAGGTTTAAGATTACACATTACAGTGGAGGAATTCCCTGTTAAATCGACAATATATTGATGAGAATAATTGAGCGTGTATTGGTAATACAGGGTTTCCCAACAATAAGTGTTATTTTGGTATTCAGAGGAAAATTTCATTTTTTGAGAAAAATGATCGGATGTTTTTTTCATAATAAAGAGGAAGGTATGCCGTTAATAATGAAAATCAACATCAGCCAAATGGTCACCACGACCACGCTTACAGGACCATATCCTTTTCATGAAATTTTCCATAGCCAAATCGCAAAGTGGCTGCCCTATATCCTCGATAGCCTCACGAATTCTATTTTTGAGGTCTTGAATCGACGCTGGGCTGTCTGTTGGCGTAGACCTTTTCTTTAACGGGGCCCCAAAGGAAGAAGTCGCAAGGTGTTAAATCATCTTAGGATGGAGTGCCCCATAAAGTATATATATATATATTGTGGGCCGTAGTTAAATCCTAAGACGAACGAGCCATGTCACTCAGTTGAAAGCACGCTAGCTACCGAACGAAATGAGCTACGGCGTACAAATTAACCATATATGTATATTAGGCTGGGTCACGGTCCATACAAATGGAAAAACAAGTGTCAATAACCCCACGAAAATAATGTTTGGATTGTGCCCTATATCCTCGATAGCCTCACGAAATCTATTTTTGAGGTCTTGAATCGACGCTAGGCAGTTGGCGTAGACCTTATCCTTCACGTGGCCCCAAAAGAAGAAGTCGCAAGGTGTTAAATCACAAGATCTCGGTGGCCAATTGTGATCACCTCTTCGAGAGATAACACGGTTCGGAAACTTTTCCCGTAAAAAAATCAATCCCATTAAACTCCGACCATAAAAAATCATTAATCATCTCTCGATAGCGAAATCCATTCACCGTAACTGTTGATCCAACCTCATTTTCGAAAAAGTAAGGTCCAATGATCCCACCGGACCAGAAACCGCACCAAACAGTCACACGATGAGGATGTAGAGGCTTCCCAAGAATAACTCTTGGGTTTTCCGAGCCCCAGATGCGACAATTTTGCTTGTTGACGTAGCCATCGAGGTGGAAATGGGCCTCATCAGTCAAGATGATTTTTCGATGGAATTCCGGATCATTTTCATTCATCCTAAGTGCCCAATCAGCAAAGACACGACGTTGTTGAGTTCTTGATTTAACTGAACTTTATAAGCCTTAAGATCCAAGTCATTATGCAAAATACGGTGTAATGACGATTGTGGAATGCCCAATTCCAAAGAACAACACTTTGGGCTACAGCAGCAATATTCTCAGCGACATGCACGGGTTTTATTCTTCAAATCACTAACTTGTCCCAACTGCTCGAATTTTTCCACCAATTTCTGTATTGCGGTCCGACAAGGTGCTTCACGGCGACCCAAAGACGCTTTAGTTTTGCGAACTGTGACTGCAAGATTTTCACCATTTTTGTAGTGAATTTTAATAATTTTAATGCGTTGTCGAAGCGTGTAGCGTTCCATTTTTAGTAATGGCGTAGTTTCTACTTGTCAAATGTCAAAAAATAAAAGCTTCAAAAGTGACAACTACCGAAATACCGGGTGATTCAAAATAACACCTCTTTTTGGAAAACCCTGTACAGAATATTATGTTACGCGAAATTATTTTTTAATATGGTGCCAACCCTTTTACTTGGAAATTGTGAATATTCCTTTGTTTGTTGACAATTTTTTTCAAAAGAATTGATTGATATAAGCCTGGATAAGAAGCTGTGATAACAGAAATGTTATTAAAAAATTAATTTTTTACTAAAAATAAAAAAAATCAGGTTGTCCCAAACTACAGTATAAATATTTGTATCATAACAAATTTTCCGAAAAACATTTTTGTTGACTTTTTTAAATTTCTCCTCGATAGTTATCCAACATTTTTAATATAAAATTATTATTTTAAAATTTGTTTTCACACACTTTAATATTGCCGTTGGCGAAAATTTTAAAATATAATTATTTATAGTACAGTTTTAACTTTATATTTAGATTGTTATGTTATCGCAGCTTAGTTATGCAGTCCTAAAGATATTTTGTTTTTGAAAAATACCATTTATTAAATTGCCACATTTATGTTTAAAATTTTAGATTTGGATCGACTGTACTTTCTGGAATGTCTTATCATTTGTGTGATTCGAGGAAGGATCCGCCCCTAACAATTACATGTAATTTTGTTGTCGAATCGCCTATCGATGGGAAATTATTTCGGAATTCCTACCAACACAAAATGAGCTGGGCTATGCACCGCCACATTTTATACAACAATTTCATTTCTATCATGTCCTCTTTCATCTATTACTAGGGTTTGGGGTTTCCCGGACTTTTTTCATTTCCCGGGAAAACGGGAATGAAAAATTTCATTCCCGGGAATACCGGGAATTCCCGGGAAAAAGTAATTTATTTATAGGTATGTCCAATACGGTTTAAAATATCAACATTTAATAATTGGTGTGTTTTTTCAATACTGTCATATTACAAATTAAAAACGAATGTTATTGCCAAAATATTTTACAAATTATTTTTCATTTTACCAATATTTTACTCTACACCTTTTCAAGATTATATTCGGAACATACAAATTTCTATTGAGAAATGTAAATTCATATTAAGAACATATAAATTCATAATAGAAACATGTTAATTCATAATGAGAAATATAAATTCATAATGAGAATAGGAACATACCATTTCATAATGAAATATACAAGTTTGTAATCAGAAAATCCAAATTCATAATCAGAAAATACATTTTCTACGAAAATATCCATAGAAAAACGTACATACATAGCTTCGATTATAAATTTTACAGTTCCTGATTATGAATTTATATTTTATGAATATATATTCCTGAATAAGAATTTATATTATCTCATTATCAATTTGGATTTTCTCATTTTGTATTTATATATCTCATTATCAATTTGTATGTTCTTATTATGATTTTATATTTCTCAATATGAATTTATATTTCACATTACGAATTTACAGTGCTGATTGTGATTGCTCCTATTATGAATTTAAATTTCCTGTTATGAATTTACATTTCTCATCATGAACTTACATATTCTGATTATAAATTACATTCTCTCATTATAAACTTGAAAAGGTGTAGACTAATCGTCAGAATTGGACATTTATATCGCAGGTAGAAGTGACTGACACCTACACTAGATTCAAAATTGAAAACGATTAAGGAAACAAATAACTCATATGACGGAGAATGTTATGACGCATTTAATTTAGAATATTCATTCGTCTCGAGACAAAAATATTTTATAGAAACAGGGGGAATATTCTGAACTGTAAAAACAATAGAAACATAAAAAAATTAATATTAATTTAATAAATGCATAAAAAATAAAAATATTGAAATAGTCCAGTCATTCTTACAAAGGGCCATTTAAATACATCGTAGCATACATATATTTATATTCCTATTAGATTTCTCTTGAAAGTTTACAGGCGAACAATTTTATTGTATTCCTATTTTTAGACCATTTCTTTCAGGCTACATATGTAAAGTAAATTGTTCATGAAGAATATGTTCACCTCGATTCTTCTAGGAAAACAATAAACTTTACATTATGTAAGCCATAGTATTGTCGACATGATATTTTTATTTCACAATAAAGATCCTGCAAATAGCCTCTCAAAAAGTATTTTTATTCCCCTAGCTGGATTTCGCATAAAAAAGTTTTGTTTGTAGTAATATAATATAAACAAATACTCAACAAATACTTATTATTATCAGTAATATAAATACATATATGAATTTGAAATACATCTAAAAATTCCAATTTATATAGTAACATTAAATTATGGATCAACATAATAAATAAATTATTTTTTCAGTATTTCCCGTATTCCCGGGAAATTGAAAATGTTTTCCCGGGAATTCCCGGAAAAATTTGGACGATTCGGGAATTCCCGGACCCCAAACCCTATCTATTACCCATATTGACATAAACTTTATATATCCCTTTTGAAGTCCTTTAAAAGGAAGAAAAGATCACCAACTGGAATACTGAATTTACAATTCTTCTATGTTAGTATGCTAGAGAGCAAGCCTTGTTCAAGCCAAGAAATTGTCGTCTAGTATTTTTCTAATAAATCGATTATTATACCCTACATCTTAGGATGGAGTGCCCCATAAAGTATATATATATATATTGTGGGCCGTAGTCAAATCCTAAGACGAACGAGCCTTGTCCGCCAGTTGAAAGCACGCTAACTACCGAACGAAATGAGCTATGGTGTACAAATTAACCATATATGTATATTAGGCTGGGTCGCGGTCCATACAAATGGAAAAACAAGTGTCAATAACCCCACGAAAATAATGTTTGGATTGTTTAATGATGATTTGCAAAATAGTTCGTTCCTAGATCAGGCCATCTGTGAGCGTAACGCTCCTGAAAATAACCCATCATGTTTTTTTGGGTTATAGTCATAGTTTTTTGTGTAACATTTTTATACACTCCACGAGAGTATTATGTCTTTGTGCATTTGTTTGTAACACCCAAAAGGAAGGGAGATAGACCCATTGCTAATTATACCGATCGGCTTAGAATCACTTTCTAAGTCGAGTTAGCCCGCCTGTCTCTCCATCTATTGTTGTAATCACGATACAGGTCGCAATTGTAGCCAGAACCAAACGAAACTTTGCACAACGAAGTTTTTCGGGACAAGGACGAACGCTATTTAATTTGAAAGAAAATCGGTTCAGATTTAGATATAGCCCCCATACGAATTTCACTGCCGATTTGACCCTTTTCACTATAGAAACCACATATTTCAACAGATTTACATCAAAATTGGCACAACACCTTATATTTCAACTGGAAACACCTATGGTAAATATGTGTTAGATCGGTTCAGATTTATATATAGCTCCCATACAAATTTCGTTCCCAATTTGAATTTTGCCGCTTTAGAATCCACATATTTTAACAGATTTTCTTCAAAACTGGAAAAACACCTTATATTTCAACTGGAAACACCTGTTGTAAAAATGTGTGAGATCGGTTCAGATTTATATATAGCTCCCATACAAACTTCGTTCCCAATTTGAATTTTTCCGCTCTAGAATCCACATATTTCAACAGATTTTCTTCTAAATTCACAAAAAATCTTATATTTCAACTGGAAACACCTGTGGTAAAAATGTGTTAGATCGGTTCAGATTTATATATAGCTCCCTTACAAATATCGCTCCCAATTTGAATTTTTCCGCTCTAGAATCCACATATTTCAACAGATTTTCTTTAAAATTGGCAAAGCATCTTATATTTCAACTGGAAACACCTGTGGTAAAAATGTGTTAGATCGGTTCAGATTTATATATAGCTCCCTTACAAATATCGCTCCCAATTTTAATTTTTCCGCTCTAGAATCCACATATTTCAACAGATTTTCTTTAAAATTGGCAAAACACCTTATATTTCAACTGGAAAGACCTGTTGTAAAAATGTGTTAGATCGGTTCAGATTTATATATAGCTCCCATACAAATATCGCTCCCAATTTGAATTTTTCCGCTCTAGAATCCACATATTTTAACGGATTTTCCTCTAAATTCGCAAAACACCTTATATTTCAACTGGAAACACCTGTTGTGAAAATAAGTTAGATCGGTTCAGATTTATATATAGCTCTCATACAAATATCGCTCCCAATTTGAATTTTTCCGCTTTAGAATCCACATATTTTAACAGATTTTCTTCAAAATTGGCAAAACATCTTATATTTAAACTAGGAACACCTATGGTGAAAATGGGTCACATCGGTTCAGATTTACATATAGCTCTCATACAAATTTCGTTCCCCCAGAAACCGCGTATTTTCAGAGAATTTCTTAAAATTGAGCATAATACGTTATACTTCAACTATTTAGAAGAACTTATTGTGAAAGTTAGTCACTTCATTCCATGTTTGGATATAGCCCCGATACAACTATTATTTGACAAATTGGACCAGGTCATATTAGCCTGTGATTAGGAAACATATAAAAATTTTCCCGTTTTCACTTTTTTACTGAATTGAATTGTATTCCTCTAGAAAGTGGAGTGAATCATAAAGTCGGCCCCGCCCGACTTTAGCCTTTCCTTACTTGTTTCACATTTTTTCTGAAATAATAGACCCTTGAATGCACTTTAAATATAAGTTTTGATTCTTGTCTTATAGTTACTTATTGATCGAATCGTTTAAAATATTTTTTTTTTGTGGATTTTCACAGTGACTACTGAAAACTTTTTCGTAGTATCTTATATATAGTATATATATATATAAATATAAATAACTGCAGTTAATACCCTTCGAATGATGCCTAAATGATGAACATCGGAATGAAATTGAAGCCGCAGCGCTCATTTTTGTAAAAAGGATTTGAACATTTTAACTGTGAAAACCATAGAATTTTCAACTAAATGTTGATTTTTTAGCTATTATCTTTTTGGCAACACTGGTTTAAACAGCTGACGCACGTTTCGTGTTTTGTTTCACTGTCAAACATCTTCAGTTTGGTCTATAATTTAACCATGAATCGTCTTACAAACGAACAACACTTGCAAATTATTGAATTTTATTATCAAAATGCGTGCTCTGTTAAGAAAGTTCATCGCGCGCTTCCATTTTATGGTCAATTTAATCGACCGACTGAAGCGGCTATTCGGACTATTGTGACTAAATTTCGCACCAAATTTACATTGTTGGACATTAAACCACCAACACGCTTACGTAGAGTGCGAACTGAAGAAAATATCGCAGCTGCACCGGCCAGTGTTAATGATGAGCATCAATTATTGATTCGTCGCCGTTCGCAGCAATTGTGTCTCTGTTACTCAAAAACGTGAAGTGCCAAAATTGGACTAAGCGGATGGACCATTTGAGGAGCAGTCAAGGTCAACATTTGCATGAAATAATCTTCAAACATTAAATTATATGGACCGTACTATCTATTCTAATAAAGATTTCATCCATTTTTTTGAATTTGATGTGTTTTTTTTTGAAAAACTTTCCTATAGCTATCATAAATTTAGCATTTATGAACTTTAAATGCATCCATAACTAAATTTAGCCGCGATATTGGCAAAATCTTTTAGAATATGTTTAATAGGAATGTTCTTTGCAAAATTCAATCAGTAAAGTCCAGATTTGGGCGCATGAAACTTGGGAGTTTTTGCCGCTGTGGGCCGTGTCGACAATAATTTTTTTCAAACTTGTTAATGTCTTTTAACAGACGTGTTTTTACTTATTATGCTGTTTTAAGTTTTTTCTTTTTGCATACGACCGATATAATATATTCTAGTGAAATTTTCGTTAACCACATAACTTCATTCAATTCTCGACCTCGACAGTTCAAACACTTACATAAGTCTGTTCATATGTAAATATTACTCTAATTGCTAATGTACACACACACACAATGAATGTAATCTATGAAATGTATAACTATCATCAGCCAATGTTATTAGTTTGTATACAATTTGATTTTAATTGGACATTGTATTACAAAATCAAATGGACAAACATACATACAAACGCCTGTGTGTAGTTGTACTCATATGATTGAATATGTTTAACTGTCTTTATTGCAACAACATATTAACACAAATTAATATCAAATGAGAGAGATTTATTATGCAAAATACAAATCAACCTTCTAAGCATTGTAAACGATAAGCAAATATGATTAAAAACTAATTTAGCAGCAAATAAATCAATAAATCTGATCGGATGTAAACACAGACATTAAGGAAGCAGACCATAAAAGTACTTGCCACAGTCAAGGTAATTAAAGCAAGGTCAAGGGTGTCTAATTACCCCCAAAGTTAACCAAATGATGGTGTTGTGTAGATTGAAGGCAAAGGAATAATTATATAAAATATTAGAATTTTGGGAGTTGGAATAACGAAAAAATATCTTTTGTTGTGGGAAAATTTTTAAAAAAGTCGTTACACTTGAGCCGTATGACATACGTCTGGAAATATAGGAAAAAAAAGAGTTTTTTCCTCATCCAAAGGACAAAAATTACACTAGTCAACAGTCAAAATGTACTCGGGATGCGATAATTTTTTCTGTGTAGATAACCTTGACATGAGCTCGAAAAACGCAATAAAAATTTTTTTTTTCGTTTGGTTTTTTTTTATTATTTTTTTTTTAAATTTTAAAAATTTTTTTTTGGTTAATTTGTTTCGTCCGGCATAACTCGGGAACCACTAGCCCGATTTAATTGAATTAAATTTTAAAAAATTTAAAATTACAATTCCCTTAATCTGTTCATATATTGTTTTCCTATACAAGCAACAGTTTCCAAGTTAAAAATGAATATATAAAGGAAAAAACTTATTTTTTGCCTAAAAATTTAAAATTTTTTTTTTTAAAAAATCCATAAAAAATCCAAAATGAAAAAAAATGTCAAATCTTATTACTTTTACGTAAAGTCACATAACCTATGAGCAAAATGAGACAAAGATCATGAAAATCGATGCACGCGTTTCGCTTTTATTCGCAATTGAGTAAAGGTATGAATTTCAAAAATTTGCTCGACATATGCACAACTTTGTCTATGGTAAGGTTTTTTTTTTTTGATTCTCAGAATTAACAAAACGGAATAAACAAAGGGTTATTTAATTTTTATGATTGCGTAAGCAAAGTAATAAACGCTAATAAATGTGCGTGAACAATTAAAAGGAAAAAAGGAAAGGGGACTTTTTTAATTATTTGGGTTTTCCGTTGGCTACCTGTATTATTTTTTTACAGAAATGCAACCCACATTTAAGGGTGGTCATTATTCGGAAAATTTAAGACTCACACATGGTGAAACAGGTATGTAGCCACCGTAAAAAAATATGCACCCATTTATAAGTACCTGTCAGTAAAATACTAAACAATACACAGTATAAATAGGTCTTCATTGATCGATTTTACTCATTCAACAAGTGTCGACGAACGCGATAGTTAAAATGAGCAAACGTTCGCGAGGATTTGAATGCAATACCAATCCAAGTAATTTTTGTTACATGTGCGGAGAATACGTTTCTGAAAAAACAAGCGTTGTTTTTCACCTAAATTGAGAGATTCATTTGAAGAGAGCTTCAATTTAAAGGTCTCAAACATAGATGAGCGGTGGACACCAAGTGCTCTATGTCCAAGGTGCTACGTACAGCTAGCTGACTCAAGGTAAGTGTAGATTACGAAATTCAAGAACATATATAACTTATTATTGAAATTCTTTCAGACGACAGCCGAGAATCATCATGCCAATGCTTTGGAGAGCTCCGCTTTGCCATGTAACAGATTGCTACTTCTGTCTTAGCAAAAAAACAGGCGTGGGAAAAAATATACGATGGACTTACGCTGCTGTTTCAACAGTGAATTTTCCAGTGCCATTTTGCGAAGAACCAGTGGACCCGCAACCGTCCGTTTCAAGATGGGCATCTAATAATGAGGCGATACATCCAACATCAGATCCGGAGACAGTAGAAACCACATCAGAATGCGAGTCAACATATACATTGCATGGAGGTCAACGCTTATGTTCCCAAGCAGAACTGAACGATTGGGTTAGAGAATTGAAACTCTCCAAGGAAGATGCAGAGTTGCATGCATCGCGCATGCAACAGTTCGGTTTCTTGGCTCCTAGTGTGGTGACAACAATCTACAGGAAGCGTCATGAACCATACGCAAGGTACTACACAAAAAAAGACAACATCTGTTTTTGTAAGGACATTCCCGGATTATTTGGTGAACTCGGGTACTCTTAAAAAACTTCGTGAAAGCTATCAAAAAAGATGGCGAAGCGTTCGCCTATTTAAAAACCATTTTTCCTCACCTTTCATCGGCAAAGATTAAGGAAGGCGTTTTCGACGGTCCGCAAATTAAAAAGTTGTTGCAAGACCAACAGTTTGAGCACATTTTATCACCAAATGAAGCTGCAGCTTGGAACTCATTTCGGCAAATTGTTTCCGGATTTCTTGGAAACAACAAAAGCTCAAATTACAGAGAGATCGTCGAACAACTACTCCAAAATTATAAAAAAATTAGAGCAAATATGTCGCTTAAGATACATTTTCTACACTCGCACTTGGACTTCTTTCCGGACAACCTGGGCGTTGTGAGTGACGAGCATGGTGAGCGTTTTCATCAGCAAATGAAAGAAATTGAGCACCGATACCAAGGATTTTGGAACGAAGCTATGATGGGGGACTATATCTGGTTCCTGATAAGAGAAACAGACCCACAACAATATAAAAGAAAGACAAAAGCACATAATTATTTTTAATTTGAAGGTTTTTATTTTTGTGTTTAGATATTTTTTTTTTAAACTTTTTTATAATTAATTAATGTTGATATCCTTAGGATAATTTCTTGTACATATATCGAATTGTTTTTTAATTTAAAGTCATATATTTTTGTCACCCAAAAATTTTAATTTTTTTTGTAATAAAAAAGAAAAAACCTTACCATAGACAAAGTTGTGCATATGTCGAGCAAATTTTTGAAATTCATACCTTTACTCAATAGCGAATAAAAGCGAAACGCGTGCATCGATTTTCATGATCTTTGTCTCATTTTGCTCATAGGTTATGTGACTTTACGTAAAAGTAATAAGATTTGACATTTTTTTTCATTTTGGATTTTTTATGGATTTTTTAAAAAAAAAAATTTTAAATTTTTAGGCAAAAAATAAGTTTTTTCCTTTATATATTCATTTTTAACTTGGAAACTGTTGCTTGTATAGGAAAACAATATATGAACAGATTAAGGGAATTGTAATTTTAAATTTTTTAAAATTTAATTCAATTAAATCGGGCTAGTGGTTCCCGAGTTATGCCGGACGAAACAAATTAACCAAAAAAAAATTTTTTAAATTTTTGAAATTCATACTTTTACTCAATTGCGAATAAAAGCGAAACGCTTGCATCGATTTTCATGATCTTTGTCTCATTTTGCTCATAGGTTATGTGACTTTACGTAAAAGTAATAAGATTTGACATTTTTTTTCATTTTGGATTTTTTATGGATTTTTTAAAAAAAAAAATTTTAAATTTTTAGGCAAAAAATAAGTTTTTTCCTTTATATATTCATTTTTAACTTGGAAACTGTTGCTTGTATAGGAAAACAATATATGAACAGATTAAGGGAATTGTAATTTTAAATTTTTTAAAATTTAATTCAATTAAATCGGGCTAGTGGTTCCCGAGTTATGCCGGACGAAACAAATTAACCAAAAAAAAAATTTTTAAATTTTTGAAATTCATACTTTTACTCAATTGCGAATAAAAGCGAAACGCTTGCATCGATTTTCATGATCTTTGTCTCATTTTGCTCATAGGTTATGTGACTTTACGTAAAAGTAATAAGATTTGACATTTTTTTTCATTTTGGATTTTTTATGGATTTTTAAAAAAAAAAAAATTTTAAATTTTTAGGCAAAAAATAAGTTTTTTCCTTTATATATTCATTTTTAACTTGGAAACTGTTGCTTGTATAGGAAAACAATATATGAACAGATTAAGGGAATTGTAATTTTAAATTTTTTAAAATTTAATTCAATTAAATCGGGCTAGTGGTTCCCGAGTTATGCCGGACGAAACAAATTAACCAAAAAAAAATTTTTAAAATTTAAAAAAAAAATAATAAAAAAAAAACCAAACGAAAAAAAAATTTTTATTGCGTTTTTCGAGCTCATGTCAAGGTTATCTACACAGAAAAAATTATCGCATCCCGAGTACATTTTGACTGTTGACTAGTGTAATCATTAAGTCCCGTGTACACATACATACATACAATAATGATATCTTAAATTGATTTTATTTTCTTCTTCTGTCTCATAATACATGATCTTTGTCAATCTACTCCCACACAGCGACTAACACACACACTCACTCACGACTAAATCAAATCCAGTTAAGACGAGTAGCAAGGAGGGGGAGGAGTGGGAGAGTTCATTGCATTCAAGTTGACGTTGCTTGTCTACAATGGAAGTTCACTTATTCATGTGCTTGGCTCAAGAGTGATTTCTTTTTTGTGAGAATTCCCAAATGCCAGCATAAGACTGCCAAGAATTCCAATGAACCTGCAAATAAACTTTGAGAATTGCCAAGCATGTCTTTTGAAAAAAAGAAACGACTTGAAAAGATGATAGACTTGATGATATTGTAATAAAGTGTGGTGGGTAATCTGAAATGTATTTTTAATTTACTTGGAATGTATAATTACATGTATGTATGTGATTTTGAATTGATGTTTCCCACACATTTGTAGCAAATTTGCTGGAACCACGTATTCCAGCATCATCGAATTAAAAGTGCATTAGTTACCAATATTTCACAGAATAAACCCCAGTCTGTATAGTAAAGTGAATATCTGATGTAGCAACATATAGTCCAGCAGAGTTTACTAAAACTATATAAATAAATCTGGATGATACTTTTGCTATTTGGCATGTCAGTGTTAAGTTTTCGCCAGTTCACGCGTAATTCATGACATGTTTCAGAGTCAAAAATATCACCATTTCATCATGACATCAATAAGTGTTCTGTGAAAAATTCACAACAAATAAAAAATTGTCTTTAGCAACGAGGCTCAGTTTTGGCTCAATGGTTATGTTAATAAACAAAATTACCGAGTTTGAACAGAATTGTCGAAGAGCAGCCAGAGGCTGTTCAAAAGCTGACAATGCACCCTGAAAAATACACCGTTTGGTGTAACTTATGGGACGACGGAAATGGAAAAATGTGGCCAAAATTGTGTAAAATTCCAAAAATGCTTGGATTTTGACGAACATTGGAATAAATACAAGTAACGTTTCCCGGATTCTTGTTCTGTTAAAAACAAAGCAGAGTTTCTTCAAAGAAATTTTGTGGAATCGAAATGTATTTTTACGTATTGTGATGCTATTTTTGGTAAACACATTTCTCACTAGATTATTTAGAACTGTATAGATGGCGCTGCAAAAATCTTTAAAAGCCGCATAAGTTTATAAGTGGCTGTTATGGATTTATGAATAACTAGCAGTACCCGTTGCTTCGCACGCGAAAAATCCAGTTATTTGTTATTAGTTTTATTCATCTCTATTTTTGGATAGTATTTACTTACATATTTTCTCTTGGTGGATATATTTCACGATTCTAGATATAACACTTTAGTTTGTACCATTTTTATCCCGCTCACACCTTATAAGAAAAAAATTTGAAAAAAAAAATCCATTTTGATGGCGCTTCTACACGGTCAGAGGAATTTACGTACCAAATTTCACGATTCTAGCTGTAGTACTAAATTTGGTGCCATTTTTATCCCTTTTTGTCCCGGTCGCCCCCTAAAAGTACAAATTTCGAAAAATCTATTC
Organism: Polietes domitor; assembly: GCA_947397865.1. NCBI lineage: Eukaryota > Metazoa > Arthropoda > Insecta > Diptera > Muscidae > Polietes > Polietes domitor. The sequence continues at coordinate 221,312,583 of OX377618.1, read as the reverse complement.
ATGTTGCAAATCTACGATGTCAGAGGAATTTACACTCCAAATTTCACGACTATAGCTGCAATACTTTAGTTGGTACTATTTTTATCCCTTTTTATCCTGCTCACCTCCTATATGTACAAATTTCGAAAAAATCCATTTAGAATGCGCTTCTACGTTGTCAGAAGAATTCACTGCAATACTTTATCAACCATTAAAACTACAAAAATGCATTTATATTGCGCTTCTATTTGGTGAGAGGAATTTACACACCAAATATCACTACAGCTGCAATATTTTAGTTGGTACCATTTTCATCCCTTTTCGTCCCGCTCACCCCTTATAGATATAAATTTCGAAAAAAATCCATTTAGATTTGCGCTTCTACGTTGTCAGAGAAATTTACACACCAAATTTCACGACTATAGCTGCAATACTTTAGTTGGTACCATCTTTATCCCTTTTTGTCCCGCGCACTCTCTAAAATGTACAAATTTCGACAAATTCTATTTTACTACGCTTCTGCATGATCAGAGGAATATACATACCAAATTTCACGATTCTAGCTGTAATGTTGTAGTTGGTATCATTTTTATCCCTTTTTGTCCCGCTCACCTATTAAATGTACAAATTTCGAAACATCCATTTTTGTTGCACGTCTACGTGGTCGGAGGAATGTACACGCCGAATTTCACGATTCTAGCTATAATACTTTAGTTGGTACCATTTTTATTCCTTTTTGTCCCGATCGCCCCTTGAAAGTGCAAATTTCGAAAAATCCCTATTTGTCGCTTGTCATTGCAAGGAACATACCGAATTGCATGTCTCTACCTACTGCCGCTTAGTCAGGACGTATCTTCAATGTTTATCCTTTTTTGTCTCATTTTACCCCCTAAAAGTACGAATTTCGTAAAACCCTTTCTTAGTCGACGTCTACGTCATATTTGGGAAAAAATTTCATGAGCCTGGCTTCAGCCGTTTGGTCTGTGGGCTGGTCAATGATAAGTCAGTCAGTAACGCAACTCTTTTATATATATAGATTGTTGAATTGAGAAATATGACAGTATAAAATATGTCGTATGCTTAGGAACTACAATACAAGCCCGATGAACACACAACAGCAATAGTTTCGATAACAAAACCCCAAGTTGACCTTTATATAACAGTCCCATATTAGTCTCCTAGCCTCTTGATTTTGGAAATTGCCAAGACAATTGCAGAAATGTGGAATCTGCCTTAATCATCCCAAACCACCCAGCAAAAACTTGGTAATGACACCTCATTATTTTTAGTTATGACAGCTACATTATTTTGAAGTATGAAATAACTACTTCCTTATAGTGGTTTCAATAAGTAGTTATTGGCAAGTTAAATTTCATAGAACTTCAGATTTTAAAAGTTAATTTTCAACATTTTTTAACAAGTCGATACAAAATATATAATTTAATAAAACTGTTTTTTTTTTTCATTACTTATTAATTATCAATAATGACTTATTTTGTATCTTCCTGAAGCCACTTATTTTACAACTCGTTTAGAAGTCCTTATTTATTAACTTTTCGTAAGCGTACGTGGAAGTACTTATTGCTCATCTTTTTATAAGCGTGCATGGAAGTACTTATTTTTTCTACAATCTCTTTATAAAAATAATTAGAAACGGATCCGAAAAATAAGTATTGAATGTTTTTGATTTTGCCTTATTCCCCACATTACTTGGTAATGAGAGTTTTTGCTGTGCAGTTCTTCATTGGATCAAATTTAACGTTGGACTATGTACTATGTTCTACAAGAAATAACACTGTGCTACGTAAAAGAATGAAGTAGAAATCTCTGGGAAGTGATATTATTTTCCTTGTAGGTATTGTCAAGTAGAATCTGTTTCGGAAATTTCCCAGACACCCAAAAAATCGTGACATACGAGTTCTCAAATTCGTAATACGCATATGTAAAATTTCATAAAATGTTTAGTATATATACAACTGATGATATCATGTTAACGCAAGCACTCCATACAGAAGGATCACTGATGATTTGTCCCTACACAGGACAATGAAATACGTATATGGCCAAAGTATGTGTCTGCTGGACATACACACACATTTTTTTTTTCAAGTTTTACATAAAGTAAGTCTGAGTCAAAAATCCAAAAAAAAAATTGAGATATGCTATTTATACCCTCACTCTACAGCGTGGGAGGGTATATATCATTTGGGACAGAAAAAAGGTGTAACGCATTGAATGAGTGACTTAAGACCCCAGAAAAAACTTGGTAATGACACCTCATTATTTTTATCATTACCTATTAATGACTGCTCGTTACGTCCTGCATTATTTTGAAGTATGAAATACTTACTTCCTTATAATGGTTTAAATAAGTAGTTATTGGCAAGTTAAATTTCATAGAACTTCAGATTTACTTAATTTTCTACATTTTTTAACAAGTCGATACAAAATATATAATTTAATAAAAATGCTTTTTTCATTACTTAATTCATTTCATAAAGATATTGATTTCAACACTTATTAAGCCCCTTATTTATAATACATTATTTGGCTAGTTATGAATAATGACTTATTTTGTATCGTCCTGAGGCCACTTATTTTACAACTCGTTTAGAAGTACTTATTGAGTCAGATAATAGCAGTGCTGTTGATATCGCAGCTTAGTTATCCAGGCTTAAAGATAAACAGCCCTAAATTCTGTATTCAGATTGCTAACAGTCGATAATTTCATAAAGATATTGATTTCAACACTTATTAAGCCCATTATTTATAATACATTATTTGGCTAATTATCAATAATGACTTATTTAGCACCTTCCTGAGGCCACTTATTTTACAACTCCTTTAGAACTACTTATTTATTAACTTCTCGTAAGCGTGCGTGGAAGTACTTATTTCTCAACTTTTTGTAACCGTGCGTGGAAGTACTTATTTTTTTACAATACCTTTATGAAAATAATTAGAAACGTATCAGAAAAGTAAGTAGTGAAGGTTTTTGGTTTTGCCTTATTCCCCGCATTTGCTGGGTATGTTCAGAGAAAATCCGCTGGCTGGTGTACACGATAACTCTCGAAGGGAATCAATTCAAACTTAGTTTGAGGTCGAAGATGGGCGAAATTTCCACGCCTATTCTGGTACCTCCCACACAAATGGACCATATTCCTATGTTAAATTAAAGCCTTTGTAACTTCCACACCGATATTCGGCATCACCTATATTTTGGTATTTGATAAAGTTTTTATAAGGACTTTGAGTGTACTAAATATGGCGGATTTTCCCACACCCCTTAAAGTACCTCCCACACAAATCACCCAAAACTACGTAAAATTAAGCTGCTGTAACTTCTATACAGATGATCGGAATGCTGTGAAATTTGATATTTGACAATGCTTTTACTGAAGTTACATTCGCCTGGAATGTGAGCCATATTGACACACACAAAATCATTTGCAATTTGATATTTGAAAAATTTTTTATATTCACTTTAAACCTAAAAATATTTACGCTTTAGCCACGCCCCTTCTGGTACCTCACACATAATTGTCCCTATCCGAGGTAAATTTAAATACGTTTGACATATATACTGGTGCATGGAAACCATTGTGACTTGATATTTGATCATGTTTTTACAATTATTTTATAAATGAGGAATCTGGGATAATGTGACACGAACCTCCTACCACCTTCCACATACAATATCCATATATATGTTCTCTGAGAGTGAGCGTTTATATAAGTCGATTAGCCGATTTAGTCGATTATCAAATACCAAAATAAAGCTGATTCCGATTATCCGTGTGGAAGTTATATGGCTTTTAATTTAACATTGGAATATGGGATATTTGTGTTGAAGGTACCAGAAGGGGCGTGGCAATTTCGCCCATCTTCGAACTTAAACTAAGTTTGGAAAAAATATTACCATGAGCAATGTTTGAATCGATTCCCTAAATCCTTTCGAGAGTTATCGTGTACAACAGCCAGCCAGACGGACATGGCTCAAACACCTTAAAAAGTCGTGAAACGGATTTGGTCCAAACAAACTTAGGGCCTTAAGTCACTACTTCAATGCGTTACACTTTTTTTCTGTCCCAAATGATATATACCCTGTAGAGTGAGGGTATAAAAATAGAATTTATGAACTGCCACATCTACAATAATTAAGCAGATATCAAATGATCGATGATTTAATGTTATTCATTTCGATTGAATTGAATCAATTATTGCAAATATCGCTGGAAGTTTTCACGCGTTCGAGTGTTATGGGACGATTTTCTTACAAATGTGTGGTCAAATGTGTGTGGTTTAAGGTCATTCAGCATCGTTATAGGATAAATCTAAATAAATTTGAAGCATCTTTTTGTGACCGGAAAAACATTCAATGAATTAAGGGTTAATTTCCGTGGATTTGTCAAAAATATTTGACAATTCATTGGAGTTTTTAGGTATAAAAAATATACCACAGATTTACAAGGCGTTATATATAAATGAGATGTCCAGAACAACTTTTTAAAATATTGGGAATATTTTTACATGTCTTGGGAGACGCTACGCCAAAAAATATCTATTGTGATTCAAAATGCTTACGTTTGATAGCTTATTTGTTCTTGTCCAATAAATTTTACATAGATTTTGATATCGAGCCCTTTGCGCGAAATGAACGTAAGCGACATTTTCTGAAAATATTATTTATTGTTGAATTTAAAATTTTATGGGCTGATACATAAATAAGAATTGTCAAAATGCAAAATAAAAAATGGGGCTAAGATTTTATCGTAAGTCGCTGCTCACATTTTCTAAGAAAGCAATTTTATCGTAAGCGACAGTTTATGAATTTAGGCGAAAACTGACAGATAATGTAAGGATATTTATAAATGTTTTAGATAGGTCTATCAATATATTGCAATAATAAGTGTATTTTTATACCCTCGACCATAGAATGAAGTGCTTGTCTGTTGGTTGAAAGTACGATAGTTTACGAACGAACTAAGCTAAGAGGTTCGAAGTTCCCAGATATTTGTTTTATATATTTATTATCCAGAAGAAAAAAGTTTACCCGCAAGAACTGAAAGTAGCTCTAAATTATTGTCTTTTTGGAGAACACATGTCTACGCAATTAGTGGGATGTACAAACCGAATTTCATCATTCTAGCTGTAGCCGTTTAGTTGGTACTATTTTTATCCCTCTGCACCCATTATATCCCTTGAAAGTATGAATTTGGAAAAAATCACTTTATTTTACGTGTCTACGCAATCAGAGAAATGTATACACCGAATTTCTAGATGCATCGGCTTGGTTGGTACCATTTTTATTCCTCTATTTCCGTTTTACAAGTTCGAAGTTTTTAAAAGTTCAAATTTGGAAAAATAACTTTTATATTATGTATCTACTCAATTAAAGGAATGTACACACCGAATTTCGTATTTATAGCTTGTCGTTTCTCCCTTATTGCCCCGATTCACCCCCTACGAATAAGAATCACTTCATGCTACGTATGGTAAGTAAAGGGTGATTTTTTAAGAGCTTGATAACTTTTTTTTAAAAAAAAAACGCATAAAATTTGCAAAATCTCATCGGTTCTTTATTTGAAACGTTAGATTGGTCCATGACATTTACTTTTTGAAGATAATTTCATTTAAATGTTGACCGCGGCTGCGCCTCAAGTGGTCCATCCGCTTAGTCCAATTTTGGCATTTCCACGTTTTTGAGTAACAGAGGCCCAATTGCTGCGAACGGCGACGAATCGATAATTGATGGTCATCATTAACATTGGCCGATACAGCTGCGATATTTTCTTCAGTTCGTACTCTACGTAAGCGTCTTGGTGGTTTAATGTCCAACAATGTAAATTTAGTGCGAAATTTAGTCACAATAGCCCGAATAGCCGCTTCAGTGGGTCGATTAAACTGACCATAAAATGGAAGCGTGCGATGAACTTTCTTAACAGAGCACGCATTTTGATAATAAAATTCAATGATTTGCAAGCGTTGCTCGTTAGTAAGTCTATTCATGATGAAATGTCAAAGCATACTGAGCATCTTTCTCTTTGACACCATGTCTGAAATCCCACGTGATCTGTCAAATACTAATGCATGAAAATCCTAACCTCAAAAAAATCACTCTTTACAAGCAGACATATTGAAAATATGTTCTTAAATACTCTAAAATATTAGAGGTTATAATGAAAAAAAAAATCCCTTTGGGCCGATTTCGCCCAGTTTCAATCCCAACCGATCTACGACTATAAGACGCATTTATGGAAAATTTGGACGTCCTAGCTCCTTTCGTTTAGGTGCTTTCGATGGACGGACTGACATGGCCAGATCGTCTTAGAATTTTATGACGATCAAGAATATATATACTCTATAGGGTCTTAGGTCGATATTCAAGGTGTTACAAACGGAATGACAAAGTTAGTAAACTGGAATTAATTTTCTAAAGCATTCCTACCGCCAAACATTAAAATAAAATTTTATTGTTTGAGATCGGCACATTTTGAAAAACTGGAATTTTGCGCACAATTTAAATATGGATATTTTGCAGATGAAATGAATATTAATTTAATTATTCGTTCAAAGAAAAATTCAATATCGATTTTACCTAAGAACTTTTATATGAAATTTAACTATTTATCATAGGAATTCAAATGTGTCTAAAATAGTTTTTTATTAACGATTTGAATTACTTTACTGTTCATTTTTCCTTATAAAAGTAGTATTATCTATTTTATTAAGTTGTTTTAATATTTTTTTTATAATAAAAAGTGTGTTTTAATAAAATTTCGAGGTTTAATCGAAAAAACGTATATCGTAAGCGCCATAGTTTTTCAGTATTTGTAGCCGCAAGTAAAATATTTGTATCGCAAGCGCCAAAAGTACCGTATGATGTAAACAATTTTTTAGTAATAATTCTTTGGGTACGGCGGAATTAAAACATTTTGCATTAAAACATATTTCATTTTATGCAAATATTTCAAAATAATCAATAAAAACCTTCTCCTGCAAAATGTGTGTTTTGGCGCTTGAGATCATTCCGCGCTAAGGGCTCGATATATTTATACCTTTTGAACGATAAGCTTTAAACAAAAATAAATATTTTGCCCATCTTCCGAATATCTTCAGATATTTTACTTACCATAAAATTTATTCGACACGGAAAGGGTTAAGAAACATTGCATGGGACACAGAAAGATGGAGATTCTATAGCTTATGCTCCTGTTTGAGTGCTTCATTTGATTACAAACAACGAGCAGTTGGGATAATATGCTGTTCCGATCATTGAACAAATAAAAATTATATTAAAACTAGCATACCCGGCGAGAGTTGTTGTGGTGCTCTTAAGTTCATATTTTAAAAGACGGTTTTCCGTTCGTCTAGTAGAACATAATTGGAAATGGAAAATTTGCACTTATCCTAATATGTAAAAAAACTGTGACGGTCGTCAGTTTTAACTGTATTTTCTAGAATATTTTCAATTATTCGTTCAATAATGATATCCTCAATAGACATATGAATGTACTCGTACATTCCATCAGTACATTGCTTTTATTGTTTTTCATGGATCTCTAGGAGAAAAGACTAAACTTTCCTTTTCAATAAAAAGAAGAAAAGGAATAGTTTTACACAGACACATTTGAGAGAGAGACAAATACCAACAATGCGAAAGAAATAGCCACAAGGACATAAAAGTTCAGCGATAATAAATGCAGACGCGTGCATAATATCTTCAAAGTAAAAAGTTTGAAATACTTGCTCGTCGCACTATTCCCAATATCCAAACACATTCACAACATGTATTCAATTGTCGCTTGGATGGTCTCGTTCTACATCTGATAAACATTGGGAATTTCAAGTTAAAGTTCACGGCGGAGAAAAAAAAACGAAAAGGAAACGAACTGTCTGCCAAAGATGATATGCACAAAAAGGCTAGATAAACCCAAAGGGGGAAAGTGTGAGCGGTAAGGGGGGAATACAATAATCAATGATGGGTTATAGCCGTCAACGACCTTGACATTACAATTGGCAAAGGTTGTGTTGTTGTTATCCTTGCTTGGTTGCCTTGAAGGATATACTCACACTCGGTTGTCATGACATACGCTCGCATCTCTTGTTAAAAAGGCTGCCAAAATATTTGCTTGTTTGTTGGTTGTACTTTTTGATGCGGTTAAGCATATCTAATTCTTTTCGCCATTATTTGGGCATTGTTCGTTCGCCACCCCAAGTCCTTTGTCTGCTGCCCTCCAGTTATTCGTCTGGTCTTTATGGATTTCGACAATCTGTGGTACGCGATGGACATCAATCGTTCTCTCACATACATACATACAATGTATGGATGTGGATGGTTCAAGTTCAAATAAATCAAAAAAAGTAAGTAATGACTGTGCTTTAGAAATGTATAGGCACAATAAGTGGCAATTGCCTTAAGAATGCAAGTTAAATGTACACCAATTTTACCAAAAAAAATTATCCAAATGCAGACAAATTGCTATTGAAATTTGGGAAAATGAGTGTGGCCGTAGCACCGAAAAATACATTTTAATAAAACAGGTTATAACATTTTATAAACAATATTAATCTATAGACGTACTTAATGAAAAAACAACTTCAGGTATCGCAATGCATATTGACAGCGTGACATGTTTCAGTTGAAATCTTTAAACTTTCTAAATTCAAATTATTTCTAACAGTCTTCAAAAAGTGCAAGATTTCATTAGTTATATTCCCCAGTGCAATTGATAGAAATGCTGAAAACTTTCCGCATATAAATCTTTATGACGTTTCAATTAATAATAGTCTCGAAATTCTTCACCAGCCACAAATATTTCAGTCTTTCGTGCAATCAGTAGTATTCCCCACTGAAACGAGTAGAATTACCACCACCCCCACCTTTATTTAAAAATGCATAGCAATTTTTTAAAACTTTTATTAGTCTGTTTGTGTACTTTTCACTTTGATTGCAGCATCTACTTCTACACTTTTGGAAAACACGCACACACACATACCCTAACATACCCTGTCTAGAGGTATAGAGAGAATCATATATTCATCTGAAATTGCAATAAATTCTTAAGTTTTATTTTGATATACTTTTCACTTTGTTTGGAAACTTCTTCGACTTTAGGAGTGTTATTTTTACTTAACATATTAGTTACCTGTACGAGGAGGAGGGGGAGGAGCAGCAGTAGATGGATGCATGCTTTGCTGCAGACAGTCGAGGTGAGGCTAAGCTTCGTCAATTTGTTGCTGGTGGTTGAGATAAAAAGAAACGTTGAATTCTGAATGTTTACTCGCAGCACCGGGGATCGTATGAGTGATGCTGTTCAGACAATGTGCTGCTAATAAAGTGTTGTACATTACTGCGTATGAGTGATATTGAATGTCTAAGAAGTATACGCAACACAGTTCGCATCAACGCAGTTGTGGGTTATTTACTTTACTGCAGTATGACGAATGTGGATTATTTCAAAGGAAAGTCCATTAAATCTCGAAAGGGAGTTAAGTTCTGAGTAAAGTGATGAATGTGGCAAACAGTGGTTCAGGGAAAAATCAATCATGTGCATCCAAAACAGCACAAATAAAAATAATGATATTGGACTTTTTTTCGTTAGCCATCTTCTGGAGATCTATTGAAACTACCTACATAAATATTGCATAAAGAACAATAACAAAAAATAACCAAAAAACATTCGGTCTTTTACCATTCGGACTTTAGTATTCTTTCAATTAACATTTTTTGCTGATTTCAAATTTGGCTTTTGTCTTTAAAATTATTTTTTCTGCTGTTTTTCTTTACTTTCATATTTTTACTTTAATTCTAGCGTCTACACTAACACATTTCAAGAACCCTTATCTTTAGGGATGATACCTAAATAAAGGCCTCCATGTATGAAGTCATGATACTGACCGGCGCACTGTGGTCCAGAATCAATCTAGTAGACTTTTTAGAGTACTGTAAAAAAACCATAATTTGACAAGGACCCAAAGATTGTTTTGATATATTAACATAACAAAATTCGGGCAATGGGATATATTTTAAAAATCAGCCGAAAATTTGACTTCCTTTCGCATTTTTCGATTTTTAAGAAACTTAAAATTTTCATTTTTTTGTTTTTACGTTTTTTATATATCATATCATATCATTATCATATTTTTACGTATTTTTCACAATGCGAAGAAAAAATTAAATTTTTTTATATTACTGATTTTCACCATTCTCAGATTTTGAAAGGACGAAATTTATTTATATTTATTATATATTTAAATTTCCTTTATCCTCATGCTAAATTTCATAACAAAAAAACATGATATAACAGCCAAATCGAATTATTGCATGAAAACTGCACACATGTATTGACCGTATACCTAAATATCAATTAAATGCAGATCAATGTCCCTCAAATCCTAGCACATGTATTGACCGTATACCTAAATATCAATTAAATGCAGATCAATGTCCCTCAAATCCGAGCAAGTTTGTTGTATTTTTTAATTATATGTTTTTTACATGCCATATTTAAAAAAAAATCGAAATAATATCTCAAAATAATCCTTCTAATTTTGGGGTTTTTGCAGAACTGAAAAATTTATATTAGAACAAAAGTTATTGAATTTTGGCCGATGAATTTTGATTCTGAATCGCTGTGCAGCGATCTGAAGTTATCCGTCATCATACAGAAGACAGTTCCTAATCAGTCCATTTTCTAGAGAGGTAGTATTTTCTACAAACCAGAAACTTGATTGCCCTTCTCATTAGATATATGTACAGGGTGGCCCAGAAAGACCGAAGTGGTGTGAATTCCTTATAACTTTTTTATTATAATTTTTTTTTTCTTTTCTTTTCAGTATTTTGTAAAGAAGACTTGGATAATTTATAATGGAGCAATACACAATTGAACAACGTGCCCATATTGTTGAAATTTACTTTTCAAATCAACGGTCCATTGTGTTGACTCAGCGTGCATACCGTCGTCAATTTAATGTGCGGGGATTTAACCGCTCCAGACTGTTTTCTTTGGGGCTATTTAAAAGGAAAAGTTTATGTTAATAAGCCTAGGACTATTGAGGAGTTAAAAACCAATATTCGAGAAGAAATTAACAACATACCACCGGAAGTTTTGCGAAAGGTCATGGAAAATGTGTTGGAAAGAGCACATTTGTGCGAAGCAGAATATGGCCACCACTTGCGGGATATCATTTTTAATAACTAATCCAAAAATATTCCCCATAAATTTAATGTATTTAAAAAAAAAAAATTAAAAAAATATCTCTTAAATAAAAAGTTATAAACAAAACAATTCACACCACTTCGGTCTTTCTGGGCCACCCTGTACATCAATAATATACAAAATCTACAGAGTCGACGTTTGTCGCCGGGTGCCATCGTAGGGCCTTTAACTCGGACAGGACCCCAGAATCTTACTTTCCGAAGCCTTTCCATTTGTTGAGAATAAAATAAATAAATAACTTTGAATGATACCTAAATTATCATTTCGGAAGAAAAAGAATTTGAAATTTTGGCCCTGAGAATCCATATTTTGCATTGAACTATTTTCACAACAAATAAGAAAGCTGCAGTCGGCTAAACCGAATTATATATATCATACAGCTACGGTCAAAAAAATAGTAGCAACGAAATCAAAAATGTCGACAAAGTAAGATATTTTGCATCAAAAAATCAAAAAAATTTTACGAATATTGAAAGGTGTAGCTGCCTCCAATTCTTTTTTGCCTCTAAAACTGGTAATCTGCCCCATTGTAAAATATAACGTTTTTCAGTACATGGCCCAATGATGCCACCAGTATGGATGTATTGGCTTCTCAATAGTCAGGTGTGGGTTCTCTGAACACCATATGCGGCAATGGCAATTCTAGGTACTTAATCTCCAACAATTGTAAAATGTTAATGACATTTTATCGAACAATATTTAATAGAAATAATTTCTTTGGTTTATTGTGTTATCCTAAATATTTCAGTATTATTTAGGATTATCAGTTGCTGTATTTTCTTTATTTTTGGTCCGAGTTGTTCTTTAAAGGACTCGTTGGAAAGGTACCGATCCTAATTTCACTCAAATTGAACGAAAATTAAAAAATACACTTGAACAGAAAAAACATTTCAGGTATTCCCCTTAGTTTATTCAGTTTATTCATATTTTAGGAGGGAAAACTTGAAATGGTTGTTAATGCTAAATTAATATAAATAGAAGCATGAGAGTTCAAGTATTTTACCTGATAATCTCCACCTCTTTTATTTAACACTAACACCGGTAGCATAGGGTATGAATAAGTATTTAAAATATTTTTTGAAAAATGTTATCCTTCAAAATTTTGTAGTCCTTCTAAGGAGCAACAAGAATTTTTTCCCAATATGATTTTATATTGTGGAATGATTCATATTAAAGATAAATTTAATTTCGCTAAAGTCGAAATAAAAGAAATCATTTTTTTATGAAAATCTCCAAAATTCGGATTAATAAAACAAACCTCAATACAATAATTTATTTTCAAACCTGCCCTTTATCCTTATTGTTATGCTTTTCTTAAACATTGCCATACAAATCTTGTTGAATATAAACCCGTCTTGTTTGATATCTCATTGACATCAAGAGGTTGTTCAGCCCTCGAAATCGTTTCACTGAACTTTATAGGATTTGTTGTCTCAATTTTTCTTGCTGTTCAAACTCTGTGGAAATATTTAATTAATCTTTGTTTTCTTTTTAATCACTAATTAATTCGATTGGAATGTGATTAAGTCAAGAAGACAAGGTTGCAGTAACCACATCATCGTCATCATCATGATTGAAGACGGCTGTTGTTGTTGCTGCTGCAAGCTGTTCGGTTGTTTGCTTGATTTGATGTTAAGTTGTCTACGTGCCTTTGGTGCGTGTCCTTGGTCGGCGCCTTGACTTTTGGCCTGCAAACAAAGTCAATGCGAAATCACCAAACAAAACAATAACAGGCCATGCCATGCAAAAATAATCAACAGACATCTGCTGGCATTTCGATGTCAATGATAACAATGAATGTTGAAGTGGATAATACGGGATGAACTGGAACAGAGTTAGCGTCAAGCTTGAGCTTACGTGAAGATTGTGTGGCATCGATGTAATCAATGCTTAAATGGGTGACAAGACTTCGTTGGTGCAATCACTCATGACCTTGATATCACGAAAATAATCACACGAACAAATAAAAGGGTAAAAGGGAAATTATATATACGATGAGTCGAAAAAAATTTCACCTGGCCAATAGTTGCGGAGCTAATTAAAGAGTTGTGACAGAAAATATTGGAAAAGCATTTTGCAAATAATTTTCAATATTTGAATCCCAAAAAATATTTGTTTATTATATATGTATTTTCCTGCGAAAAAGTTATATATTGTGATGACAAAAGTCAGGGATTCGTTTTTGTCACATAACTAAATAATAAAAATAATTGTATTGTCTTATTATGTATTATCGTTAAGTTATAATTGTTTAAATGTTTGCATTATGTTTTTGATTTGCATTCAGTTATTTCGGCTATAAATATTCAGATACTATAACCGATATTATCTATATATATAAAAGAGTTGCGTTACTGACTGACTTATCATTGACCAGCCCGCAGACCAAACGGCTGAAGGGTCATGAAATTTTCAGGGTAGTTCAAAATATGACGTAGACGTCGACTAAGAAAGGGTTTTACGAAATTCGTACTTTTAGGGGGTAAAATGGCCCAAAAAGGGATAAACATCGAACCTTCGTACTGACTAAACGGCAGTAGCTAGAAACATGAAATTCGGTGTGTTCCTTGCAATGACCATGCAGACGATCTACAATAGGGATTTTTCGAAATTTGTACTTTTAAAGTGCGAGCGGGACAAAAAGGGATAAAAGTTGTACCAATTTAAGTATTGCAGCTATAGTCGTGAAATTTGGTATGTAAATTCCTCTGACCATATAGAAACGAGGTAAAATTGGATTTTTCGAAATTGGTACTTTTAAGGGGCGAGCGGGACAAAAAGAAGTAAAATGGTACCAACTAAAGTATTACAGCTAGAATCGTGAAATTTGGTATGTAAATTCCTTCGACCATAAAGAAACGAAGTAAAATTAGATTTTTTGAAATTTGTACTTTTAAGGGGTGAGCGGGATAAAATTGTACCAACTAATGTATTACAGCTACAATCGTTAAATTTGATATGTAAATTCCTCTGACCATATAAAAGCGATGTAAAATTGAATTTTTCGAAATGTATACTTTAAAGGCCCACCGGGATAAAAATGGTACCAACTAAAGTATTACACATAGAATCGTGAAATTAGGTATGTAAATTCCTATGACTAATAAAAGCGAAGTAAAATTAGATTTTCGAAATTTTTACTTTTAGGGGCGTGCGAGACAAAAAGGGATAAAAATGGTACCTACTAAAGTTTAACACCTAGAATCGTGAAATTTTGTATGTAAATTCGCCTGACCATATAAAAGCGAAGTAAAATTGGATTTTTCGAAATTTGTACTTTTAGGGACGTGCGAGACAAAAAGGGATAAAAATGGTACCTACTAAAGTTTAACACCTAGAATCGTGAAATGTTGTATGTAAATTCGTCTGACCATATAAAAGCGATGTAAAATTGGATTTTTCGAAATTTGTACTTTTAGGGACGTGCGAGACAAAAAGGGATAAAAATGGTACCTACTAAAGTTTAACACCTAGAATCGTGAAATTTTGTATGTAAATTCGTCTGACCATATAAAAGCGAAGTAAAATTGGATTTTTCGAAATTTGTACTTTTAGGGACGTGCGAGACAAAAAGGGATAAAAATGGTACCTACTAAAGTTTAACACCTAGAATCGTGAAATTTTGTATGTCAATTCGTCTGACCATATAGAAGCGAAGTAAAATTGGATTTTTCGAAATTTGTACTTGTAAGGGGCTAGCGGGATAAAAATGGTACCAACTAAAATATTACAGCTAGAATAGTGAAATTTGGTATGTAAATCCCTCTGACCATATAGAAACGAAGTAAAATTTGATTTTTTCGAAATTTGTACTTTTAAGGGAAGAGCGGGACAAAAATGGTACCAACTAAAGTATTACAGCTAGAATCGTGAAATTTGGTATGTAAATTCCTCTGACCATATGAAAACGAAGTAAAATTTGATTTTTGTACTTTTAAGGGGTGCGCGGCAAGAAATGGATAAAAGTTGTACCAATTTAAAAATTGCAGCTATAGTCGTGAAATTTGGTATGTAAATTCATCTGACAACGTAGAAGTGCAAATCTCAATAAATTTTTCGAAATTTGTACTTATTATGGGTGTGCGGGACAAAAAGGGATACAAATTGTACCAACTAAATTATTGTAGTTAGAATCGTGAAATTCGGCGCGTACATTTCTCCGACCATGTAGGCGAGCAACATAAATGGATTTTTCGAAATTTGTACATTTAAGGGATGAGAGGGGCAAAAGGGATAAAAATGGTACCAACTAAAGTATTACAGCTAGAATCGTGAAATTTGGTATGTAAATTCCTCTGACCATGTAGAAGTGCAGTATAATTGGATTGTTCGAAATTTGCACTTTTTAGGGAGTAGGCGGGACAAAAAGTGTTCAAATTTAAGAATTGCAGCTATAGTCGAGAAATTTGGAGTGTAAACTGTGTGTAAAGCGCAATCTAAATAGATTTTTTCGAAATTTTCTTATAGCGGGTGAGCAACAAGGGATAGAAGTAGTACAAACTAAAGTATTGGAGCTATAGTCGTGAAATGTGATTTTTCAATATATGTACTTTTTGGGAAAGAAGTGCAAAAAGCTATAAACTGGCTGGCTGAATCTAGAAACATGAGATCGAGGATATAAATGGTTGTAATATTTTGTTCAAAACTTGGTAGAAAATTATAAAAATTATACATACGAAGTAGTTCAGCTAAAATAGTACATATCGACAAGCACATTACTTTGACTGTGTGTGAGTGCTAGCTAATAG
Organism: Polietes domitor; assembly: GCA_947397865.1. Classification (NCBI taxonomy): domain Eukaryota; kingdom Metazoa; phylum Arthropoda; class Insecta; order Diptera; family Muscidae; genus Polietes; species Polietes domitor. The sequence continues at coordinate 221,296,634 of OX377618.1, read as the reverse complement.
GAGGTTTCCAAATTACTATTTTAGATTTATCTATATCCACCAAAAGAAAATTAAATAAATACTATTCAAAAACAGAGACGGATAAAATTAACAAATAAGTAGCCTTTCCGCGTGCGAAGCAGCGGGTACTGCTAGTTTTCAATATTTGTATCCCAAAAAATATTTGTTTATTATATATTTTCCTGCGAAATTTATATATTTAAAACATAAATGTACACAAAAATAAAAATGTCTTTGTTTTGCAAAGGGCCCAAATCTCGCCCCAAACAATTTCGAAATTTCCCATCAATAGATGTGAAAACTTTTAAAGGCACGTTTGACGATTTAAAAAAAAAATAACCAAGTTTGTCATTCAACCCCCTTGTGATGGCGGAGTTTCGGCCTTGTCCGACATTAACCTTTGCTCTCTGCTCACTTGTTTCAAAATCTCCTTGACATTTCGCTGCAATCCCTGCAAAAGCAGAGAAGGGTTATATTCTTCCAACTACTAATTGTACTACAGTGAAAATCTGAAACAATTTGAGGTTGTTGCATCTCTTAATTAAACAACTTCTGAAATGGCAACAACTACTTAAGTACATAAAGCCAAGACCATAACAATAACATCCATAAAAAAGGATGAAAGTATTCAGCAACACCGCCACCATCACCACCACCATCGATAACAACCGGAGCAGTAGCAGCAGCAGCCATCAACAGTCAACAACATAAAGACGACAACATAAAATGGCAGCAGTTATCGTCGTCTTCATTGACATCTTAAGAAAAACAAACACACACCCGCACACACAGTAAATAATTACTTTTCACAGATATTAATAGTTCGCCATAACAGCGGCAAGGCACAATGGGATGGAGAGTGGCCAAAAGTGGCAAATTACAGAATCGTTTGTTACCTCATCGCCATAAAATGATATCTGATTGTTAAGACATGAAATAAGATGCAGGAAACATACATTACAACGGGTAAAATAAAGACTGCATCTCAAGAATGGGGTGTTGATTTTTATTATAATCATGAACTGATCTGATTTGTAACACCTTGGAATATCGACCCGATTCTTGATCGTCATAAAATGCTAAGATGTCTGTCGAAAGCACGAAAAGAGCTAGGACATCCTATTATACAAAAATACGTCTAATAGATCGTTTGGGATTGAAAATAGGCGCAATCTATCCAGATTATTTAATTGAATTAATGCGCATTCCCCGTTAAATTTTTTTAAAATTTAAAATTTTAACTACCGATTACTTTGACTATGAAAGGTAGAATAACATTCATTTTTATATTTATCTTCAGATTTTTTTGACATTTGCAAAATGGGACGCTATAAAAACCTTACTTCCAAAGTAGTGAGTCATTAACGCAAACTGTAAGAAATTTACGTGGAAATATTTCGTATTTTGAGACGAAGCTCATTTTCATCTTGTGGGCTATGTCAATAAGCAAAATTGCCGCATATGGGGTTCGGAGAACCCACACGCTACTATTGAGTAACCAATGCATCCACAACGAGTCACTGTTCGGTGTGGATTTTGGGATGTACTGACAAATTGGGTTAATCGGATGAAGTGCTGCCAAGCCAGTCGTGGTAGTCATGTGAATGATATTGTGTTCCATTATTAAATGACAAAGTTCAACCTTTCCAATAATCCTAGAAATTTTAAAACATAATCAATACTTTTTTATAGCCGATTCTAATTTTAAATGACACACCTCATAGTAGTATGAGTCACGAACATAAATTGAAGAGGGCACACCGCAGAAATGAAGATTGGATTGTTTATTGATGATCTGAAAAATAATTCGTTCCCGGATCAAGCCGTCAGTGAGCTAAATGCTCCTGAAAACACGTCTAATTGCATTTCCAGTCCCATTTTTTGGAAATAATAAACTTTGTAGGCACTTTAAATATACATTTTTATTGTTGTCTTAGAGTAACTTATTGGTCGGATTATTGGACAAATATTTTTTTATGATTTTTTAAAAGCTAATGGAAAGTTTTTCAAAAAAAAAACATAAAATTCTGAAAAATGCATGAAATCTTTATTTGAATCGATAGTACGGTCCATATAATTTAATGTTTGAAGATTATTTCATGCAAATGTTGACTTTGATTGCGCCTCAAATGGTCCATCCGCTTAGTCCAATTTTTGCGTTTCCACGTTTTTGAGTAACGGAGGCCCAATTGCTGCGAACGGCGAAGAATCGATAATTGATGGTCATCATTAACACTGGCCGATACAGCCGCGATATTCTCTTCAGTTCGCACTCTACGTAAGCGTGTTAACAGAGCACGCATTTTGCAAGCGTTGTTCGTTTGTAAGACGATTCATGGTTAAACTATAGACCAAACTGAAGATGTTTGACAGTGAAACAAAACACGAAACGTGCGTCAGCTGTTTAAACCAGTGTTGCCAAAAATATAATATCTAAGGGCGCTCAGTATTGGTCAAATATTTAACTCTCATTGTGGTAGAATCAGTAGAATATTTTTTTCAAAACTAATTAATGTTTGTAGCCGGAATGGTCATACATGATTTAACAGGACTGAAGTACTCCTGAAACTATTCAAATACGGTATAGTACTTTAAAATCGGTTAAACCGAATGCGAAATTTTTGTGGAAATTATAATGACTAACACACATGAATCATTCCATGTCAAGCGGTACGGTTAATAAACTACTGAAAAAAAAACAAGTAAGTAAGCTTCAGTCGGCTAAAACGACTTATATATACCCTCATTCTCATGGAATGTTCATTCCATGTCAAGCGGTACGGTTAATAAACTACTGAAAAAACAAGTAAGCAAGCTTCAGTTGGCTAAAACGACTTATATATACCCTCATTCTCAGAGAATGTTCTCTACGGAAGTTATAAGCAGTAAAATTTTATGTAGGACAGGATAGGGGCTAGGAGGTTCGTGTCACATAATCACAGCTTCCATAGTGGATTGCATGCACCAGTATAGATGTTATGAAGGAGTATAGAGATTATTGCGTGGGAGGTACAAGAAGGGGCGTAGCTAAAGCGTAAATATTTTTTAGGTTTAAAGTGAAAAAAAAACAAAACATTTTTAAATATAAAATTGCAAATAATTTTCACTACCCGCATAGATGTTATAACGGTTTTATTGTAATCAAAATTTGTCACTTTGTGTGGGAGGTACCAAAAGGAGTGTGTCAATTTCGCCCATATTCGATGCGACTGTAACCACTAAACAAGTAAAAACGGTGTTAAGTTCGGCCTGGCCGAACTTTATATACCCTCCACCATGGTTTGCATTCCACAGAGGTTGTCGGGTTTCGTAGAAGTGCAGTAATATTAAAGAAAAATATAAATTTTGTAATATAGCCAAACCAAAACAAATACAAATATTGAAAAAATAATTTTATAAATAAATTATTTATTTCAAATCAAAAATAAATATTCTTATATTTATATTTTCAAGAAGCTTAAATACATATACATACATACGTACATAGTGCAAAATAACCTAACTTCATTATTCAACCAAGTCTTGCCGTAAAAGAAAAATTATGAATTTGGAAAAAAACTTTTTATTTTGCGTGTTTATGCAGTCAGAGGAATGTATACACCGAATTCCATGATTCCAGCTGCGTCCATTTGGTTGGCACCATTTTTATCCCCTTGACGTTTCTACGCAATTAGAATTTCATCATTCTATCTGTACTCGTTTAGTTGATACTATTTTTATCCCTCTGTACCATTGTATCCCTTGAAAGTACGAATTTGGAAAAAAACCTTTTATTTTTCATGTCTACGTAGTCAGAGGAATGACTACTCCGAATTTCATGACTCTAGCTGCGGTCATTTGATTGGTACTATTTTTATCCCCTTTTTCATTTTAACCCCAAAAAGCACGAATTTTGAAAAATCCGTGTATTTTACTTGTCTATGCAATCAGAGGAATGTATACACCGAATTTCATTTTTCGAGGTACAGTCGTTTGTTTGGTATAATTTTTATCCCTCTATTCCCATTTTACCCCTTAAAAGTACGAATTTGGAAAAATACTTTTTCATTATTTAACTACTCAATTAGAGGAATGTACGCACCGAATTTCGTGTTTCTAGCTGTTGTCGTTTAAAATGTACCATTTCTATCCCTTTTTTGCCACATTTCACTCCCTACAAATAAGAATCACTTTATGGTGCACGTTTTTGCTATAAGCATTCCAAATATCAAGCAAATATAAAAAGACATATTGAAAAAACATGCTTAAATACGCTAAAATATTAAGGATTATTATGGGTATTTTTAGTCCTTGTGAGGGAAATTTTTTTCCTTTGGGCCGATTTCAATCCCAACCGATCTACGACTGAAAGACGCTTTTATGGAAAATTTTAACGATCTAGCTCCATTCGTTTAGATGCTAACGTGCTTTCAACAGGCGGACGGACATGGCTAGATCGTCTTAGAATTTTATGACGATCAAGAATATATATATTTTGTAGGGTCTCAGGTCGATATTTCAAGGTGTTACAAACGGAATGACAAAGTTAGTATAACCCCATCCTGGAGGTGGAGGGTATAAAAAGCATTGCTAGATAACAAATTTCACAGTATTCCAATTAGCAGTTTAGAAAATATAACAGCTTTAATTTTACGTAGTTTTGCGTGATTTGTGTGGGAGGTACCGGAAGTGGCGTGGAAAAAACCCGCCATATTTAGTACACATAAATTAATTATAAAAACATTATCAAAAACCAAATTATAGCTGATTCCGATTATCCGCGTGGAAGTTATATGGGTTTTAATTTAACAGTGGAATATGGGCTATTTGTGTGGGAGGTACTCAAACACCTTAAAAAGTTTTGAAACGGAGTTGGTCCAAACATACTTGGGGTCTTATGTCACTCCTTCAATGCGTTACACTTTTTTCTGTCCCAAATGACATATACCCTCTGTAGAGTGAGGGTATAATAATCATTCCGAAGATTTTTCAATTAAATAGTTTATTTTGCACGAAAAAATAGAAAAAAAATAGAAGTCATCATTTCACCACTTCCGAACTCACACAGTCACTAAAATAGATACCTAAGAACACAATTTAAAGTTTCAAAAAAATGGATTAATGTAATCATTTCGAAAATCAAAGTAAAATAAATAAAATTGTAAATATTAGGCGGCTGTACTATACCACGTAATTGAAAATGTCTTCAAAACAAGGTATAGTATATTAAAATCGGTCAAGTATTTCTGGAGTTGCGATTGAGTGAACAAACCTTTTTGAAGAAAATGTATTTTTTTCGCTCTTTAATTGGACATAATTCGTGAAAAAATCTTTTTTTTTAAATACGTATACAATATTTTTATGAGATAAACACATACACAAACTTTCAAAACAATCGCAGCTATCGATGTCAAAAACCGTACCGCTGGACATGGAATGACTCATATATAAAAAATTTTCTGACGCGCAATATAAATGGATTTTTCGAAATTTTGGTGAGAGGGACCAAAATGCTACAAACTAAAATATTGCAGGAAGAATCTTGAAATTCGGTGTGTACATTCATCTGATCACCTAGAAGCGCAATAGAAAGATAGATTTTTCGAAAGTTGTACTTTTAAGGCAGAAGCGGTATAAAAAGGGATACAAATGGTACCAAGCAACGTAATGCAGCCAGTATTCGATGCAATTCGGCGTGTGCATTCCTCTGACCACACAGGCAGGCAATATATTTTTTTCAACATTTTTACTTTTAAAGGTGGCGAAACAAAAATTAGTATTATTAAATTATTGTATAAACTTTGTACAAAATTATGTACCAACCTAGATGCGCAGCGTAGAGTTATTTTTAAAAATGCATGCTTTTAGGGAAGAAGCGAGAACACATATGTACTTTTTGACAAAATGGAACAAAATGTGATAAAACGGCTGGCTGCTTCTGAAAATAAAGGATCAAGAATGTGGAGTAATCTGTGGGTGTAATTTTTTGTTCGAATCTGGGTAGACGAGGATAAAAATGATACATGCAACGGAAGTTCAGCTAGAATAGCGAAATTCGACAAGCACTATCGGCACAAGTGAGCTATCTAAAAGTCTAACTATTTTAGATTTATCTAATCAATCAAAAGGAAATTAAATAAATACTACATAGATGGAAACTGATAATATGCAAATGTTTCATAAACCTCTGATTCCACGATCCAACAAATTAAGACCTTTTTATTCGATCAGAATAGCAACCCTATGATTCTGAAAGAACATGTTAATTATATCATTTTTGTAGAATAAAATTATAACCAGGTCTGAGTTTGTTTTTGCAGTATGAGAGAATTCTTATGGTCAGAAATATATTGTGGAATTTTATGAGGATAATTTTTGTGGAAGATCTTAACCCTCTAGCTACTCTATTTATTTGTCATTTTGACCACTTTCGAGAAAATCAAAAAAGTAATTTTAAAAAGGACATTTAAAGATTGAAATGTCCTACGAAAAAAATTTGCCAGAAAATTTCAATGGCAAAATTGTATACCAACCAGGGTTGTCAGATATGGCGATTTCTCGCCAAACGTGGCGAATTTTAAATATGTTTGGCGACATTATTTTCGATTTGGCGATTTTCTTGGCAAATTCTAGAAAAATTTGAATCTGTCCTCCGGTTTTATTATATTGGCGTTACTTTGTACAGAAATATATATTAAAATTTGTTTGCAAGTCATAGATATGCGTTCATGTCAAACCGAACACTTTTTTAAATTACCATTTCCGATTCTTTGCAACTGCACTCTATAAAATATTTGATTTATAGAGGATGGCAAGAGATTTTTTAAAATATATGCCCAATTGTGAATTAGTAAAATCAAGATAAAAGGTTCGAGGTAAGAACATTGAAAATTGTATTGTGTGAAAACGCGTGGGTACAATTCAAAGAACGAAGGATTGTGTTAAAGATAATTGTATTTTGTTATATTTACTTTAAAAAGTCAAAAAGTCGTATTCCCGTCGATTGTAAACAAACCATGTATCTTTTAGAACTGAGAAATAATAATAATTAAAAACAAGTAAAAACAAATATTGAAAAATAATTTTATAAATAAATATAATATTTTTACCAATTCAAAAAATAAATATTATTATATTTATATATTCAGAATGCTTAAATACCATACATATTGGTAGATAGTGGGTGCTACAGTTGGTTGTATTTCCATTCCATTCTAATTAAAAAAACACAAATTTTGAAAATCCATTATCTCACGTACATAGCGCAAAGTAACCTAAATTCATGATTCAACAAATTTTTGCCGTAAAAGTAAAAAGTACGAATTTGGAAAAATTTGATTTGAACTGGGATATTGTCCTGGCTCAAGACCATTTTGCATCTATATTTAATAGAATGCAAATTTATTTACAAATAGCATGGTGACATTTATTACTTGGCTGCAGACTACCACGATCATGATTTCGAACATGTCAAAAGTCTTTTCAAGTGGCTTCGCAGCGACTTTTCAACATCAAACCCGGCCTCTATAAGGAGATGATTCTCACAAACGAACGAGAAGCACAACTCACTTGCCGAATTTGCGTTTAGAAACTCGCACCAAGTAATAAAGTACACATGCCATCTTACAAGCATATCATTGAGTTGCATACATATGTAAGTATGTGTATATGCAGGTATAGTTACCCAGCAATACTTCTGTCGTGCCAACGCTCATTTGTTTTAGTTTTTTCGTTTGTATTTTTTGGTCTGTAATCAATATTTGATTTGAACTGGGATATTGTCCTGGCTCAAGACCATTTTGCATCTATATTTAATAGAATGCAAATTTATTTACAAAATCCTTTTATTTTGCGTATCTATACAGTCAGGAAAACGTATACACCGAATGCGGCCACTTGGTTGGTACCATTTTAATTCCCTTTTTTCCTATTGTACCCCTTAAAAGTACGACTTTAGAAAATCTCTTTATTTTACATGTCTATGCAATTAGGGGGATATACACATAGAATTTCATCATTCTAGCTGTAGTCGTTAAGTTGGTTCTATTTTTATACATCTATACCCATCCCTGTATCCCTTGGAAGTACGAATTTGGAAAAAAGCTTTTTTTTCGTGTCTCCGCAGTCTGAGGAATGTATACTCAGAATTTCATGACTCTGGCTGCGGTCATTTGGTTGGTACTATTTTTATCCCCTTTTTCCATTTTAATCCCAAAAAGTACGAATTTCGAAAAATTCGTTTATTTTACGTGTCTACGCAATCAGAGGAATGTATACACCAAATTGCATTATTCTAGGTGCGCCGTTTGGTTGGTACCACTTTTATCCCTCTATTCCCATTTTACCCCTTAAAAGTAAGAATTTGGGAAAATAATTTTATATCTACTCAATTAGAGGAATGTACACGCCGAATTTCGTGTTTCTAGCTGTTGTCGTTTGATATGTATCATTTTTTATCCATTTTTTGCCCCATTTCACCCCCTAGGAATAAAAATCACTATGGAATGGGTATACCCATGCTTAAATACTCTAAAATATTAGGGGTTATTATGGGTATTTTTAGTCCTTCTGAGGAAAATGTTTTTCTCTTTGGACCGATTTCGTCCAGTTTCAATCCCAACCGATCTACGACTATAAGACGCATTTATGGAAAATTTGGAGCTCCTTTCGTTTAGACGCTAGCGTCCTTTCAACAGACATGGACATGGCTAGATCGTCTTAGAATTTTATGACGATCAAGAATATATATACTTTGTAGGGTCTCAGGTCGATATTTCAAGGTGTTACAAATGGAATGACAAAGTTAGTATACCCTCATCCTGGAGGTGGAGGGTATAAAAATAGTAATCGAAAAAGTATTTTCGTATTTTGTCAATAGATGTCGTTGGAGTCGTCTATCGCCAGTGCTACCAATCACATTGTGACATACCATATGGTGTTGGAAAGGTGACATTTTAAGCTTGATTTAACCAAAAAAAAATAAATTCGAAGAAGTTGAAAAAAAGTTACAGCTGTGAGTGAAAATAATGAAGAAATTCGCTATATTTTGAAATTTTGTACAAAAAAAGGGAAGTTGAAAAAGTCGATGAAATTATGGAAAAGATTGACCATGACCGTCACATAAGCAGCCATGACATCATCAAACGGTTTTGAACCCTTTTGAAAAAGACTGGCTACAAAAAGAAGCTCGATGTTTGGGTACCACATGAATTGTCTGTGAAAAATTTAATGGACCGAATTAACATCTGCGATTCTTTGCTGAAACGAAATGAAATCGAACCATTTCTGAAGCGAGTGATAACAGGAGACGAAAAGTGGGTCAAATGCGACAATAATGTGCGAAAAAGATCATGGTGGAAGCGTGGTGAAGCTCAACAAATAGTCGCAAAGCCAGGATTGACGCCTCGAAAGGTTATGCTGAGTGTTTGGTGGGATTGGAAAGGAATCATCCACTATGAGCTGCCCCAGCCCGGTCGAGTGATAGATTCTACACTTTACTGTCAACAACTGATGAGATTGAATCGAAAAAATCGGCCAGAACTGATCAATAGTTGAAGTTTGATTAGAAATACGAAAAGACTTTTTCGACTACCTATTTATTGGAACATGTTGATGAACTTCTAATTTAACATCTATCATTCTCGTGCTATTATTTTTATTAAGTGAATTTTATTTTATTAAGTAAATTAATGTAAATTAGCTTTGTTGATGGATGGATGGATGAATATATTTGCCAACTTGCCTCAATCTATATATATAAAAGAGTTGCGTTACTGACTGACTGACTTATCATTGACCAGCCCCCAGACCAAACGGCTGAAGCCAGGTCATGAAATTTTCAGGGTAGTTCCCAAATATGACGTAGACGTCGACTAAGAAAGGGTTTTACGAATTTCGTACTTTTAGGGGGTAAAATGGGACAAAAAGGGATAAACATCGAACCTTCGTCCTGACTAAACGGCAGTATTTAGAAACATGAAAATCGGTGAGTTCCTTGCACTGACCATGCAGAAGAGCTACAAATAGGGATTTTTCGAAATTTGTACTTTTAAGGGAGGAAAGAGACAAAAAGGGATAAAAATGGTACCAATTTAAGAATTGCAGCTAGAATCGTGAAAATCGGTATTTACATTTCTCTGACAACGTAGACTTGCAATATAAATGGATTTTTCGAAATTTGTACTTACAAGGGGTGAGCGGAACAAAAAGGGATAAAAATGGTACAAACTAAAGTATTGCAGCTAGAATCGTGAAATTTAGCGTGTAAGTTCTTCTGGCCATGTAGAAGCGCAGTAAAATTGAATTTTCGAAATTTGTACTTTTAAGGGTTGCGAGGGACAATTTAAGTATTGCAGCTATAGTCGCGAAATTTGGTGTGTAAATTCCTCTCACCATGTAGAAGGGGAATATAAATGCATTTTGTACTTTTAAGTGTTGCGCGCGACAAAAAGAGATAAAAATGGTACCAACTGAAGTATTGCAGCTAGAATCTTGAAATTTGATATGTAAGTTCTTCTGACCATGTGGAAGCGCAGTAAAATTTGATTTTTCGAAATTTGTACTTATAAGAAGTGAGCGGGACAAAAAGGGATAAAAATGGTACCAACTAAAGTATTGTAGCTAGAATCTTGAAATTTGCATCTATAGTCGTGAAATTTGGTATGTAAATTCCTCTCACCACATAGAATCGCAATATAAATGCATTTTGAACTTTTAAGGGTTGCACGGGACAAAAAGGGATAAAAATGGTACCAACTAAAGTATTGCAGCTAGAATCTTGAAATTTGATATGTAAGATCATCTGCCCATGTAGAAGCGCAGTAAAATTGGATCTTTCATAATTTGTACTTATAAGAGGTGAGCGGTACAAAAAGGGATAAAAATGGTACCAACTAAAGTATTACAGCTATAGTCGTGAAATTTGGTATGTATAAATGCATTTTGTACTTTTAAGGGTTGCGCGGGACAAAAAGGGATAAAAATGGTACTAAATAAAGTATTGGAGCTAGAATCTTGAATTTTGATGTGTAAGTTCATCTGACCATGTAGCATGTGTGTAAATTCCTCTGACAACGTAGACTTGCAACATAAATAGATTTTCAAAATTTGTACTTTTAAGGGGAGAGCGGGACCAAAAAGGATAACAATGGTACCAGCATTAGGATTACAGCTAGAATCATGAAATTTAGTATGTGAATTCTTCTGAACGTGTAGAAGCGCCATCAAAATGGATTTTTTTTTCGAATAAAAGGCTCTGCTGTTGTAATTTTTTGTTAAAAACTGGGTAGAAAATTATAAAAAATACATATACGAAGGGAGTTCAACTAAAACAGTGCACATCGACAAGCACATTCCTTTGACTGTAGTGCTATGTTTCCAATTTACTATTTTAGAAAAGAAAATCAAATAAATACTATACTAAAACAGAGACCGATAAAACTAATAACAAATACCTGGTTTTTCGCGTGCGAAGCAGCAGGTACTGCTAGTAATGTTTATTAGACGCTGAGGCTCTATATTTATACGCTTGTATATGCTAATACTATTTTTATTTATTTTTTATACATTAATTAAATTTACTTAGCATTGAATTTTATTAATAAAACATTTTAAAAATTAAAAAAATAATAATAAATTTTAAGTTCTTGTTAATACTACTTTTTCCCTTTTCGTTTGAGTCCGCCAGACAGTCATAAGCGTCTGAAAAGTGAATCTGTGATATCGACAATCTAGTTCATCCCTATTTTGCGACATTTCGCCCCATTGTGCGAAGGCTGCAACAATGATGTAAACACGAAGAATAGCAAACATAAATAAAATTGTTATTATGCAGATATTTATAAACAACGGCCAACAACTATGGAGGGAAATTCGAAGAAGAAAAAAATATGATTTAAACATTTAAAAGGTTCAATTCAACAAGCAGATGTTGCCGAGGCAGTTGTCGATGCTGAAGTACGACGACATTATGATGATGCCAACAACGACAATTATGATGCCGACGATGTTGCTGTAGTTGTTATGAGAGCAACCTATTCCTGGAGATGAGGTTGACAAAATAAAATTGTTGCAAAATGAGACTCGTTAAATATTATTATTATTAACGACAGTCAGTTTGTGACTGACTGGTAGAGAGACTGGTGGATAGACGGACGGACCGACAAACGGAATGGCCATAACTATGATAACAAACAACAATGAATGAACAGCAGGAAACTAAAGAGAATTCCATTTAAATGTGTCGGTTTGCTTAAAGACGAATGCTGCGGCAGTGGCAAAAAGTACATAAATGTTGGCATTGCGAGTGACAGCGTGATCCAGCGAACGATTTGAATTGGGGGCTGCATAACTTGTCTTGACTGATGGTTCTAAAGCGCACTTGCATCTTAATTGCTGTTTCATCAAATCATTGAAATATATGTATATCTAATAGGCGTGTTTCAGAGGGTAGGAAATTCCCCTCACTAAAGAATGATAATAATGTCGCCTGTACAGCGATGAATGTCGTTATATATGTCACGCCCTCTGTGGATTTGACCCATGCATATAGGGATACAACTGTTAATTTTACTAATCGAACAGATTAAAACTTAAATGGGGTTAGCGCGATCCACAATTGGTCAGAATCGCTTTTAAATCAGCCAAATTGAGAGAACATTTTTTCAATTTGAAAACTAACGATGTTTGTAATACAAGTTTACATTCATTTTGTCCTGGCATTCAGATAATATCTTAATTTGAATATTTAATTTGAGAATGGTCTCTCATTTTTGGGATGTTGTGGGTTCCACAAGTAGTGCTTGCCTGTCTGCTGTAGAAATTGGTCAATATATTCTTTGTCGCTGGATCTATTACTGGTAATTCATTTAAATCATTATTATCGTGGTTAAAATGTTATTTAGATGGTCGAATTCAAAGAGTAAAATTTGGAAAAGCTCTCTCACGAAATATAGTTGTATCATCCGGTGTACCACAAGGAAGTCATCTTGGTCCGATTCTATTTATAATATTTATTAATGATCTTCCCTCTGTAGTTCGTCATTCTAATATTCTATTGTATGCTGATGATGTAAAAATATTTCGATCCTTTAATTCTATTGGATCAACCTTTGAACTTCAAGTCTCACATTTCTATGGTAGTAAACAAAGCTTATGGTGCTCTTGGTTTTATGAAACGTTGGAGTAAGGAGTTTTCCGATCCTTCTGTCACTTATATACCTCTTTGGTTAGGTGCATTCTTGAATATGGTTCAGTAATATGGGACCCATCCTATACTATTCATAGCAATCTTTTGGAATCTGTCCAGAAACAATTCCTTTTATTTTGTCTGCGTGGGCGAGGATGGAACTTCCGTACACTGCCTTCATATGAATATAGGCTTGCCCTTATCAAGTTGCCTTCTTCGAAGAGCCGACGTACTATGTTGAACATTACTTTCCTTATGAATGTTATCCAGGGCAACATCCATTCCGAGCTTATTCTGAGTAGAATGATGATAAATATTCCGACAAGACCAACTAGATATTTTCAGTTGATCCACTATAATTATTTCCGTTCAAACTATGCCAATAATGATCTTTTGCGCCGCCTGTTTGTTCAATTTAATAAATTCTATCACATTATTGAATTATCAGAAAACAAAAACTCTATTAACACATACTTGTAATGTAATGTTTTTTATTTTTTTACTAAAATTGCAATTTTCTTCCCAGGTACTTTTAATATTTGTGTTACAATTTTGTCGGCCGCCTTAATACAATTACCAATAAACAAAATTAATATCGCATATCTAAGGGTCTTAAGTCACTGCTTCAATGCGTTACACTTTCTGTCTGTCTCAAATGATATATACCCACGTACCAGGGTTGTCAGATATGGCGATTTCTAGCCAAACGTGGCGAATTTTAAATATGTTTGGCGACTTTATTTTCGATTTGGCGACATGGCGATTTATAAAATAGTTGGCAATTTTCTTGGCTAATTTTAGAAAATTTTAAATCTCTCCTCCGATTTTATTATATTGGCGTTACTTTGTAGAGAAATATATTACAATTTGCGTTCATGTCAAACCGAATACTTTTTAAATTACCATTTTCATTCCATTGTAACTTAGTAGGAAAACTGCACTGGATGAAAACAAGTAAGGAAAGGCTAAAGTCGGGCGGGGCCGACTATATAATACCCTACACCACTCCCAGCGTATATAAATCGTTCTTATTACTAAACCCAGGTGTTTCATAAGAGCAACTTTATGTAGTTCATATAAATTATACAGTTTAGTATAAATTCATCTTTAGTCAATTTTAATGAATATAAATAATTGATCCAATTATCCGACAGACAAATACAAATTATACAGTAGTAATAGGATGAATCGGACCCACATTTGAAAGGAAGCCTATAACAACACTGGTTCAAAACATAGATATATATATTTCTCCTTCACGCTAGGTATTCATAGTTGAAATAGATCATGAGCCGATGTAAGACGTAGTTTCTATAGCTGTATTAGGGTAGAATTTGGGCCCCATTTGGGTTATTCCAAAGTGTGGGCACATATATTTGACTTTGTATTCTTAGTTGATAATATAATCTGCAAAATTTGAAAAAAAAAATCCGATGTAAAATTTGCGTTCTTGATGGGGCCATTTGTTAGGACTCTACATTAAAAAGTGGTTCCATATAGATCACTCTCAAAAAGTAGGTATTCTAGGTTGAAATATGACATGATATGCAAAATTATATCTAATGCACGATGTGGGTTCTAGAGATGTAATAGAACACAATGGAGGCCCAGTTTGTATGGGGGTTATATCCATATATATACGGACCCATATATTTGACTTTCATAATATGTCTTCTTAGTTGAAATATAATACAAAATGCAAAATTTGATAAACTTCCAATGTTAATTGTGGATCCTAGAGTGGTAATAATAAAAATGGGGGCCATTCATAAGGGCGCTACATTAAAAAGTGGGCCCATATAGATATTCTTTGCATTAAATATGAATATAATATAATCTGCAAAATTTGAAAAACTTCCTATATAAAATGTCCTAAAGAGGTAATAATTCAAATGGGGGACCATTTGCAAGGGCGCTACATTAAAAAGTGGGCCTTTATAGACCACTTTTAAAGTAGGTATGCCTTATTGAAATATAACATGATCTGCAAAATGTTATCATGATCCAATGTAAGATGTGGGTTCTAGAGCGATATAGTGTAAACTAGGGGCCCATTTGTTTGGGGGGCTATACCAAAACATTGACCTATATAGCTGGCTTTCAAAATAGGTTGTTTTAGTCTAAATGTAACATTGTGTGGAAAATTTGATCAAGATCCGATGGAACATGTGCATTTTAGAGCAGTAATATTGTAAATCGGAGGTACATTTGTATGGGGGCTATATCAAAACATAGACTCATGTGGTCCACTGAGCCCGTGAGCTGTTTCTAGTTCAAATATAACACGATTCTGAAAATTTCGTCATGATCCCATGTAAAATGTGTATTCTAGAGCAGGGATATTTGTATAGAGGCTATATCTAAATCTGAACCGATTTTCTCCAAATTCAATACCAATTGTCCTTGACCAAAAAAAGTATCTCCTGCCAAATTGCATGACTATCGGACCACAATTGCGACCTGTAGTGTGCGAACAAGCTTAGATGGACAGCAGACGGACGGACAGACGGACAGACGGACAGACAGACGGACAGACAGACGGACAGACAGACAGACGGACAGACAGACGGACAGACAGACGGACAGACAGACGGACAGACAGACGGACAGACAGACGGACAGACAGACGGACAGACAGACGGACAGACAGACGGACAGACGGACAGACGGACAGACAGACGGACAGACAGACGGACAGACAGACAGACAGACAGACAGACGGACAGACAGACAGACGGACAGACAGACGGACAGACAGACAGACAGACGGACAGACGGACTGGCAGACATCGTTAAATCGATTCAGCTGGTAATTCTAAGCCGATCCGTATACTTAAAGGTGGGTCTAGATCAATTATTTCTTGGTGTTACAAACATTTGGCGCGAAACTAACTTATAAAGGATGATTTTTTAGCTATTATCTTTTAGGCAACACCGGTTTAAACAGCTGACGCACGTTTCGTGCGTTGTTTCACTGTCAAACATCTTCAGTTTCGTCTATAATTTAACCATGAATTGTCTTACAAACGAACAACGCTTGCAAATTATTGAATTTTATTATCAAAATGCGTGCTCTGTTAAGAAAGCTCATCGCGCGTTCCTTCCATTTTATGGTCAGTTTAATCGACCCACTGAAGCGGCTATTCGGGCTATTGTGACTAAATTTCGCCTTTGTTACTCAACAACGTTTAAAATTTTGCGGAAGGATTTAGGTGTGATGCCTTTCAAAATACAGCTGGTGCAAGAATTGAATCCGAGCGACCTTCCGCAACGTAAAATCTTTGGTGAATGGGCTCTTGGAAAGTTGACAGAAGATCCACTTTTTACCGAAAAATTGTGTTCAGCGACGAAGCTCATTTTTGGCTCAATAGGTACGTAAATAGGCGGAATTGTCAATTTTGGAGTGAATATCAGCCAGAAGCATTGCAAGAGTTACCAATGCATCCAGAAGAAGTCACAGTTTGGTGCGGTTTATGGGCTGGTGGCATCATTGGACCGTACTTCTTCAAAGATGATGCGAATCGTAACGTAACTGTGAATGGTGAGCGCTACCGTGAGATGATATCCAACTTTTTTTTTGCCCAAAATTCAATAGCTTGACTTGCATGACATGTGGTTTCAACAAGACGGTGCCACATGCCACACAGCACGCGCAACAATGGACTTATTGAGAGGCGAGTTCGGTGAACATTTTATTTCACGTTCGGGACCGGTCAATTGGCCGCCTAGATCGTGCGATTTAACGCCTTTAGACTATTTTTTGTGGGGCTATGTTAAAGCTCATGTCTATACAGACAAGCCCGCATCAATTGACGCGTTGGAAGACAACATTGAAGCATTTATTCCTGAGATACCGGCCGAAATGTTGGAAAGAGTATGCCAAAATTGGACTAAGCGGATGGACCACTTGAGGCGCAGTCAAGGTCAATAAATATTAAATTATATGGACCGTACTATCGATTCAAATAAAGATTTCATGCATTTTTCTGAATTTTATGTGTTTTTTTCCTATAGCTTTTAAAAAATCACCCTTTATATATATAGTAGCTGCGATTTTAATTGTAATTTTGATGAAATTTCTGTAAAATTTGTATGGATACTCACTTTTAATCCGATTTTAATTTAACTATAGGAATCGCTCATTTTGTAAAAAATTAAGCATACAACCGCCGATTCTGATAAAAAAACATGATTTTTAGAATTATATATAAAAACGCCTTAGCTACGCGAGGGTAAAAGATATAGTCAAAATGTTTTGTGGATGCTTTCATTTTAGCTACGCGAGGGTAAAAGATATAGTCAAAATGTTTTGTGGATGCTTTCATTTTAGGTGCGGAAAACCGCAACTGTTTTCTCCCATACAAACCGATCCGGTATAATACAGATATTATTTACTTTGTGGAAATTGTTTGCGTGATTTACGTGAATCAAGCGTGATCGTGAGCAAAATTTATTTTACTCAAGTGAGCGTGCGTGAACGTGAGGAAAAAACGAAAAAATCTTCGTGCGTTATTCAATTTTTGTCACTTTTTTCAATCACTCACACGCCCATTTCTAACACCAATATGTTCATTAAGATGGGTCACGAAAATAAATTGCAGCGGTCAATTATAAGTTATTATAAGTTAGTTTTCCGCCAAAAGTTTGTAACACCAAGAAATAATCGAGCTAGACCCTTTACACCTTTAAGTATAGGGATCGGCTTAGAATCACCAGTTGAATCGATTTAACGATGTCCGTCTGTCCATCTAAGCCTGTTCGCACTCTACAGCTCGCAATTGTGGTCCGTTTGTCATGGAATTTGGCAGAAGTAATTTTTTTGGTCCAACAACCATCGGTATTGAATTTTGAGAAAATCGGTTCAGATTTAGATACAGGCTCCATACAAATATCCCTATAATTTACACTGCTCTAGAATACACATTTTACATGGGATCATGACCAAATTTTCAGGATCGTGTTACATTTGAACTAGAAACAGCACAAGGGAAAGTGGACCACATGGGTCCATGGTTTGATATAGCTCCCATACAAATGTACCTCCGATTTACAATATTACTGCTCTAAAATGCACATTTTCCATCGGATCGTATTTTGAAAACCAGCTATATAGGTCACTGTTTTGGTGTAGCCCCCATACAAATGGACCCTTAGTTTACACTATTATAGTTCTAGAACCCACATTTTAGATTGGATTTTGATAAAATTTTGCAGATCATGTTATATTTCAAAAAGGAATACCAACTTTGAAAGCGATCTATAAAGGCCCACTTTTTAATGTAGCGCCCTTACAAGTGGGCCCCAATTTTAATTATTACCTCTCTAGGACCCACATTTTATATAGGAAGTTTTTCAAATGTTGCAGATTATATTATATTCATATTTCATACTAAGAATACCTACTTTGAAAGTGATCTATATGGGCCCACTTTTTAATGTAGCGCCCTTATAAATGGACCCCATTTTTAATATTACCCCTCTAGGACCCATTTACATCGGAACATTATCAAATTTTGCATTTTGTATTATATTTCAACTAAGAAGACATATTATGAAAGTCAAATATATGTGTCCGTATATATATGGGTATAACCCCCATACAAATTTGGCCCTCATTCTACTCTGTTACATCTCGTGCATTAGATCTCGATATAATTTTGCATATCATGTCATATTTCAACTAAGAATACCTACTTTGAGAGTGATTTATATGGAACCACTTTTTAATGTAGCGCCCTTACAAATGACCCCAAATTTTACATCGGATTTTTTTTTTTAGTTTTGCAGATTATATTATTTTTCAACTAAGAATACATACTATGAAAGTCAAATATATGTGTCCATACTTTGGTAGAAACCAAATGGGGCCCCATTCTACTCCATTACAGCTCTGCAAACTACATCTTACATCGGATCTTTATCATGACTTTTGGAGATCATGATATATTTCAACTTGGAATACCTACCCTGAATGAGAACTCTATATATTTTTTTCACTAAACCAACACTCAGGGGATGTCCCCTATAAATGCAGCGCATTGCGTTGGTGGAAGGAAGATACGGTATCGGGAGGAGGAAAGAGGGAGTAGTGTTTGTTGACCTTCGTTTTAAACTTCTGAACATCATAATTGGCCGGGAAGATATATGCCGGAAGTCGATTCCCCATACGGATAGTGCGGGCGAAGAACGAATTCATTCTGTAATGTGTGGTCCGGTCGGTTGTCCAATCGACAACAGATGGGTGAGAATTCCTGGAAAGCCGCGTATCTCTACCGAACGTTCTCACGGGCGGTATAAGATCACGAATATCCGAAGGACAAACACCATGAAAGTAGCGATAGAACAATGACACACAACCAACATTACGACGGTGTTCAAGGGACAATAGAATTGGATATCCTACAATCACCTATAAACACCATCGCCCTCCTCTGGACACGGTCAAGTAGTTCCAGTGATGAAGCTGGAGCACCCGACCATATATGGGAGTTGAATTCCATCTTTGGTCTGATGTAAGTAGTGTAGATATTGAGAAGATCAGTGGAAGTGAAGTATTTCTTATACCGGTTTAAGAAGCCTAGACACTTGAATGCTTGTTTCGACACTTCATATACATGTTTTGTCCAATGAACATCGCAATTTATCTTTATGTCCAGAACATCCAGAGTATCTGATTGTATCAATATCTACACCGTTCATTAAAATCGACGACACCGTTGGATCAGCGAATCGCTTGTGAGACAACAAGGAGCACTGGGTCTTACGTGCATTAAAATCTACTCTATTAACTTGATCCCATTCGGAAATGGCCAGTAAATCCTGGGTGAGTGACTCATCCATCAATCGCCTTTTGTCCTCAATTTCATGGCGACTAGGTCTATGATCGAATGAGTATGAATGACAGAGGTTGTTGTCATCCGCAAATGAGTATATTGGATTCGAAGTCCGATCCAAGAGGTCGTCGATGAAAATAAGAAAAAGGGAGGGGGAAAGGACAGAGCCCTGTGGTACTCCTGCGGTTAACCTATGCTCGTCGGATGAGAACCCATCTACAACAACACGTATAGTGCGATCTCTGAGAAAGCTCGATATAAATCGAGAGAAGTCACTACCAACACCAAAAGCGATAAGCTTTGATATGAGTGCGCCGTGCCAAACTCTATCAAAGGCCTTGGAGATATCTAGAGCAACGACCTTACTCTCACCAAGCTTGTGAATAGATCGATTCCACTTTTCGGATAGCAGTGTCATCAGGTCTCCCGTAGATCGATTCCTACGGAAGCCATACTGTCGATCATTAAGTAAGCCATTAGTTTCTAAATACCTCACAAGATGGTGGTTAACCATACTCTCCATAACCTTCGAAAGCGCTGAGCAAATCGCGATCGGTCGATAGTTAGCAGGATTATTAGCCTCACCTTTTTTAGGGATGGGCTGGATGTTCGCAATCTTCCAACGCGCTGGGAAAACCCCTGCACGGTATGCAAGGTTGAAAAGATTTCGAAGGGGACGGGCAAGCGTCGAAGAGCACTTACATAGGACAAGTGCTGAAATGCCATCCGGGCCCGGAGATTTGTTTACATCGAGATTTGCAAGCGAGGTATATTCGCAGGGAGTGGTGCAGGGTATTATATAGTCGACTACGCCCAACTTTAGCCTTTCCTTACTTGTTTTAAAATAAAATCTATTTTTTATACACTCCACGAGAGTATTATGTCTTTGTGCATTTGTTTGTAACACCCAAAAGGAAATGAGATAGACCCATTGTTAATTATACCGATCGTCTTAGAATCACTTTCTGAGTCGATTTAGCAATGTCCGTCTGTCTGTCTGTCTGTCTGTCTGTCTGTCTGTCCGTCCGTCCGTCCATCTATTCTTGTAATCACGATACAGGTCGCAATTGTAGACAGAACCAAATGAAACTTTGCACAACGATGTTTTTCGGGATAAGGACGAACGCTATTTAATTTGAAGAAAATCGGTTCAGATTTAGATATAGCCCCCATACGAATTTCACTCCCGATTTGACTCTTTTCACTCTAGATACCACATATTACAACAGATTTTCTTTAAAATTGGCACAACATCTTATATTGTAACTAGAAACACCTGTAATAAAAATGTGTTAGATCGGTTCAGATTTATATATAGCTCCCATACAAATTTCTCTCCCGATTTGACTTTTTCCGCTCTAGATACCACATAATGTATCAGATTGTCTTCAGATTTGGTAAAACATCTTATATTTCCACTAAAAACACCCATGGTGAATATCGGTCAGATCGGTTCAGATTTATATATAGCTCCCATACAAATTTCGCTCCCGATTTGACTTTTTCCGCTCTAGAAACCACATATTGTATCAGATTGTCTTCAGATTTGGTAAAACATCTTATATTCCCACTAGAAACTCCCATGATGAATATCGGACAGATCGGCTCAGATTTATATATAGCTCCCATACAAATTTCGCTCTCGATTTGACTTTTTCCGCTCTAGAAACCACATATTGTATCAGATTGTCTTCAGATTTGGCAAAACATCTTATATTTCCACTAGAAACACCCATGGTGAATATCGGTCAGATCGGTTCAGATTTATATATAGCTCCCATACAAATTTCGCTCCCGATTTGACTTTTTCCGCTCTAGAAACCACATATTGTATCAGATTGTCTTCAGATTTGGCAAAACATCTTATATTTAAACTAAGAACATCTATGGTGAAAATCGGTTCAGATTTAGATATAGCCCCCATATAAATGTCGCTCCCGATTTGACTTTTGCCGCTTAAAAGCCACATATTGTGCTCGATTGTCTTTAAATTTCGCACAACATCTTATAATCTATCTAAACAAAACTATGGTGAAAGTGGGTAAGATCGGTTCAGATTTAAATATAGCCCAAATTCAAATGTTGCTCCCATAAGTTTAACCGATTTTGGCCAAACTATACATTTTATATTTCACCTATTTCGTTCCAGGTTTCAATATATCCTCATACAAATGTCCTTTCCGATATATTTTTTTTGTCAAACACATACATTTACAGGATACAAAAAACCTTCCCGTTTTCACTTTTTCACCGAATTGAATTGTATTCGGATTGAAAGTGGAGTGTATCATAGAGTCGGCCCCGCCCGACTTTAGCCTTTCCTCACTGGTTTGTAATTGGGACCATAACACCGTGCGACAGTACTTTTTAGACCGGAACAAAACCATGAAAATAGAATTCGTATGTAGCAAATCTTTTCATCTTTCGTTCCTTTTTACAGGTCTTTTAATTTCCAAACGATGTAGATGTAAAATTACCTCACGGTGTAATACACGTGCTGCATGGTGTTATAGCCAAAGTGATCGCGATTTCAAATAGAAATAAGACGGTTTCAGTATTTTTAAGCAAAACTTTACCTAGGTTCTATCATCGTGATTTCTTCAGTTTAATCATAACGCTGAAATTGTTAAAGTTGCTCAAATTGTTGTGATATGTGGCAACCCTACAATACAGTCCACATGAAAATATAGTTGATGGCGTAAATATTTTGACGGCCTACATTTAGTTGGTATCATTTTTATCCCTTTATCCTCGCTCTTGAAGGCAAAAATTTCAATTTTAAAAAATCAATTTATGTTACGGGTCTATTTTGTCAGACGAATTTTTCATCCCGAATCATTTCTATCCCCTTTCGAGCAATTAAAAACACAAATTCCAAAAAATCTATTTATGTTCCGCCTCTGCACAGTACAGTACAGATTCCACACCACATTTCATGATTGCAACTTTAGCCATTTATTGTTATTAAAACTTCTTGCTGGGTTATCCCAACAGCCACATTCATTGTAGTTCGCGGAAATGAAGATGAAAAATCATAAATTTATAGAAACAAAATCATAAACAAAGGAACTGACTGGCCAGAGGTAGCACAAAGCAAAGCAAAACATTAATAAACTGCCGCCTACTGTAAAGCCGCCGCCGTCGACAACAACAACGCAATTTAAACGCTGATATTCATACATCCACGAACGAGCATTCGGGCATCACTTTCAAAGAAAATAACTGCCTCCGAAGGACAAATTGAATGAAATCTAGCGGCGCGTTTAAGACGTGTAAAGCCCGGCACGCTTATTGACACAGAAACCTACATTTAAGCAGATACCAGCCAGGCGACATATAAAAAGACAAAACTGCTCCTGCTCCTCCTCCTCGCACTCCTGCTCATTCAACAATCCAACTGTGAAGATGTCTTTCATCTTCAGTAGCGTGTCTGTACAGTGGCTTAATTTAGGTACTCATTCCCCAGGGAGGCTGATTGGGGTTGGTTCGGTGACATTTCCGCTGTGGAGGGATTTGTAGGTGTGTTTTAAAATGAACTGAAAATCTATTAGGCTGCTCGGCTGCTTTAATGAAATATTTCCCCCATTGATTGCTGTCCTTGAAAAACGCAAAGATTTTGTTTTTCGCATTTTAAAGAGCCGAGCCATCTGCATCGATTTGAATACACTATAATATAAAAGTAGGCTCTAAATTTAAGGCAAATCTATAACACAGTGCTACAAAAAAGAATGAAGTTGAAACCCCTGCGAGGTGATACTATCTTTATATCCTCAATCTACACAGTAGGAGGGTATATATCATTTGGGACAGAAAGAAAGTGTAACGTATTGAAGGAGTGACTTACGACCCCAAGTATGTTTGAACCAAATCCGTTTTACGACTTTTTAAGTGGTTTGAGCTCTCACGATAACTCTCGAAATGAGCTCAGAAATCATTTCAAACTTTGTACCTGGTAATATAGGGTGTTTTTTATTGAGGTATAGAACTTCGAATTGAAATAAAACACAAGAAAATCGTTTTAATGTCCATCAATTTGGCTTTATTGGAAGGATAATTTTATGCCATTAATGTTTAAATATGATTTCGGGTATGTGGCCGTTGCGGCTGGCTCGAATATAGCCAATTCTACAGGTTCAATTTTCAACCACTTTCTCCAATTGCTGTGCAGCTCCAATTGCTGTGCACGGTGGCGAATCGATTCATTCGGGTCCTCTTCAACACTTTGCTCTACATCGGCATTCGTTTCTTCGGTACGCACTGTTCGACGTCTCTGCGGATGCGTATTATCACATAGAGTAAACGTAGTGCGAAAACGATCCATGGTTAACCGAATTAATTGCTCTGATGGACGATTATGTCGACCATAAAATGTTGAACTTCGCGAACTGAACCATTACTTTCGAAATAAATTTGCACGATTTGCAAGCGTTGTTCTTTTGTCAACCTGTTCATGATGAAATGGCAAACCAAACTAAATATTAATCACTCGACAGCTGACAAAATGGCCGCCAGTTAAAAAAGTGATGCCAACTTAAAGTTCTATACCCCAATAAAAAACACCCTTTATTTTTCCCAAACTTAGTTCAAGTTCGAAGATGGACGAAATTTGCAATTTATACTTCCACACGAAACTTCGGAAGCAGCTATATTGTGGTATTTGAAAAAGTTTTTATAATCACTTCAAGTGTACTAAATATGCATCTTATAGTCGTACATCGGTTAAAATTGAAACTGGGCGAAATCGATACAAAGGGAAAAACTTTTCCCTCACAAGGACTGGAAATATCCATAATAAACGCGTAATATTTTAGAGTATTTAGGCATGCTTCTCAATATGTCTGTATATATTTGCTTCATTTTTCCCTTATAGCAAAAACTTCCACCATAAAGTGATTCTTATTCGTAGGGGGTGAAATGGGTCAAAAAGGATAAAAATGGTACCTACCAAACGACAACAGCTAGAAACACGAAATTCGGTGTGTACATTCCTCTAATTGAGTAGATACACAATATAAAAGTATTTCGTACTTTTACGGGGAAAAATGGGAATAGAGGGATAAAAATGGTACTAACCAAACGGCTGCACCTAGAATAATGAAATTTGGTGTATACATTTATCTGATTGTGTAGACACGTAAAATAAAGGGATTTTTGGAAATTCGTATTTTTCGTACCAAACAAACGACCGCAGCTAGTGTCATGAAATTTGGAGTATACATTCCTCTGATTGCGTAGACACGAATTTTTTTTAAGTATATTTATTTGCAATCTATTTACAGAGAAAATATTAAGCAAATTGTATAAAAACTTACAAAATAACAGTTTTTGCTAAGCTCCAGCTAACTTATCAAAAGTTTACATTATTCCATTGGTAAATAACAAAAAAAATTAAATAGAAATTATTTGAATTCTAACACAATGGCTATAGGTTTAAATATAGTTTTATGGCAGTTAGGTAATAAATGGTAAATCAAGAACATGACGTCGTTTCAGTCTTCTAGATTAGGATGTAGACTCAATCTTTGAGATAATTACTGCTATATATTATAATATCTTTTTTAACTTTGGAGATATCCAGATCTTTATGAATGTAATCATTTCTTACAAACCAGGGTGAATTAGTGATTAGCCTCAGTGTTTTAGATTGATATGTTTACAGAATTTCAACATTTGAATTGCTTGTTGTTCCCAAAGCTCGATTTCGTATGTCCAGATCGGTTTTAATATTGTTTTATATAGGACAACTTTGTTCTCCAAACATAATTGGGATTTTGGGCCTAAAAGACCTAGGTATTTCACATAAGTCGATGAGAGGATAGTGACTCCATCCAGCATTACCTGTGGGCAATCTGCCTTCCTAAGGGTGAATGTTACCTGTGTAGATTTTTCAGGACTAACTTTAATGTTCCACTTCTTCAACCAAGATTGAGTCAAGTCAAGTTATTTTTGTATTATATTGGAAGCTTCCACAGGTGACTTAACGGCTAGTATGGCAGTATCATCAGCATACGTTGCTACTGTTACATCGTGATTGGTAGGAAAGTCAGATGTAACTATTGTATATAAAATCGGGCCCAACACACTGCCTTGTGGAACTCTGGATTTTATGAAACCAATTTCCGAATTTTCGTCATTTATGTTCACGTAAAATCTTCTTTCATCTAAATATGATCTCATCAGCAGGTATAAAGGTGTGGGTAAGAGTGATTTCAGTTTATATAACAATCCGAGGTGCCAAACTCTGTCGAAATCTTGTTTGACAAATAAGAAAATTGACGAGCAGTACTGTTTATTTTCAAAACACTCCCTGATAGTCTTGACTATTCTATGACATTGTTCTGAAGTTCCATGGCGATGTCTAAATCCGAATATTTAGTGTTTCTAGGACGGGAGAGAGTCTTTTCTGGAAAAGTCTTTTGAACAGCTTGGAGATTATGGGTAATAAACTTATTGGTCTGTATGTTGATAGAATATTTTCTTGTTTATTAGGCTTGAGTACCATAATAATTTTGGCGAATTTCCATTGCGTAGGAAAGGGAGACAATCTTAGAACTGAATTAAATATAACAGTAAGAAATATAAGACCTTTTCTACGCAAAAATTTTATCACTTTGGCGTCTATGAGGTCGTAACCAGGCGATTGTTTTGAATTAAGTTTCTTTACTTCACTTTCAATCTCTCTTACAGTAAAGTGTTTAATAGGACGATACATTTGACAATACACATCAAGAAAGTCTCTGATTTTCTCTTCCTCCCATGAATCACAATGGGGTGAATGTTTCTTCTAGGAATGATTTAAAAGCAGATACCTTGGCCTTATCCGATTTGCACCAAACACCGAAGAATCGTTAATAGTAATATTTCGTTTTTGTGGTCTTTTTAGGTGTTTCGTAGCGTTCCAGAGGCTATATTCATTATTCTTATTTGGACTCAAATTCCTTAGAAAATTATTTAACAAGTTTTTTTTTAATTATCTAGTTGAATCTTAAGAAAGTTAGCACCTCTGTTGAAATTAGTTTTATCTTCACGACACGTTTAGCTCACAGACGGCTTGAACTAGAGACGAAATATTTTGCTGATCATCATTAAACAATCCAATCTTTAACAATCCAACATCCAATTCGTGGGGTGACTGGAAATTGTTTTTCCATTTGTATGAACCGCAACCCATCCTAATGAATAATGCGCCTTTTTTACTTTTTAGTTTTAATGATGCTGTTTAGAAGCAAAAACGAGCTTATCAAAATTTTACCCTATGATATCCCTTTTCAAAACATGTGTTTCTGCATCAAATCTATCATCTCATCCAAATCTGTTGTTATATATGTTTTTATTAAACGGTTCGAAATCCAATCGAAAGCGGAGGAGAGGTGATTTTTTTGCTAAAAAAAATTTTGCCCTTCAAAACATGTGTTTGTGAACCAAATCAAACTTCTTCAAATCCCATCCAAATCAGTTGATTAACGAGGGTTTCTTATGGTTCTACATCAAAATTTTGACCTCTGAGGTCCAGTTTAGAAACATGAATTTCCAGATTTCATAACCCAAAAACACTTTTTAAGCACTTTTTTAGCCAAAGAAAGTGAACCGAATTTTTACGTTTTATTTTACATAAATAATGATAAGAATCAGTATAACGAGATATAACGAATTTCTCGATTTAACAAGCATGGTTGGGAATCAGTCCACTGTACTCATATTTGTATTAGTTTCGATGCACTGTGCAGAGGTTGCTAATACGATCATGTCATCTGAAGTACTTATGAGGACCGAGATTTCCTTTGCGTCATCCCACTGTTTTTGTCCTGTCCACTGCTCACACATCAGTGTTTGTGGGTCATATGATTTCCTATGTACAACGAACTTAATAAAACAACAACATACATACGTAGGTACATTGACGTCGTACAGTACGACGTTATTTACATACACGTTTTGTGTCTATAATATGCTTATGTATTTACATATGTCCCACGACTGTGAGGGTACAGTAGGCTGGGTCGCGGTAAAGTCACCCCACGAAAATAAAGTTTGGATTGTTTAATTATAATTTGCAAATAAAATATTCATCGGAGATCCCATAAAGTATATATATTCTGGGTCGTGGTAAAATTCTAAGACGATATAGCCATGTCCGTCTGTCTTTCTGTTGAAATCACGATAGCGGCCGAACGAAACGAGCTAGGATGTTCAAATTTTTCCTAAATGTGTCTTATGGTTGCAGATCGGTTGGGATTGGAAGTGGGCGAAATCGGCCCAGAGGGAAAAATTTTTCCCTCACAAGGACTGAAAATACCCTAATATTTAGAGTACTTCAGCATGTTTTTTAACATATTAGCTTGTATTTAGTTGATATTTGCAATGCGCATTCCCTCTATAGCATAAAAGGGCACAATAGAGTGAATTTTATTTGTTGGGGGGCGAAATGGGACGAAAAGGGATAAAAATAGTACCTATCAAACGACAACAGATAGAAACACGAATTGGCGGGTACATACCTCTAATAGAGTAGATACATAATATACAAGTATTTTTTCTAAATTAGTACTTTTAAGGAGTTAAATGGGGATAGAGGGATAAAAATAGTACCAACCAAACGGCTGCACCTAGAATAATGAAATTCGGTGTATATATTCCTCTGATTGTGTACACACATAAAATAAAGGAAATTTTCGAAATTCGTACTTTTAGGGTGTAAAATGGAAAAAGGGGATAAAAATTGTACCAAACAAATGGATGCAGCAAGAACCATGAAATTCGCGGTATATATTCCTCTGACTGAGTGACACAAAAAAAAAAACGTTTTTCCAAATTCGTACTTTCAAGGGTTCAATGGGAGCAGAGGGATAAAAATGGTACCAACTAAAAGGCTACAGCTAGAATGATGAAATTTTCGAAAGTCGTACTTTTAAGGAGTAAAATGCGAAAAAGGGGATAAAAATGGTACCAACAAAATGGCCGCAGATGGAATTGGGTATATACATTAGGGCGTACCTCAAAAAAAAGTTCGCCGTACACCTTCGAATATGAAGTATTATTGAAAGGTAGTTTCAAACAAATTTTTTTTTTATTTTTTTTTTATGCCGAACGCGCGGGGTCGCGCTTTTACATTTTTCTATATAACTTCTGCATTTATAAACGGATTTTAAAGCGTGATACATCGATGTTTTTGTCTCGACGAGGCCGATTTTTTTGTCTTTGAAGTCATTGAGCTCAAGCACCCCCTTCTGGTACTTACACATCATATCTCAGTTGCTACTACCCTAATGTACCACTCTAATATCAGAAAATTAAAGCTCGCATAAAATCATGAAACTCTTCCTAAGGAAGTATGTCGATTTTCAAAAAAAATCGGCATCGTCGAGACAAAAACATCGATGTATCACACTTTAAAATCCGTTTATAAATGCAGAAGTTATATAGAAAAATGTAAAAGCGCGACCCCTACGTTCGGCATAAAAAAATAAAATTTTTTTTTTTGAAACTACCTTTCAATAATACTTCATATTCGAAGGTGTACGGCGAACTTTTTTTTTTAGTTGTAACCTGGTACGCTCTAATATACATACCTCTTATATTTTGTTGCTTTTACGACAAAAAAATGGTAGAATTATGAAGTTTTCTTATACTGCGTACGTGAGAGATAAAACAAAAATTCTAAAACAAAAATAAACATTTTTATTTTTTTCGAACGGTCCCAACGCCTCTCACTCCCGCCCCTCCCGACCGAGAGGGCCTCGTCCCCATAACGTAGGAACAACGTACACACCACAGTCCGAACTGTGGTGGACAAGCAGTAGAGGGTGGAATACCGGCTACAGATTAAATATCTTCAGCCGGCAAAAACAAAACGAAGACAAACTACACTAAAGGTTAATGCTAACATTTGACATAGAAGCAATACATTACATTTAATAATACTAAAACAGAACACTAACATTCAAGTACGAGAGAATCCTTGACTTTATTGTATCGATTCCGACACCAAAATCTATGATGTGGTACAATGAATTAAAATCAATACACATTTTACGAATGGGCTGCGCAGATGCATAATTCGTACGCTGAATATCAATACGAAGAAACTGATAGTAGCTAGTTGGTCTAAATGGCACGTTAAACTTAATCCTAGAAATAAGATATTCAGATGAGACATCGTCTACTTTTTAAGGAGGGCAAGTCAATCAACTTCAATCTACTAGAATAGGGGGGAAGAACAAAATCACTATTCCAATGTAAGTGTCTCAATGAAAACAATAAAAATTGCTTCTGAACTGACTCAATTCTGTCAATATAGATCCCATACTACAGAACCATATTCCAAAATAGGCCTAACGAGCGAAGTAAATAACTGTTTCGTCACATAGGGATCAGAAAATTCTTTAGCCCAACGTTTAATAAAGCCAAGAACACCATACGCCCTGTTAACCATGGCCATAATATGATTGTTGAAATCAAGTTTCGAATCCATCAAAATACCAAGATCTACAAAAGAATCAACTGTCTCTAACTCAGCTCCAATAAGTTCATATCTAACAAATTTCGGATTCGATCTAAATTAAGTTCCATGCAGTTTATGTCACACCAACATCCAAAATTATCTAAGTCGTCCTGAAAATAGTGAGAATATTCCAGCTGTTTATAAGACAAAAATATGTTCACATCATCCGCATACATCAAAATCCTAGAATTTATAATAGACTCCAGGAGATCATTTATGAATAATAAAAATAGTATAGGCCCAAGATGACTACCTTGGGGAACTCCCGGTGAAACCAGAATTGGCCTAGAATAAGAATTTCCGAATTTGACAATCTGCGAACGATTATTCAGATAATCTATCTAATTTATATAACAAAAGCTTGTGATTGACTTTATCAAACGCCTTGCTAAAATCCGTGTAAATGACGTCAGTTTGATTACCCAGAACAAACCCATCAATAACGTGTGAGGTAAACTGAGTCAAATTCGTCGAATGGTCGATAAGCCTTTACGAAACCCATATTGGCTGGGACTCAAAATAGAAGAAACTCTGTGAGAAACAACATTAGTCACCAGTTTCTCAAAAAGCTTAGGGATAGCACTTAATTTAGCTATCCCTCTATAATTCGAAACGTCAATTAGACTGCCAGATTTATGTAGGGGATCAATGAACGACTGCCTCCAAGCCGAAGGGAAATATCCAAATCTCAACGAAGTATTAAACAATAACGTCAGAGGAATAGCCAAACCACTAGCACAGAATTTTAAAATTATACTTGGCACCCCATCGGGGCCGACACTATTTGTTGATTCTAGATCATTCAAACTTGACAAGGGCAAGTCAATAATTGGTATTTCTAATTGATTAAAAGCAGGAATATCATAGGGGTAAGTGCTGTCGGATCGATAAGATCTATTTGAATATGTGGTCGCAAAAAAAATCGCAAAACAATCAGCAATATCCTGGTCCTCACAATATTCCAAGCCATCCATTCTAATCCTAGTTGGTTTAGATGTGGATTTACGTTTCAAATTAACAAAATCGTAAAAAGCTCTAGGGTTATTTCGAAAATCATTCTTCACCTTTTCCAAATATAGTCTATAACATCTCTGAGATTCGACGTTATATCTCGACCTAGCAATAGAGTATCTTACATAATCGGAATTCAATCCAGATTTCTTAAACTTCTTAAAAAGCCTACTTCTCGAGTTTTTCATTCTGGACAATTTATGAGAAGACCAAGGTAGTCTTTCAGATTGCCCAACTCGAATTTTCGGTACAGATTGTGACAGGAAGTCCCTAAGAATTTGATAAAATTTATCCACAACAGCTTCAATATCTGCATAGTGGCTAAAACTACAGACGGAATTCCAATCAACTTCACGGAGAAGAGAGTTAAGCAGTATAAAATTTGTCTTTCTGTAACAGTAAACGGTGAGATCATCCTGAGAGGTAGAAGAATGAGATTCATTGGAGTACAACATCGACAAACCTAAGGTAGGATGGTAATTGTCCTCTGGGAGAGATATGGGGAGAACCCTATTGATCTCAAAGTAATGAGGATCATTAACAAATACTAGGTCAAGTTGTCTTTCACTTTCACTTATCTTTTAAAACAAGCACAAATTATTAGTATAAGGTAAATAAATAATTCCACCCTTTACTGTAATGATACTAATAAAAAATACGCGCGTGAAAAAAAAACACTAAAAAATTTGAGAAATCGATTAAGTGGCAACACTGTCAGAATAGACAAACGAAAAACGAATGTTAAAACAAAGACAAAACAAAACTCAGTGTTAAACGTTAATCACAATAACAAAAATAACGGTTATGGAGCAGCAGTAATTGTTGTTGTTTGGTGAAGAAACAAATTCTTAACAAAAAATTACTTTTTTAAACACTAAAAATGTAACAAAAGTAGTATCACAAATTAGTACACCAATAGAACGATCACTTATCTTCAAATTAGTTCACTAGTTGTGAAAAAATATCCACTTGAAACACAAAATAATCACAATTATTTAGAAAAAAGCACGGAGCACAAAAACTTTACTGCTTATTCAGACAGAGTTGCCAAGTTAATTTAAAGGGTCTACTAATTCAGAAAAAAATGGACAAAAATGTAACATAAGAAAATTGCACGAGTAAAACATGATTTTTAGAGGTGTTTTCACGAGAGTTTAGATCACAGATGGCTTGACCCAGCGACGAAATATTTTGCAGATCATCATTAAAAAATCCAATCTTCATTTCTGGGGAAAAATAATTCCTTCAGTTAGCACTCTAAAATGAAATTTTTACATTTTAATTAATTTTATAAAACATTCCAAATTTTATATACGATTAGCAAATGAGAGACTGTTGTCCATTTCTTAGAATAACTACCCACTTTACTATACCAACCATCCATGTGCGATTGTGTTCGGTGTCCTCCGCAAGTGGAAAGGAAGAAGCAGAAGAAAAAGAGAAGAACAAAATCAACATTTTAATATTAAAATTGAAAAAAGAAAAGAATCCCAATCGCCGAATGATGCCTTCCTGCTCCTCCACGATGCTATTTTTCCGTTTTGTCCTCATGTCTATGCCTTTGACAAGGATTTACATGGATTACGCCAAGAATGGTGCACACGCCAAGGGAGGGACATCGACGGCCGTGGAAGTCGTCAGGAAAGTCACCCAAAAATGTTGTCGTTGTCGACAACAACACCAACACCATCATCACCAGCAACATGGTAGTAATGTTGCTGATATGGAAATTACTACGACAACAACAACAAGAACGCGCATTGGCTTATGTGTTCATTCGGAGGGTTTCTATTTTTTTTTTATGTTTCTTCTTCCTCTTTGAAAGGTACTTAGTTGGGACTTACGGACTACATATATAACACATTTTTTTAACAATATTATCCGGCATAAACCTCCCGCCCACCAACTCTCCCGAAGGAAAAAGGGAGCTCCATAAAAGCGAAAAAATAAATTGAAAAGGCCACCGGAAAAACACAAAAACAAAATAACTTAAAAATGACGGAAACATATGAAAGCGGTGGTATTCGGTGGTGACTTCGTGAAATCCTGACTGAGATTGTGAATGGACTGCCAAATGTTGGCAACATTTACACATTCACAAGCACAAGCAAGCAACAATTTGCCAACTCAGACCAGAGGATGATTAGCTTTTGAAATGGGCAGGTTCTTTGAAGCAATACAAACGAACACTTTGACCCTCACCACAAGACCACATTTTTTAGCAAAAGCATCGTCACACTAATTCACAAGTTAAATTTTCAACATCAACTTAATCTAGTTATGTACATTAGGTCGTATAGTGTCCCTATTGGAACCCCTTTGGAGTTAAAAGAATCCTAACTCCAGAAAAATAACAAATAAGAAATCTATATTTATAAAAGAGTTGCGTTACTGACTGACTAACTTATCTTTGACCAGCCCACAGACCACACGGCTGAAGCCAGGCTCATGAAATTTTCAGGGTAGGGTTTTACGAAATTCGTACTTTTAGGGGGTAAAATGGGACAAAAAGGGATAAACATCGAACCATCGTCCTGACTAAACGGCAGTAGCTAGAAACATGAAATTCGGTGTGTTCCTTGCACTGACCATGCAGAAGAACTACAAATAGGGATTTTTCGAAATGTGTACTTTTAAGGGAGGAAAGAGACAAAAAGGGATAAAAATGGTACCAATTTAAGAATCGCAGCTAGAATCGTGAAAATCGGTATTTACATTCCTCTGACAACGTAGACTTGCAATATAAATTGATTTTTCGGAATTTGTACTCATAAGGAGTGAGCGGGACAAAAAGGGATAAAAATGGTACCAACTAAAGTATTGTAGCTAGAATCGTGAAATTTGGTATGTAGATTCCACTGACCATGTAGAAGCGCGTTAAAATTGGATTTTTCTAAATTTGTACTTATAAGAAGTGAGCGGGAAAAAAGGGATAAAAATGGTACCAACTAAAGTATTGCAACTAGAATCTTGAAATTTTATATGTAAGTTCTTCTGACCATGTAGAAGCACAGTAAAATTGGATTTTTCGAAATTTATAGTTATAAAAGGTTAGCGGGCAAAAGGGATAAAAATTGTACCAACTAAAGTATTACAGCTATAGTCGTGAAATTTGGTATGTAAATTCCTCTCACCACATAGAAACGCAATATAAATGCATTTTGTACCTTTAAGGGTTGCGCGGGACAAAAAGGAATCAAACTGGGATCAACTAAAGTATTGCAGCTAGAATCTTGAAAATTGATTTGTAAGTTCTCCTGACCATGCAGAAGCGCAGTAAAATTGGATTTTTCGAAATTTGTACTTATAAGAAGTGAGCGGAACAAAAGGGATAAAAATAGTGCCAACTAAATTATTATAGCAAGAATCGTGAAATTTGTATGTAAATTCCTCTGACCATGTAGAAGCGTGTTAAAATTGGATTTTTCAAAATTTGTACTTTTAAGGGTTGCGAGGGACAAAAAGGGATGAAAATGGTACCAACTTAAGTGTTGCAGCTATAGTCGCGAAATTTGGTGTGTAAATTCCTCTGACAAGGTAGAAGCGCAAATCCTAATGGATTTTTTTGAAATTTATACCTATAAGGTGTGAGCGGGACAAAAAGGGATAGAAATAGTACCAACTGAAATATTGCTGCTATAGTCGTGAAATTTGGTGCGTAAATTCCTCTGACACCGTAGACTTGCAACATAAATGGATTTTTCGAAATTTGTACTTTTAAGGGGAGAGCGGGACCAAAAAGGATAAAAATGGTACCAACATTAGGATTACAGTTAGAATCATGAAATTTAGTACGTGAATTCCTCTGACCATGTATAAGCGCCATCATCATTATTCTTTTTCGAATAAAATGCTCTGGGGTTGTAATTTTTTGTTAAAAACTGGAAGGAAGTTCAGCTAAAACAGTGCACATCGGCAAGCACATTCCTTTGACTGTATATGAGTGCTATGTTTCCAATTTACTATTTTAGAAAAGAAAATCAAATAAATACTATCCTAAAACAGAGACGGATAATAACAAATACCTGGCTTTTTCGCGTGCGAAGCACCAGGTACTGCTAGTCATTCATAAGAAACAAATAAGGAAAGGCTAAAATCGGACGGGATTGATGTGATATGATACCCTCCACTTTCTATCCCATCCACTTTCTACCCCATCCACTTTCAATTCGGTAAAAATTTGAAATCGGGAAAGACTTTTGTATGGGTCCTAATGATGGAGCATTTTGACCCACTCTCATAATGTCTGTTTCTAGGTAAAATATAACGTGTTCTGCCAAATTATTGTATGGGAGAACCTGGAACGATGTGACCTGTCTGTATGTAAAGTTAAAGTTTGTGGTTTGTAGAGCGGAAAAAGCCAAATCGGAAGTGACATTTGTATGGAAGCAATATCTAAATCTGAACTGAACTTAGGTGTTTCTAGATGGATTTTAAGGTGTTGTTCACAATTTGAAGAAATCCGTTTAAAATTTGTGGTTTTTAGAGCGGAAAAAATCGAATTTAGAGCGATATTTGTATGTGGGGGCTATATATAAATCTGAACCGATTTGCTTCAAATTAAATAGTGTCTGTTCTTGGTCCACACAATTACTTGTACCAATTTTTGTTAGGATCGGGCAATAATTGTGTCCTGCACTTTGATTACAACAATTGATGGAAAAACGGACAGACAGATGGACGGACATTGCTAAATCGACTCAGAAGGTGATTCTAAGCCGATCTGTAAAATAAACGATGGGTCTATCACGTTTCATGTTGGGTGTGGTAAATAAATGCACAAAGACATAATACCCTAGTGGAGAGTATAAAAATAAATTTCAGTGACTCTGAGGCATAGGAAAGGGGTGGCTATGGTAGTATACTATACCCCGAACTTTGTTAGCACCCCCCAGATATTTCAGCTATTTTTATACCCTCCATCCACAGGATGGGGATATACTGTTGAAAGCACGCTAGCATCTAAACTAAAAGAGCTAGGATGTCCAAATTTTCCATAACTACTTCTTATAGTCGTAGACCGGTTGGGTTTGCAACTGGGCGAAATCGGTCCAAAGGGAAAATTTTTTCCCTCAAAAGGACTGAAAAAAACCATAATAAATCCGTAATATTTTAATTAATATTTATTTTTTTCAATATGTCTGCTTGTGCTTACTTGATATTGGTTATGCGCATTCCCCCTATAACAAAAACGTGCACCGTAAAGTGATTCTTATTCGTAGGGGGTGAAATGGGGCAAAAGGGTATACAAATGGTACCTTTTTATTCTTGTCTTAGAATGGTCGTATTATTGGACGTTTATTTTAATTGTTTGTGGTTTTTCATGGTGACAGCTCATATTTCTTGGAAACATTTTGTAAGAGGTGTTTTAAAAATAAATAGAAGGGATCAATACCTTTCGAATGATTCCGAAATGATGAATATAGGACGAAAAATAAGGTCACCGACTCCATGTTTGTAAAATAATTTAATACAGGAGATGGATTTGCAGAGTCAAAATGTTCGAACTCTTTTTACAAAAATGAGCGCTGTGGCGTCAATTTCTATTCTATTTAGATATCATTCGAAAGATATTGACTGCCGCTATTTATTTTTTATAAAATACTAGCACATAATACAGTTGGCACTACGAAAAAAAACACAAAAAATACTATAAACGTCCAATAAGCTACTCTAAGACAAGAATCAAAATTTATATTGAAAGTCCCTTCAAGGGGAAAAAATAAATTGACAAAAATGTAGCACAAAAAACAATTGCAAGCGAAGCTTTTTAGGGGTATTTTCATGAGAATTTAGTTCACAGACGGCTTGATGTAGGAACGAAATGTTTTGCAAATCATTTCATCATTAAACAATCCAAACTTTACTTTCGTGGGGTGACTGGATACTGTGTTTCCATTTGTATGGTCCGCGACCCAGCCTAATATACATATGTCCGCAAAACTTAATTGTGGCAATTTTTGAAAGGGTCGGAAAATAATTTTGATATGTACTTTGATTACAAGAATTGATGGACGGACAGCAGCTATGTCCGGAAAGCGATCCTAAGTCGGAAAGCGATCCCATCGATTCAGAAAGCGATCATAGTCGATCGGTATACTGAACAATGGTCTATCTCGCTTACTTTTGGGTGTTACAAACTAATGCTCAAAGACAGAATACCCTAGTGAAGGGTATACAAAATATTCATATATTTTTAATATCATTTTCGAGTTTGGTAATGCAAAATACATCTAGAGAATTTTTGCTTCATAATGTAACTTGACAAAATTATTAAAATTCAAGAAGTTTCAGTTGGTTAAACCGACTTATATATATCCTCACCCTAAGAGAACTAATTGCGAGCACCAGCAGGTCGCGACAAATGCTTCCTCCTGCATATTATAAAACAGTAATAAGATCATTGCCAAATATCTCAAGAGCCGATATAGAATAAAGTTGTTCATTTTATCTACGATAACGGCATTTGCGTGGCAGAAACTAGAATGGACGTGACCAAAGATATACAAAGATATTATTGAATATCAAATAGCAAATTATTTCGACAATCGGTGTTATTTTCCATCATTATCATGGCCATTTTCAATCACAAGTCTCACTCATCTCCGAACATATATATATTTATTCAAAATATTTGAATAAATTACTTAACTACTTATACTACTCAGTTTTTTTTATTTTTATACCCTACACCACTTTGTGGACTAGGGTAATATAAGTTAGTTTTCCGCCAAATGTTTGTAACACCAATAAATAATTTTCCCACCTTTAAATATACAGATCGGCTTAGAATCACCAGCTGAATCGATTTAACGATGTCTGTCTGTCCTTCCGTCTGCTGTCCATCTAAGCTTGTTCGCATTCTACAGGTCGCAAATGTTGTCCGATTGGTATTGAATTTGGAGAAAATCGGTTCAGATTTAGATATAGCCTCCATTCAAATATCCCTGTAATTTACACTATTACTGCTCTAGAATACACATTTTACATGGGATCATGACCAAATTTTCAGGATCGTGTTATATTTGAACTAGAAGCAGCTCACGGGAACGTGGACCACCCGGGTTTATGTTTTGATATAGCCCCCATACAAATGTACCTCCGATGTACAATATTACAGCTCCAAAATGTACATTTTACATCGGATCTTGATCGGATTGATTTTCCACAAAATGCTACATTTAGACTAGAGACACGTATTTTGAAAGCCAGTTATATAGGTCAATGTTTGGTATAGCCCCCATACAAATGGTCCCCCAGTTTAAACTATTATAGCTCTAGAACCCACATCTTACATTGGATCTTGATAAATTTTTGCATATCATGTTATATTTCAATAAAGAATATCTACTTTGAAAGTGATCTATATGGAACCACTTTTTAATGTAGCGCCCTTACTAATGGCCCCATTTTAATTTTTACCCCTCAAGAACGTAAATTTTATATTGGATTTGTTTTAAATTTTGCAGATTATATTATATTTCAACTAAGAATACATACTATGAAAGTCAATTATACGTTCTACTCTTTTACTCCATGTTGTTATAGGCCCCTTTTATTTACCATATTCGGTAAATACTGTATAATTTATATGAACTACATAAAATCGCTCCCATGAAATAGCTGGGTTTAGTAACAAAAGTGAAGTATATAAGCAGGGAGTGGTGTAGGGTATAATATAGTCGGCCCCGCTCGTCTTTAGTCGAGTTAATTAGTTAATTGTTTATATTGCCCAAAGTGTCCTCTATATACGTACAATCCTTTTTATACCATCGTCGGGTTGCCACGCCCCTTCCAGTACCTCCCACACAAATCACCCTAAACTAGGTAATATTAAATCTGTTATACATTCTATACGGATGATCGCAATACTGTGAGATTTCACGTTTGGTAATGCTTTTATAGAAATTACATTCGTGTGAAATATGAGCGATATTGCCACACCCCTGCTGGTACCTCCCACACAAAGTGGCATAAACTTTAGTTACGATAAAACCGATATAACATCCATACGGGTAGTCCAAATCATTTATATTCAAGTACCTCCCACACAATTGTCTGTATCCTAGGTAAAACTAAATCCTTCAGAACTTCTATACTGGTGCACGGAATCCAACTATTTTTAAAAATGTGGAAGCTGGGACCATGTTCCACGAACCTTCTAGCACCTTCCACGAAAATTATCCTACCCTATGCAAAATTTAATTTCTTATAACTTCCGCATATATGCTCTCTCAGAGTGAGGGCGTATATAAGTCGGTTTATCCGACTGAAGCTTACTTACTTGTTTTATCCTTTTTTGGACTGTCATATCGTAACATACTACTTTTATCCATTGATTTTTTTAAATATATATTACTAGCAGTACCCGCTGCTTCGCACGCGAAAAAGCCAGGTATTTGTTATTAGTTTTATCCGTCTCTGTTTGAGGATAGTAATTGGAAACATAGCACGCATATACAGTCAAAGGAATGTGCTTGTCGATGTGCACTGTTTTAGCTGAACTCCCTTCGCATATATATTTTTTATCATTTTCTACCCAGTTTTTAACATAAAATTACAACCGCTTATTCGAAAAAAATTCCATTTTAATGGCGCTTCTATATGGTCAGAGGAATTTACATACTAAATTTCATGATTCCAGCTGTAGTCCTAAAATTGGTACCATTTTTATTCCTTTTGGTCCCACTCTCCTCTTAAAAGTACAAATTTCGAAAAATCCATTTATGTTGCAAGTATACGTTATCAGAGCAATTTACGCACCAAATTTCACGACTATAGCAGCAATATTTCAGTTGGTACTATTTCTATCCCTTTTTGTCCCGCTCACACCTTATAGGTATAAATTTCAAAAAATCCATTAGGATTTGCGCTTCTACCTTGTCAGAGGAATTTACACACCAAATTTCGCGACTATACCTGCAATACTTTAGTTGGTACCATTTTCATCCCTTTTTGTCCCTCGCAACCCTTAAAAGTACAAATTTTGAAAAATCCAATTTTAACGCGCTTCTACATGGTCTAAGGAATTTACATACCAAATTTCACGATTCTAGCTACAATTCTTTTGTCGGTACCATTCTTATCCCTTTTTGTCCCGCTCACCCCTTATAAGTACAAATTCAAAATCAATTATGAACTTCAGGCTGCCCTGATGGACTATTACGATTGTAAATAGTTAAAATTGGTCAGAGGCATCAAGTTTTTCCCAACAAAGACTGAAAATAGACAAATTTTTCGATGATTTCTGCGGGAGTGTTCTTTAAAATTATTTAAATTTTTTCACTATTTCACCAATGAAACATCACAATTTATTTAATAGTAAACATATGTCGGCATGTAGGTTGACTTCTACGTAAAGTCAAAAGCCTAAAATCGGTAATACTGTGAATTGAAGATTAGGCGTGGTTGAACTTTACGCTTGTTACTAGTTTTAATGTACCTTTCATTATAAATGTTCATAGTGTTAAATGCAATCTGTAAAATATAAAGAAATGTACACATAATTTGTATACAAAATGGTTGTTTAAAGAGCTGACCAGAATTTCATTGGTCTATATCTTGTTAATATTTAGTAAAAAACGCTCTACAGGTGCTGGTGATCCTGTCACAGAAACAACTATATTATTAAAAGTAATTTTTATACCACCTAGTACCATTATAGTTTCCTTTCTTTAACTGTTTGACATTATAATTCGTGCCTATATTTTAAATTAATCAATTGGAAAACACACCATTGAATTACATTTTATCAAAGTGGTGATTAAATTACTATTAATGATCTTAAATGTTCCCTTAAAACTAGAGCCTAAATGTAGAATAAGGACAATTAGTTAAATATTTTAGAAATTCTGGTCATTTGTCGGTTACCAACAAATTTAAGTGCCAATTTCTAATCGATAATGTAGCAAAAATAACTTATAGCAAAAAAGCGGGATTATGCGGGACTTTTTGTAAAAAATCGGGATTATGCGGGATGGAAAATTAATGCGGGACTGGGCATCAAAAAGCTTGATTGTCCCTC
The DNA here is from genome assembly GCA_947397865.1 of Polietes domitor. Taxonomy (NCBI): domain Eukaryota; kingdom Metazoa; phylum Arthropoda; class Insecta; order Diptera; family Muscidae; genus Polietes; species Polietes domitor. The sequence continues at coordinate 221,255,100 of OX377618.1, read as the reverse complement.
GAAAAGCGGGATGGATGGTCAGCTTAGTCATACGGATCGTACAACAATTGAGACCCAAAATTCGATTAAAAGATTAAATGGACAGATAGGCGGACAGAAGTCGAATATAAATCACAAAGTGATTCTAAGTTGATTGGTATAATAAATGTTGTCTCACAGACACAGAGGCATACAATACTCTTTTGAAGTTTTCCAACAATAGGTGTTATTTTGAATCACCCGGTATTTCGGTAGCTGTCACTTTTGAAGCTTTTATTCTTTGACATTTGAGAAGTAGAAACTACGCCATTACTAACAAGTAAAAACGGCGTTAAGTTCGGCCGGGCCGAAATTATATACTCTCCATCATTGATTGCATTCCACAGAGGTTGTCGGTTCTCGTAGAAGAGCAGTAATATTCCAGGAAAATATAATTTTTTTAATATAGCCAAACCCTGCGTTTGGTTGGTACCATTTTTACCCCCTTGACGTTTCTACGCAATTAGAATTTCATCATTCTAGGTGTAGTCGTTTAGTTAGTACTACTACTACTATTTTTATCCCTCTGTACCATTGTATCCTCATTGTGTCTACGCAGTCAGAAGAATGTATACTCCGAATTTCATGACTCTAGCTGCGGTCATTTATTGGTACTTTTCTTATCCCTTTTTCATTTAAACCCCAAAAAGTACGAATTTCGAAATATCTGTTTATTTTAAGTGTCTACACAATCAGAGGAATGTATACACCGAATTTCATTATTCCAGGTGTAGCAGTTTTGTTGGTACCATTTTTATCCCTCCGTACCAATTGTATTGAAAGTACGAATTTGGAAAAAAAAACTTTTATTTTTCATGTATACGTAGTGAAAGGAATGTATACTCCGAATTTCATGACTCTAGCTGCGGTCATTTGGTTGGTACTATTTGTATCCCATTTTTCATTTTGACCCCAAAAAGTACGAATTTCGAAAAATCAGTTTATTTTCCGTGTCTACACAGTCAGAGGAATGTATACTTCGAATTTCATGACACTAGCTGCGGTCATTTGATTGGTACTATTTTTATCCCCTTTTTTCATTTTAACCCCAAAAAGTACGAATTTTGAAAAATCCGTGTATTTTACTTGACTATGCAATCAGAATGTATACCCCGAATTTCATTATTCTAGGTACAGCCGTTTGGTTGGTACTATTTTTATCCCTCTATCCCCATTTTACACCTTAAAAGTACGAATTTGGAAAAAATACTTTTATATTATGTATCTACTCAATTATAGGAATGTACACACCGAATTTCGTGTTTCTAGCTGTTGTCGTTTAATATGTACGATTTTTATCCCTTTTTTGCCCCATTTACCCCCTACAAATAAGACTCACATAATGGTGCACGTTTTTGCTATAAGGGGAATGCGCATACCAAATATCAAGCAAATATAAACAGACATATTCAAAAAACATGCTTAAATACTCAAAAATATTAGGGATTATTGTGGGTACTTTTAGTCCTTGTGAGGGAAAAATGTTTCACTTTGGGCCGATTTCGCCCCGTTACAATCCCAAACGATCTACGACTATAAGATGCATTTATGGAAGATTTGAACGTTCTATCTCCTTTCGTTTAGATGCTAGATCGTCTTAGAATTTTATGACGAAGAAAAATATATATACTTTATAGGGTCTCAGGTCGATATTTCAAGGTGTTACAACCGGAATGACAAAGTTAGTATACCCCCATTCTGGTGGTGGAGGGTATAAAAATGTAACGATACACGCTTCAACAACGCACTGAAATTATTAAAATTCATGAATGAAAATGATCCGGAATTCCATCGAAAAATCATCTTGACTGATGAGGCCCATTTTCACCTCGATGACTACGTCAACAAGCAAAATTGTCGCATCTGGGGCTCGGAAAACCCAAGAGTTATTGTTGAGAAGCCTCTCCATCCTCATCGTGTGACTGTTTGGTGCAGTTTATGGTCCGGCGGGGTCATTGGACCTTACTTTTTCGAAAATGAGCTTGGATCAACAGTTACGGTGAATGGATTGCGCTATCAAGAGATGATTAATGATTTTTATGGTCGGAGTTGAATGATATTGATCTGGACAACGTCTACTTTCAACAAGACGGCGCCACATGCCACACAAGCATCTAAACCATTGGTCTTTAACGGGAAAACTTTCCGGACCGTGTTATGTCTCGAAGAGGTGATCACAATTGGCCACCGAGATCTTGTGATTTAACACCTTGTGACTTCTTCCATTGTGGCCACGGGAAAGATACATTTCTACGCCAACAGCCCAGCGTCGATTCAAGACCTCAAAGATAGAATTCTTGAGGCTATCGAGGACATAGGGCAGCCTCTTTGCAATTTGGCTATGGAAAATTTCATGAAAAGGATATGGTCTTGTAAGCGTGGTCGTGGTGGCCATTTGGCTGATGCTGTTTTTCATTATTAACGGCCTTCCTCCTCTTTATTATGAAATAAACATCCGATCGTTTAACTCAAAAAATGGCATTTTTCATTGAATACCAAGATAACACCTCTTGTTGTAAAACCCCGAACAAAAAGGTAGGGGTTTTCCTTTCTTAAATGCGTCTGATGTATATTTGAATACTATTCATTTATATTTTATGTTACCCAAAGTAGTATTAGACAAGACCTAAACATGACAAGTGTAACCACTTAAATTCATTAATTATGTTCGTTCTAAACATTAGCATTATTCCAGCAAGTTCAAAAGCACTTATTTGGGTTCACCTCATTAATTATGGCGACTGTTTTGAATAGAGAAAGCCTTGTAGAACTTCACCAAAAATCTTATTAGCACATCGAAGGCTGAATAGTTTGTGTATAATTTTCAAGGATTTTCTTGAAACGCTGCAAACATTTCACCATCAGTGTAGGTCATCACGACTGTAAATGTTTCTGAGCGACAAGAATGCGTAAGTTTCCTGTGGTCGTAGTCCTTGTTGCTGTCCTACTTGAAGCATAAAATTATGTGAACAAATTTTGTTTTTGACTTTTTCACGAGTTGGCCAACCAACATTTTCTTTTCTCCAGTTGAGGTTACGAGTGTACGTAGTGTGAATGTGTTTTGGTTTATCTTATGGATTACGGCACAGTTTTTAGTTTATTTCATTCTGTTGTTTATCATGTCAAAAAGTTTACAAGGAAAACTTGGTCTTTTAAATTTGTTTGAAATATGTTATGGCCAACTAAAAAAAATAGTGCGCAAAACACTTTTTGATTGCGAGAAAAACAAGCGAGTTTATGCTAATTTTCTTATAATTCCGTTAGCGGGACTTTAATCTCACGGTGGGGTAGTAAGGAATGACGATCTTTCGTAAGCAGGCATCAACAACCACAAAGAGGGGGAATTTGGGAAATTTCTGTAAATAAATGTGGCATTAGTCAAGTGGGGATAAGTGGAAGTGATTTGGAAACCTATGTTCTCCGAAAACTTTGAACATCCCCCAAAAAATGTTATTAAAGTTCAATATATCTATTTTTATTCGTGAATAATGTATTCATAGAGTCCCATCAAAACATTAATCACACGTGGTGCCCAAGAAATGTATGAATCTTTATAGAAAGCTAATGTACAACCTATTTGAATACGCAAAATTAAAGTATTTGTTATCACTGAAACGGAAATTATACACTCGAACAAAATTGGGAAATATTAAAAACTTACATCCAAAGTAGTGAGTCTTTAACGCAAACTGTAAGAAATTTACGTGGAAATTCTTCGAGAAGAGATCGGACTTCAGTTCAGTCTTCATGAAGCTCATTTTCATCTCGGAGGCTATGTCAATAAGCAAAATTGCCGCATATGGGATTCAGAGAACCCACACGTGACTATTGAGAAGCTACAGCAGCCACAACGAGTCACTTTTTGGTGTGGATTTTGGGCTGGCGGCATCATTGGACAATGTACTGAAAAATTGGGTTGATCGGATGAATACTGCCTTGGCAATCGTGGTAGTCATATGAGCCTTTCCAATAAAACCACAAATTTGAAAAATATCAGTACTATTTATAGCATATTCGAGTTTAAATATTAAAAAATAGAACTAAGCAGTTTTTTCCGATTTCTTTTCTATTTCTTATACCCTCCACCATCAGGATGGGGGTATATTCACTTTGTCATTCCGTTTGTAACACCTTGAAATATTCAACGGAGACCCCATAAAGTATATATATTCTGGGTCGTGGTAAAATTCTAAGACGAAACGAAATGTGTTACAAGGTTTATATTTTCTGTAAATGTGTCTTATGGTTGCAGATCGGTTGGGGTTGGAAGTGGGCGAAATCGATCCAGAGGGAAAAATTTTTCCCTAATATGGGTCCGTCATCTAACGTTTTTTTTTCAACTATTCAACCGTTGTACTATTATTTGTGGGGTGCCCGAGGAAGCCATTTGAATGAAATCATTTTCCATTATTAACAGGAAGGATTGTATTTTCAAATAAAAAAAATTGAGAAAATATTCAGTAGTTTTTTTATAGCATTTTCAAAAAAAGTTATTTTGCGGACCCTATATTTAGACTATTTAAGCAATTTTTTTTTGAAAATTTCTGATTTTTATATACGTGATATTTATTTCGTACCTTCCTCTAGTAACGTGTAATCACCAAAAAGTACAAAAAATGATTTAGAGGGTGAAATGGGACAAAAGGGATAAAAATGGTACCAATGAAACGACAACAGCTAGAAACATGAAATTTGGTGTGTATTTCCCTATAATTATGTAGGCACGTGAAATAGAGAGATTTTTCGAAATTTTTAATTTTAAGGCATACAATTGGAAAAGAGGGATAAAAATGATACCAACCAAACCGCTGAAGTTAAAATCATGAAATTCGGTGTATGTATTTATCTGACTGTGTAGACGCGAAACAGATAGGATTTTTTCGAAATTTGTACTTTTAGGCGGAAAATGGTGCGAAAGGGATAAAAATGGTACCAATCAAACAGTTGTAGTTAGAGTAGTGAAATTCGGTGTGTACATTGCTGTGACTGTTTAGATGCGAAAATAAAAATATATTTCGCTATTCGTACCTTTAGGATAGGAAAAGGGATAAAATTGGTACCACGCAAATGGTTGTAGCTAGAATCATGAAATTCAATATGGAGGCGAAACAACGGATCTCTGAAATTTGTACTTTTTTTATCAAAATATATAATTTAACCTTACAAACGAACAACGCTTGCAAATTATTGAATTTTATTATCAAAATGCGTGCTCTGTTAAGAAAGTTCATCGCGCGCTTCCATTTTATGGTCAGTTTAATCGACCCACTGAAGCGGCTATTCGGGCTATTGTGACTAAATTTCGCACCAAATTTACATTGTTGGACATTAAACCACCAACACGCTTACGTAGAGTGCGAACTTAAGAAAATATCGCAAATTTTCAAAATATGTCACTTCTTTGTAAAGTCGACAGCCTCTAATCTACTGGTAATACTATGAAATGCACTCCGTGGTGGAGGGTATATAAGATTCGGCCCGGCCGAACTTAACGCCTTTTTACTTGTTATGATTTCCTTTGTGCCAGCAAAAAAAAGATTTTTTGAAAAAAAAAAGGAATTCGTTCGAAATTTTTTGAAAACTGTTCTGAAATTCCCAACACTTGTATCCATCATAATTAAGTTTAATTGAACATGTATGTATGTAGGTGTGATCGGATCTTTATTTTCAAAATGAGACCACAAAAAAGGGACCACACTGATTTCTTTTTCGATTTTTGTTGTTTTCTTTAAAAATCCAATATGCTTTAAATAATATTTTAAGTGTCTCCGCATATCAAAATTCAGGTTATGTCCGAAGACACATAACTTAGAAATTGGCGCGAAAGAGTCGGTACAAAGCTTTTGAGCTTTTCTCAAAATGGTGTCCATAATATCCCCGAATCTACAGAACCGATTTGGTTATTATACCCTCCACCTCTAGAATGGGGGTATACTAACTTGGTCATTCCGTTTGTAACACCTTGAAATATCGACCTGAGACTCTATATATACTTTATATATATTCTTGATCGTCATAAAATTCGAAGACGATATAGCCATGTCCGTACGTCTGTTGAAAGCACGCTAGCCCCTGAAGAAAAGGAGCTAGGACGTCCAAATTTTCCATAAATACGTCTTATAGTCGTAGATCGGTTGGGATTGAAACTGGGCGAAATCGGCCCAAAGGGAAAAATGATAATATTTTAGAGTCATTAAGCACATTTTTTCAATATGTCTGCTTGTACTTATTTGATATTGGGTGTGCGCATTCCCCACGTAACAAAAACGTGCACCATAGAGGGATTTTTATCCGTAGGGGGTGAAATTGGGGCAAAAAGGGATAAAAATGGTACATATCAAACGACAACAGCTGGAAACATGAAATTCGGTGTTTACATTCATCTAATTGAGTAGATACATAATATAAAAGTATTGTTTCCAAATTCGTACTTTAAATGGTACCAACCAAACGGCTGCACCTAGAATATTGGAATTTGGTGTATACTTTCTTCTGATTGCGTAGACACATAAAATAAACGGATTTTCGAAATTTGTACTTTTTGGGATTATGTAAAAAAAGGATAAAAATAGTACCAACCAAATGACCGCAGCTAGTTAATAATGAAAAACAACATCAGCCAAATGTCCACCACGACCACGCTTACATGAAATTTTCCATAACCAAATCGCAAAGTGGCTGCCCTATGTCCTGGATAGCCTCACGAATTCTATCTTTGAGGTCTTGAATCGACGCTGGGCTGTTGACGTAGACCTTATCTTTCACGTGGCCCCAAAGGAAGAAGTCGCAAGGTGTTAAATCACAAGATCTCGGTGGCCAATTGTGATCACCTCTGTGAGAGATAACACGGTCCGGAAACTTTTCCCGTAAAAGAGAAATGGTTTAGTTGCTTGTGTGGCACGTAGCGCCGTCTTGTTGAAAGTAAACGTTGTCCAGGTCAATAACATCCAACTCCGACCATAAAAAATCATTAATCATCTCTCGATAGCGCAATCCATTCACCGTAACTTTTGATCCAACCTCATTTTCGAAAAAGTAAGGTCCAATGACACCGCCTGACCATAAACCGCACCAAACAGTCACACGATGAGGATGGAGAGGCTTCTCAACAATAACTCTTGGATTTTCCGAACCCCAGATGCGACAATTTTGCTTGTTGACGTAGCCACCGAGTTGCAAATGGGCCTCATCAGTCAAGATGATTTATTGATTTATTTTTGTAGAGAATTTTAATAATTTCAATGCCTTGCTGAAGCGTGTATCGTTCCATTCTTAGTAATGGCGTAGTTTCTACTTGTCAAATGTCAAGCAATAAAAGCTTCAAAAGTGACAGCTACCGAAATACGGTGTGATTCAAAAGAGCACCTCGTGTTGGAAAGCCCTGCATATAAAATATTACGTTCCGCTTGGAACCCTATATATTCTATTTTTGTGTGGAGATATCCCTTTCATTTCGGGACCCTCATTACATTCTGATATCCGAAAAAAAGAGCCAAGCACTTGCTTATCTCGAGAACTGAAAATAATAAAATAAAAAATGCGTTCAAAAATACTGCCACAAAATATATCGTTGTCCATCGTAGAATTGAGGCAACAGAGTACAAATTGAAATATGCCTGTCTACAGTGGCACATTTTACTTTGCCATCACAACAAACAATCAATCAATCACTCAATATGTGTGTGTGTGTGTTCTTGGATATTATCAATAGATGGGGAATATGTTTATTTATAACAACCTAATGTTATCCCATGGCCATGCCCAAGCCCCATCATCACCCTCTACCAACAATAAACGACCACTTGAAGAACGAAATCAATTTAAAGTAGACACAAATGGCAGCGCTTAAAACCTTAAATCGTATTTGAGTCAACACTCTCCTCGTTGGCCACTTGAGAGACACTCTTCTTCGTGCGGCTGTAAAGCTTTTGCGGAATAAAGAGTAAATAAAAGCTCTTGGTCAACTTGGGACTTCATACTTAAGAGAAACCGAAAGTAAATGTTTATTTACGTTGGACTGACAATATTTATGTTGTTACGGTTAACATGAATAAGTTAATACCTGTTGTTGCTTTTCGCTTTCTTTTTTTCCTCTTTTTTGCTAAATAGGATCGTATTAATCATTAAGTCCAGACGGATAATAGATACAATATTATGCAAAAAAAAACGAAAAAAAGAAAGACCCCGCAATGAAAGAGATATAAACCCACAGAGATATTATTTAAATGCCGCAAGGCCGATAACGACCATAGATAGATAACCACAGCAACACCTTCAGTAATTTGCGGGCGTAAAGAAACAAATAAAAATAATAATCTTTTTTCCTGCTGTAACTGGCAAAAGTCAAAAGTTTAATTGTGGTTTGCAGATAATGCCCTTAATGATGATGGTGATGATGATTAAGGGGGTGGAGCAGAAATTAATGTAAAGAATGTAAATAAAATGCGCACATACACACATTCAACTGCCGATATGTTTGCAGCAGCAACAAAAAGCAAGCAAATTGAAAAGTTTGGCATTTGTATGAGATTGCCTGATATATTGATGGCATACTTTTAGGCATGATTTAAATGTTGTCTGTTCGGTGAATGTTAACTCTTTACAGCGGCGTTCATTTATATAGCACTGTTGTAAATAAAATGAATTATATACTGTTAGGTAATTTTTGCACTTCTGTAATTTGTTAAGTCTATTCAAGGTGACAATATAAGAAAAATTACCACGTAAACAAAATATCCCAGCAAAAAGAGAGCACCCAAAGAAGTGAAAATGCTCATCTCGTGATTCGGAAGTAGTGAAAATTGGGATCTTCCACCAATGAATTTAACATGGAATTGTCATAGGAGGGATGTCCTTTATTTGGAAAGACTTGAAAGTTATTTTTAAGTGTTGTAAAGGAACCACTTTTTCACTTGTTTCCTTTTCTGTTTTAAAAAATCCGACGCTACCGAGGGTAGAACAGCGGACCTTCTGATTGCTACTACGCCACTCTAACCATTTTAGCTATTCTCTGTTGTGAGTGGTGTATAACTAAAACAAATCATTTAGTTCTGTAAAACTGACAATTGGGAACTTAACAAAATATTTGTTTAATATGAACTAATATATAACACAAATAAATACTAATTAAATTTAGTATTAAATAAATTGACACTACTTAATTTTACTGATATTATGCAGTACCAATAATTAATAAAAATATGAAATATTTTAAGTATATTAAAAATTTTTATTTTTTAATCAACTAATTTTAAATTGTCAAAATTATACAAAATTAAACACTGTTTATTTATAAAAATATTTAAAAAAAATATATAAAAAAGTTTCTTCCCGAGCCAAGATTCGAACCCGAGACCTTCTGGGTGCAAAGCGGACACCTTACCTTTGTGACCCCATACTAAAAAGTCGTTCCCATTCAGTTGTGAAAATGTTATTCATAAAATGTTACGGAATATTAACATATTATCGACTTTTTTGGACGTTGTTTAAAAGAACTTCCTCAAAAGCAGGAAAAATGCTAATTTGTAATTTGAGGTGCGATTAAAATGTGCTTCCTACGGAAGTACTTCCAATTTTTTTTTGCTGGGAGGAAGTCTTTTTGGATGTAATATATTCGGAACTTTATATGCCCTCCACCATGGATTGTATTCCACAGAGGCTGTCGATTTTCGTAGAAGTGCAGTAACATTACAGGAAAATATAATTATTTTAATATAGCCAAAGCAAAGCAAAACAAATAAAAATAATTTTATAAATAAATATCAAATTGTTATTATATCAAACCACGCTTATAAGACAAGACTACACTCAGAAAAATGTGAACCCTATAATAAGTTAAAATGAACTAAAATTTTGGAAATTTGAACTTCATATAGCGCTAAAGCAATATTTCCTTTTATCAGGTTCAAACTTTTCCTTGAAAGTAGTACATGCTTTGCATTCGATTCTAGTTCAATTTTCCTCAAACCAAGTAAATATTTACGCAAACTGTGGAAAATTCCAGTAAGTTTTTCCTCAAATCAAGTACATTTTTATCAAATCTAAGTAAATTTTCGCTGAAAATTTTCTAAATCCAAGTAAATTTTTCCTAAAACCAAGTAAATGTTTAGTAAATATAAGTAAAATTTTCTTAAAACTAAGTAAATTTTTACTCGAAAATTTTACCGAAATTTTCCTAAACCTAATTAATTTTTTACTAAATTTAAGTACAATTTTCCTAAAAGTAAGTAAATTTGTACAAAATCTTAGTAAAATTTTGCTGAAATTTCCCTAAAACTAAGTAATTTTTTTACTAAAATCAAGTAAGTAAATACTTAAACTAATGGCAATTTTGCTGATTTTTTCCTCGAAAAAAGTAATTTTTTACTTAAACTGAGGAAAATTTTAGCTGATACAACGAAATAAGTGAACTTCAAATATGTTCAATTTAACTAAAAAATCAAACAAATGATTTTGCTTTAGAGTATGCAAAACAGATACAAATAATGACAACATGAAATATTTCTCAAAAGTGTCATATGGCAGAGGTCATAAAGAGTTGAGCTATTACTCCATGATTGCTGCGAAGGCAAGAGAGGCGCCTTCGCAGTGGTTGTTTATATTAATATTTGAAGTATTTAATAAATAAGTTTCTGCAAACCAACGATTAATGCTACTTAGATTAATATTCAAGAATTTTCTAAACAATTTCAGTTGATTTTTTATAAGTTCATTAATACTTAAATGTATAAAGAACTCGACATAAATTTCAGTAAAAACATTGACTAAATTTTAGGAAAAAAAAAAACATTTTTAAGTTAAAATTTCCTAAATGGAATTTTTCCATACAAAGAAATCTTAATATTTTTCTTACTTAAAACCTTGGAAATTTTCTTCCACATAATTATAAATTTACTCAATTGTAAGAATTTTTTATTAGATTCAAAGAAATGTTTTTAAGTAAATTTACTACCCTTTTTCTAGTAAATGAACTATTTACTATGTCTTTGAAAGAGGGAAACTTTACTCATATTTTGTAAATTTTCCAACCTTTTAGGAAATTTTAGGACAGGACAGGAGTAAAATTGTTGAACTAAATAGTATTATGGGTATTACTCAGATTTAGAAATGCTATTTTTTGAGTGTACCAATACGTTTGTAGTTATATATAGAAATGATACTGTAAGTCAATTCAAACTCTAAATATAAGACAGCTATCTTCAAAAAAGCTTAAATACCAAAAGTACAAATTTGAAAATCCATTGTCTCTCACGTATACATTGCAAGATAATCTAACCTCATTATTCAACCAATTTTTGCGTAAAAGTAAAATAGTACGATTTTAGAAAAATCTTTTTATTTTGTGTGTCTATGCAGTCAGAGGAATGTATGCACCGAATTCCATGATTATTTGATTGGTACTATTTTTATCCCCGTTTTCCAAGTTTACCCCTTAAGAGTACGACTTTCTAAAATATATTTATTTTACGTCTCTATGCAATTAGAGGGATGTACACACCGAATTTCATCATCCCAGGTGTAGCCGATTAGTTGGTACAATTTTTATCCCTCTGTTCCCATTGTATTCGCAGAAAGTACGAATGTGGAAAAACACTTTTTATTTTTCGTGTATACATAGTCAGATGAATGTATACTCCGAATTTCATGATAAAAATGATACATACGAAGGGAGTTAGCTAAAATAGTGCAATTCGAAAGGCACATTCCTTTGGCTGTGTATGAGTGCAATCTATAGGGTCCGCCATCAAACGTTTTTTTTTTTGTCAACTATTCAACCGTTGGACTATTATTTGTGGGGTGCCCTCAGCAGCCATTTGAATGAAATTATTTTCCATTATTAACCGGAAGGATTGTACTTTCAAATAAAAAAAAATTGAGAAAATATTCAGTAGCTTTTTTATAGCATTTTCAAAAAAAAAGTTATTTTGCGAACCCTTTATAAAACTGATAACAAGCACTGCTAGTTATTAATAGAACAATAGAAACATCTAGGATTGCTGAAAAAAAGCTTGCAATGGAGCAGAGAATGAAGTCATATAGATAGAATGGTATCGGCATTTCCTTAATTATCTTCTCTGCGAAGAAGACTTCCAGAAGACATATGCACTGCTATTTTTATCAACGTAGCTACAACTTCATACGTGTTCACTGATAGTTACAGTGCACTAAATGAGTATAAGTTCACTGCATACCACACATTTTAATTGTATGAGGAAAAACGTTTTAAAATATGTATGTATTTTATCTACAATAAAACTTATTAATAATCTCCCTAGTTGGAGAGATAATATTAACAAATGTTATTATTAAGTACTGTGATGACTTCCACGGTGGTTTCAAAACACTGCATTTTTCCGTGGCTTCATGTTTTTAAATTATGACCTTTGTTCTTCAATTGAATTATTCTAAGATCATGTAAATAAAGAGATTTGTTGAAAAAAAGACTCAGCCAAATCTCAGAAAACAAACACGAAAAGCGATGCTTTGAAACCACTGAGGAATCTATCACAGGGGCGAAAGTTTCGAACAAAAAAGTATGTAAGTAAGTAAAGCTGAGAAAATGTTATTAATGTTCGATGTTCTTTGCCATACATAACTTCGCTGTGTACTTTTCGTAATTAGAAGCCATTTGTTCCAGTATTTTCTTAACTAGTTTTTCTTCTATGAAATAAACTGCAATAACTAAAAGCAAAACAAGTAAAAAACGGCGTTAAGTTCGGCCGACCCGAACTTTACATACCCTTCACCATGGATTGTATTCCACAGAGGCTGTCGATTTTCGTAGAAGTGCAGTAATATTACAGGAAAATATAAATGTTTTATTATAGTCAAAAAATACAAATATTGACTAAATAATTTTATAAATAAATAGAATATTTTTATTATTCCAAACCAGGCTTATAATACAAGGCTACCAATACGTTTACACTATATATATCAATAGGTGGTTATGGAAAAATATAATTTTTTTAAATTTTTTCTAAAAAAAAAATAAATTTTTCCATGACCAATTTCTTCTTGGATTAGCAAAAAGGCAAAGTGAGACCTTTATTGTTGCAGCTAAAAGTTGACTGCGCAGTTTCGATGGGCGCTACCCCATCTCGTCAGAACTTTCGCAACGAATGTATGTCTTTGACTTAAATCAGGGTTCATATTAGTACCAGCGGTCACATATGACAAATGAGAAGCGCTGATAAACAAAATATTCCACCGAACTAAGTCGACACACTAAAAATCTCACTTTGCCAATTCAATGTTATGCATGTGCTCGCATCGCTCGCAACAATGCAAAGGTTGTTGTTGTACGGTATGTCCCGTCTTCACTGTACCTCGTGTGTATTGTTCTTGTTTGTATGTATTGTTGGTATGTTATGTTGTATGTGTTGTCATTTATTATGGTTTAAAAAAAAACTTTATAAAATCTAACCCTGCTATAACTCAACACATCAATAAAAAATTAATTGAAATTAGGTATAACACATTCAACTCGGTAAAGTCAGTTACAGGTGAATGAATGAACACACCTTTTGAAAAAAGTAGTATGTTTTTCACTGTTGAATTGGTCATATAACTAGTGAAAAAAAATCTTTTTTTTTTTCAAAAATACGTATACAATATTTTTATGAGAAGAATACATACACAAACTTTCAAAACAATCGCAGCTATAGAGGTCAAAATCCGTACAGCTTCACATGGAATGACTCTTACATTTATATTTTCAAAAAAGCTTAAATACCACAAATATTGGTAGATAGTGGGGCTACAGTTGGTTGTATTTCCATTATATTTTAATTACAAAAGTAAACAAAATTGAAAATCCATTATCTCACGTATATAGTGCAAAATAACCTTACTTAATGATTCAACCAATTTTTGCCGCAAAAGTAAAATGTACGAATTTATTTAGGTTTTCTATGCAGTCAGAGGAATGTATACACCAAATTCCATGATTCTAGCTGCGTCCATTATCCCCTTTTTCCAATGAGTACGACTTTCTAAAATCTCTTTATTTTACGTGTCTACACAATTGAAGTAATGTACACACCGAATTTCATCATTCTAGCTGTAGCCGTTTAGTTGATACTATTTTTATCCCTCTGTACACATTATATCCCTTGAAATTGCGAATTAAAAAAAAAAACTTTATTTTTCGTGTCTACGCAGTAAGAGGAGTGTATACACTGGATTTCATGACTCTAGCTGCTGCCATTTGTTTGGTACTATTTGTATCCCCTTTTTCCATTTTAACCACAAAAAGTACGAATTTCCAAAAAATCCGTTTATTTTACGTGTCTACGCAATCAGATGAATGTATACACCGAATTTCATTATTCTAGGTGCAGCCGTTTGGTTGGTACCATTTTTATCCCTCTATTCCCATTTTACCCCTTAAAAGTACGAATTTGGAAAAAACTACTTTTATATTATGTATCTACTCAATTAGAGGAATGTACACACCAAATTTCGTATTTCTAGCCGTTGTCGTTTATTATGTACCATTTTTATCTCTTTTTGTCCCATTTCATCCCCTATGAATAAAAATCACTTTATGGTGCTCGTTTTTGTTATAGGGGGAATGCCCAATATCAAGTAAGATAGATTGAAACCCCAAAACTAAAATATTAGGGGTTATTATGGGTATTTTTAGTCCTTGTGAGGGAAAATTTTTTTCCCTTTGGGCCGATTTCGCCCTGTTGCAATCCCGGACGATCTACGACTATAAGACACATTTATGGAAAATGTGGACGTCCTAGCTCCTTTCGTTTAGATGTTAGCGTGCCTTCAACAGACGGACGGACGGACATGGCTAGATCGTCTTAGAATTTTATGACGATCAAGAATATATATACTTTATAGGGTATCAGATCGATATTTCAAGGTGTTACAAACGGAATGACAAAGTTAGTATACCCCCATCCTGGAGGTGGAGGATATAAAAATGTGCACTTATATTAACTTCATACAGTGTATGTTCCCACACTTGTTAAATGTATATTAAAAGTTTAACATTTATTTTCGTTGAGATAAATTGTTATGCTCATCAATTATCTGCCTTTACTTCGAATGTGTAGACAAAAAGCGTCGACTACGTAGCAAAAATAAACTACAACAACAAAACAAAAAATACGATATTGTAAATTTTACAATACAACAACAAGGCAAGCCGACAACATCGTGTAAAAGCGAAGAATATTTGATTTAAAAGTTGA
This sequence comes from Polietes domitor, assembly GCA_947397865.1. Taxonomy (NCBI): domain Eukaryota; kingdom Metazoa; phylum Arthropoda; class Insecta; order Diptera; family Muscidae; genus Polietes; species Polietes domitor. The sequence continues at coordinate 221,239,873 of OX377618.1, read as the reverse complement.
TAAGTCATATCTGTGAGTGGGTTGCAGGGCACGGCACACCACTCGTGGTTGCAGTTGGAATACGGGCATTTTGCTACACTCATTACACTCGTTACAAGATAAATGTTAATGGTAACAGGCAGAGTTGTTAATGGAGGTTAAGACATATTGCCACATATATTTTGTTGCCCTTTTCCCATTTCACAGCCATTGGCAACGTAGAGCAAATAGAATGACTGAAGACTATGATGGGAATTGTGGCAAGAAAGGAATATTGTTGAGGTTTAATTAAAGAGTTTATAAACAATTTAATGGATTTACACTTAATAATTGTGTTAGATATCATTTACGTTTTATTCTCAACTTTTAGGTACGTCCAATCATTTTATAATATATAAATATACAATAGAGTGATCCTAAGAGTAATTGCATTTTTAATGATATCATTATTTAATCCTGTTTTACACATTTGGAAATATAAAAACATTTTAAAAGAAATGTAAAACAAAATTATGGGGGAAGCGGGACAAAAACGGATAAAAATGGTAGCTGCCAAAGTTTAGCGACTAGAATAGTGAATAGCTAAGTATGCATAATCCCCTGTGCAAAAAATATAGGTGTACTCCTGTAGAATGCAGAAATTTTGTTTTGTGCAATCCAATGAATGCATAGACGCACAAACAATATTTTTTTTTATAAATATATCCTTTTAAGGGATAAATGGGAAAAGGGGATAAAAATGGTACAAACCAACGATTTACAGCAGGATAGATTCGAAAATTGGACTAAGCGGATGGACCATTTGAGGCGCAGTCAAGGTCAACATTTGCATGAAATAATCTTCAAACATTAAATTATATGGACCGTACTATCGATTCAAATAAAGATTTCATGCATTTTTCTGAATTTTATGTGTTTTTTTTTTGAAACTCCTATAGCTTTTAAAAATCGCCCTTTAGAAGGATTTTTCGAAATTCGTACTTTTTGGGGTTTGAATGGAAAAAAGGGATTAAAATAGTACCAACCAAATGACCGCAGCTAGAGTCATGAAATTCGGAGCATATATTCCTCTGACTGCGTAGACACGAAAAATAAAAGTTTTTTTTTCAAATTCGTACTTTCAAGGGATACAATGGGTACAGGGAATAAAAATAGGACCAACTAAATGAATACAGCAAGAATGATGAAATTCGGTGTGTACCTCCCTCTAATTGCGTAGACACGTAAAATAAAGAGATTTTAGATAGTCGTACTCGTGAGGGGGTAAAATTGGAAAACGGGGATAAAAATTGTACCAATCAAATGGCCGCAGCTAGTATCAAGGAATTCGGTGTATACATTTCTCGGACTACATAGAAACGCAAAATATAAAGATTCGCACTTTTACGGCAAAAATTGGTTGAATCATGAAGTTAAGTTATTTTGCACTATGTACGTGAGATAATGGATTTTCAAAATTTCTACTTTTGGAATGAAAATAGAATGGAAATACAACCAACTGCGTGGCTTGAAATAATAAGAATATTATATTTATTTATAAAATTGTTTTTTCAATATTTGTATTTGTTTTGGTTTGGCTATATTAAAAAATAATAATATATTAAAAAATAAAATGTAATATTACTGCACTTCTACAAAAATCGACAGCCTCCGTGGAATGCAATCCATGGTGGAGAGTATATAAAGTTCACGCCGTTTTTACTTGTTTAATATTTTTTTTCGTGGCAGCAAAAATGGATTTTATTAAATTTTTGGTAGACTGGTTTGGTAGACTTTTGGTAGAAAAAGTGAAATTCGCAAAATTTGTAGCCATCATTATTACCTTTAATCGAACATATAATCGGGTCAGATCGGACCTATATTGCCAAAATGAGAGTACAAATACTAACGGTACATTCGACGAATATTGCTATTTTAGTAAAAAAAATATAAAAAATTATCCATAAACAAGTAAAAACGGCATTGAGTTCGGCCGGCCCGAACTTTATATACCCTCCACCATTGATTGCATTCCACAGAGGATATTTTCGTAGAAGTACAGTAATATTACAGGAAAACATAATTTTTTATATAGCCAAATCAAAACAAATACAAATATTAAAAAAATAATTTTATAAATAAATATAATATTTTAATTATTTCAAACCACGCTTATAAGGCAAGGCTACCAATACGTCAATTCTATTTATATTTTCAAAAAGCTTAAATACCATAAAAATTGATAGACAGTGGGTGCTATTTCCAAAAGTACAAATTTTGAAAATCCATTATCAGACGTATTTTGCACTATAATAACCTAACTTCATGATTCAACCAATATTTGCCATAAAAGAAAAAGTACGAATTTGGAAAAAACTTTTTATTGTGCGTGCCTATGCAGTCATGTGCCTATGCAGTCATGTGCCTATGCAGAATGTATACACTGAATTCCATGATTCTAGCTGCGGCCATTTGGTTGGTACCATTTTTACCCCCTTAAGAGTGCTACTATTTAAAATCTCTTTATTTGACGTTTCTACCCAATTAGAATTTCATCATTCTAGCTGTAGCCGTTTGGTTGGTGCCATTTTTATCCCTCTGTTCCCATTATATCCCTTGAAAGTACGAATTTATTTTCCATGTCTACGTAGTCAAAGGAATGTATACTAGGGCGTACCTCAAAAAAAAAGTTCGCCGTACACCTTCGAATATGAAGTATTATTGAAAGGTAGTTTCAAAAAATTTTTTTTTATTTTTTTATGCCGAACGTAGGGATCGCGCTTTTACATTTTTCTATATAACTTCTGCATTTATAAACGGATTTTAAAGTGTGATACATCGATGTTTTTGTCTTTGAAGTCATTGAGCTCAAGCACCCCCTTCTGGTACTTACCCATCATATCTCAGTTGCTACTACCCTAATGTACCACTCTAATATCAGAAAATTAAAGCTCGCATAAAATCATGAATCATGCTTGAGCTCAATGACTTCAAAGACAAGAAAATCGGCCTCGTCGAGACAAAAACATCGATGTATCACACTTTAAAATCCGTTTCTAAATGCAGAAGTTATATAGAAAAATGTAAAAGCGCGACCCCTACGTTCGGCATAAAAAAATAAAAAAAATTTTTTTTAAACTATTTTTCAATAATACTTCATATTCGAAGGTGTACGGCTAACTTTTTTTTTACTTGTAACCTGGTACGCTCTAATGTATACTCAGAATTTCATGACTCTAGCTGTGGTCATTTGGTTGGTACTATTTTTATCCCCCTTTTCCAATTTTACCCCCTTAAGAGTACGACTTTCTAAAATCTCTTTATTTTACGTACCTACGCAATTAAAGGGATGTACACACCGAATTTCACTATTTTAGCTGTAGCCGTTTAGTTGGTACTATTTTTATCCCCTGTACCCATTGTATCCCTTGAAAGTACGAATTTGGAAAAAACCTTTTTATTTTTCGTGTCCACGCAGTCAGAGGAATGTATACTCCGAATTTCATGACTCTAGCTGCGGTCATTTGGTTGGTGCTATTTTTATCCCCTTTTTTATTTTAACCCCAAAAAGTACGAATTTTGAAAAATCCGTGTATTTTACGTGTCTATGCAATCAGATGAATGTATACACCGAATTTGATTATTCTAGGGGCAGTCGTTTGGTTGGTACCATTGTTATCCCTCTATTCCCATTTTACCCCTTTAAAGTACGAATTTGGAAAAAATACTTTTATATTATGTATGTACTCTATTAGAGGAATGTACACACTGAATTCGTGTTTCTAGCTGTTGTCGTTTAATATGTACCATTTTTATCCCTTTTTAGCCCCATTTCACTCCCTACAAATAAGAATCACTTGTTATCGGGGGAATGCGCATACCCAATATCAAGTAAGTGCAAGCAGACATATTGAAAAAATATGCTTAAATACTCTAAAATATTAGGTATTGTTATGGGTATTTTTAGTCCTTGTGAGGGAAAAATTTTTCCCTTTGGGCCGATTTCGCCCCGTTTCAATCCCAACCGATCTACGACTTGAAAGCACTTTAAGTATTGGTCATAACACATAAAATAGCTTCCAAGGGTCTATTAATCCAGAAAATAATATTGGCAATAATGCAATCCAATCGTCATTTCTGAGGCTTGACCGCTGCAATTTATTTTGGTGTCCCATCTTAATGTGTATATATTTATAACTTCATAATTTTGTTAAGATTTTCAGATTTTTTAACCTTTCAAAAAATAGATTTTTAAAGAAAATAGAATACGAAAAATTAAAATTGTAATTGTACCAATATATAAAAATACATTATTATAAACAAGTGAAATTGAAATGGAATATTCGAGTTCATGTAATAAATTATTTTTCCGGTGGAAGTTTAATCTTAAAATAAGGCTATCGCGTGGTATATGAAAACACACACACAAAAACCTCACCCTAATATAGAAGTAAGGGAATGTCAATTAAAGTCATCAAATTGAATTAGTCATGCTGGAAGACGATACAAATGTTATTTATCCACAGATTGCAAATTTGATCCGTTTTCCGTTGATTTAAGATGGAATTTCTCATACTATAATATTCTTAAAAATACGCTATGGATATAAGAGTTTACAAATACGCACATCAATTTGTTCATTGAAAAACTACAGAATTATTTCGATTTCCCTTGGCAGCCAGTCTTCACCTCTCTTGGGGAACCCGAAAGTATTATTACCAAAAGAAATTCATCTTCTAATGTATCGGCTTGCAACGTGAAATGAATGAACATTTCTTCTTCGTTTCCATGTCCGGTCGGCCATCTCTTTAATTTGTGCCTTGTTGCCGAGTTCCCAAATTCACAATAAATACTTCTTTTTACAGTCTCAGTCAGTAATATTTTGTTCACAATAAAAGTCTCTGTCCAACTCAATTTCCAACTGTTCCAACCTTCAATCTTAATTACGAGTAATTTCAGTTATTTACGTTTTATGTCCGCCTGCAAACCTCCCAAAACAGAACGCAACTGTCCAAAAAACTGCCACAGAGGTGTTAGACGCTTGCCGAGACCGAGAAAGTACGAGTCTCTGCTTTTGACAACGCTGTGATTTTGTGAGATTACCCTAAACATTAGCTTTGGTAGGGCGGGGAAAGAGGACAGGACGGCAACGGCCATTAAATCTTAGTCGACAGCGACATCGACACAGGTGTTAAAGATTTTATGTCTTTTGATTAATAATTGACAAGATGAGAGACAGACGGACGACCAACAAAGAACCGGGTGGCAATGACACGTACACCCGAAATATTTAATCGTATTTGAGCAAAGTATGAGCCCTCGCCATCCATCCCTTCACAAAGGTATGGGTATGTGTGTGTATGAGTTGGTAAATTCCAAAGGCTATAATGTTGCAATATCCTGGCCACCTTACACATACAGTGTTACGAAGGTAAAAAATCTGACATGAATAAAAGAATTGTGTAGGGTTTTGGAAAAATTCTAAGATAACCTGGTCTCAAACTATGGTAAATCTTATAAATTTTTGAAATGTTGTTAAATTGAAGTGAAAACTCCAGGAGACAGTGTTCGACTTACGTTTAGACATTGGATTTACTCCTGGGTATTATGAAGTATTCTTCACAAAGAAGACATGAGAATAACATCCTTACCAACATCGATGGTCAGCTGGAAAATGGAGATAATTATTTGAGCCATGTCACATTTTAAATTAGAATCGGTTTGAAAAAAGTACTGACTATTTTTTCAAATTTCTGGTTTAAGTGGAAAGGTTGAACTTTGACATATTGACTCACAATATCATACATATGACTAACGCGACTGGATCGTCAGTACCTCCTCCGATCAACCCAATTTTTCAGCACATGGCCGAAAATCCACACCCAAAATAGTCACGTGTGGCTTCTCTGAACCCCATATGCGGTAATTTTGCTTATTGGCATAGCCACCGAGATGAAAATGAGTTTCATGTGAAAACACGAACATTTTCCACGTAAATGTCTTACAGTTTGCGTTAAAGACTCACTGCTTTGGAAGTAAGTTTTTAATATTTCCCAATTTTGTTCGAGCGGATAGCGTCCCATTTTGCAAATGTGATACATAAACCTGAAAATAAAATGAGTTTTATTCTACCTTTCAAAGTCAAAGTCATCGATAGTTCAAATTTAAAATGTTAATTGGCCCACACCTTATACTTCATATAAAAATCCTACAATTCCAGAAATAGGGAAAATAAAAGAAATATTACTAGCCGCTATCTCTGTGGGTACAATTACGCAAAAAAATAAAAATTTTATGTCCAAGACCTAAAAATTTATTTTTTGTGGATATTTTTTTAATTTTTTAATAAAATTCTAATTACACTACTCAACAAATTGAAAAAAATTTCATGTACTCCGGATGCGATAATTTTTTCTGTGTAGATAACCTTGACATGAGCTCGAAAAACGCAATAAAAATTTTTTTTTCGTTTGGTTTTTTTTTTATTATTTTTTTTTAAATTTTAAAATTTTTTTTTTGGTTAATTTGTTTCGTCCGGCATAACTCGGGAACCACTAGCCCGATTTAATTGAATTAAATTTTAAAAAATTTAAAATTACAATTCCCTTAATCTGTTCATATATTGTTTTCCTATACAAGCAACAGTTTCCAAGTTAAAAATGAATATATAAAGGAAAAAACTTATTTTTTGCCTAAAGATTTAATTTTTTTTTTTTTTTAAATCCATAAAAAATCCAAAATGAAAAAAAATGTCAAATCTTATTACTTTTACGTAAAGTCACATAACCTATGAGCAAAATGAGACAAAGATCATGAAAATCGATGCACGCGTTTCGCTTTTATTCGCAATTGAGTAAAGGTATGAATTTCAAAAATTTAAAAAATTTTTTTTTGGTTAATTTGTTTCGTCCGGCATAACTCGGGAACCACTAGCCCGATTTAATTGAATTAAATTTTAAAAAATTTAAAATTACAATTCCCTTAATCTGTTCATATATTGTTTTCCTATACAAGCAACAGTTTCCAAGTTAAAAATGAATATATAAAGGAAAAAACTTATTTTTTGCCTAAAGATTTAAATTTTTTTTTTTAAAAATCCATAAAAAATCCAAAATGAAAAAAAATGTCAAATCTTATTACTTTTACGTAAAGTCACATAACCTATGAGCAAAATGAGACAAGGATCATGAAAATCGATGCACGCGTTTCGCTTTTATTCGCAATTGAGTAAAGGTATGAATTTCAAAAATTTGCTCGACATATGCACAACTTTGTCTATGGTAAGGTTTTTTCTTTTTTTTTTTGATTCTCAGAATTAACAAAACGGAATAAACAAAGGGTTATTTAATTTTTATGATTGCGTAAGCAAAATAATAAACGCTAATAAATGTGCGTGAACAATTAAAAGGAAAAAAGGAAAGGGGACTTTTTTAATTATTTGGGTTTTCCGTTGGCTACCTGTATGATTTTTTTACAGAAATGCAACCCACATTTAAGGGTGGTCATTATTCGGAAAATTTAAGACTCACACATGGTGAAACAGGTATGTAGCCACCGTAAAAAAATATACACCCATTTATAAGTACCTGTCAGTAAAATACTAAACAATACACAGTATAAATAGGTCTTCATTGATCGATTTTACTCATTCAACAAGTGTCGACGAACGCTATAGTTAAAATGAGCAAACGTTCGCGAGGATTTGAATGCAATACCAATCCAAGTAATTTTTGTTACATGTGCGGAGAATACGTTTCTGAAAAAAACAAGCGTTGTTTTTCACCTAAATTGAGAGATTCATTTGAAGAGAGCTTCAATTTAAAGGTCTCAAACATAGATGAGCGGTGGACACCAAGTGCTCTATGTCCAAGGTGCTACGTACAGCTAGCTGACTCAAGGTAAGTGTAGATTACGAAATTCAAGAACATATATAACTTATTATTGAAATTCTTTCAGACGACAGCCGAGAATCATCATGCCAATGCTTTGGAGAGCTCCGCTTTGCCATGTAACAGATTGCTACTTCTGTCTTAGCAAAAAAACAGGCGTGGGAAAAAATATACGATGGACTTACGCTGCTGTTTCAACAGTGAATTTTCCAGTGCCATTTTGCGAAGAACCAGTGGACCCGCAACCGTCCGTTTCAAGATGGGCATCTAATAATGAGGCGATACATCCAACATCAGATCCGGAGATAGTAGAAACCACATCAGAATGCGAGTCAACATATACATTGCATGGAGGTCAACGCTTATGTTCCCAAGCAGAACTGAACGATTGGGTTAGAGAATTGAAACTCTCCAAGGAAGATGCAGAGTTGCATGCATCGCGCATGCAACAGTTCGGTTTCTTGGCTCCTGGTGTGGTGACAACAATCTACAGGAAGCGTCATGAACCATACGCAAGGTACTACACAAAAAAAGACAACATCTGTTTTTGTAAGGACATTCCTGGATTATTTGGTGAACTCGGGTACTCTTACGATCCAGGAGAGTGGCGTCTTTTCATCGACAGCAACAAGCAGAGCCTTAAAGCAATTTTACTGCACAACGGCAACGAGAAACCTTCGATTCCAATTGCTCATGCCGTTGACACCAAGGAAACATACGAAGTCATGGACAATCTACTGAAGTGCCTTACCTATGAGAGGCACGATTGGAAAGTTTGTGCCGACCTTAAGGTTATCGGTATCCTTTGTGGATTACAAGGTCGATTCACAAAGTACTGTTGTTTTCTCTGCCTTTGGGACAGCCGCGATCGTCAACATCATTACACCAGGAGGAGTTGGACAGAAAGAGTTAACTTCATCCCCGGCAGCGACAACGTGAAATATACACCACTCATAAAAAAGGAAAATGTTTTTCTCCCACCTCTTCACATAAAGCTCGGACTCATAAAAAACTTCGTGAAAGCTATCAACAAAGATGGCGAAGCGTTCGCCTATTTAAAAACCATTTTTCCTCACCTTTCATCGGCAAAGATTAAGGAAGGCGTTTTCGACGGTCCGCAAATTAAAAAGTTGTTGCAAGACCAACAGTTTGAGCACATTTTATCACCAAATGAAGCTGCAGCTTGGAACTCATTTCGGCAAATTGTTTCCGGATTTCTTGGAAACAACAAAAGCTCAAATTACAGAGAGATCGTCGAGCAACTACTCCAAAATTATAAAAAAATTAGTGCAAATATGTCGCTTAAGATACATTTTCTACACTCGCACTTGGACTTCTTTCCGGACAACCAGGGCGATGTGAGTGGCGAGCATGGCGCACATGTAACAAAAATTACTTGGATTGGTATTGCATTCAAATCCTCGCGAACGTTTGCTCATTTTAACTATCGCGTTCGTCGACACTTGTTGAATGAGTAAAATCGATCAATGAAGACCTATTTATACTGTGTATTGTTTAGTATTTTACTGACAGGTACTTATAAATGGGTGTATATTTTTTTACGGTGGCTACATACCTGTTTCACCATGTGTGAGTCTTAAATTTTCCGAATAATGACCACCCTTAAATGTGGGTTGCATTTCTGTAAAAAAAATAATACAGGTAGCCAACGGAAAACCCAAATAATTAAAAAAGTCCCCTTTCCTTTTTTCCTTTTAATTGTTCACGCACATTTATTAGCGTTTATTACTTTGCTTACGCAATCATAAAAATTAAATAACCCTTTGTTTATTCCGTTTTGTTAATTCTGAGAATCAAAAAAAAAAGAGAAAAAACCTTACCATAGACAAAGTTGTGCATATGTCGAGCAAATTTTTGAAATTCATACCTTTACTCAAATGCGAATAAAAGCGAAACGCGTGCATCGATTTTCATGATCTTTGTCTCATTTTGCTCATAGGTTATGTGACTTTACGTAAAAGTAATAAGATTTGACATTTTTTTTCATTTTGGATTTTTTATGGATTTAAAAAAAAAAATTTAAATCTTTAGGCAAAAAATAAGTTTTTTCCTTTATATATTCATTTTTAACTTGGAAACTGTTGCTTGTATAGGAAAACAATATATGAACAGATTAAGGGAATTGTAATTTTAAATTTTTTAAAATTTAATTCAATTAAATCGGGCTAGTGGTTCCCGAGTTATGCCGGACGAAACAAATTAACCAAAAAAAAATTTTTTAAATTTAAAAAAAAAAATAATAAAAAAAAAAACAAACGAAAAAAAATTTTTTATTGCGTTTTTCGAGCTCATGTCAAGGTTATCTACACAGAAAAAATTATCGCATCCCGAGTACATTTTGACTGTTGACTAGTGTTATCGCTGAAGGTATTTTTTGTGAATCATCTATATTTGTGTGGATTGATGCATGCTAATTCATATAATCAACACAAACATTTTTATTTATATTTTTTTAACTTTTTTACTAAAATTTAAATTTGCATGGTAGGTACCTTTAATATTTGCACTCTAATTTCTTATACATTGGTCCGATCGCACTCGCTTGTCTGTTCTATTAAAGGTAATTTTGATGTCTACAGATGTTCGCATTACACTTTCACATAGAAACTGTGGTTTAGGAACAGCCTCCAAATATTTGGGAAAAATAATTTTATTAAAAAAAAAATCATAAAAAATAAACAAAAGTTGGAAAAAAATTCTTTTATTTTTTAAAAGCTAACAGTCTAACTCAAAAAAGAAAGGTTATAGTAAAAAAATATAAATATATAATATTTAAATTTTTACTTATTACTTATTTTTTACAAATTATACTTTCACATAGAAACAGTGGCTTAGGAACAGCCTCGAATTATTTGGGAAAAAATAATTTTATTCGAAAAAATCATAAAAAATAAGCAAAAGTTGGAAAAAATATTTTATTTTATTTTTTAAAAGCTAACATATAAATATATATTTTTTAAATTTTTTTACTTAAATTCCAATTTTTTGAAGATACCTTGAATATTTGTACTCTAATTTTTGCTATATTTGTCCGATCGCACCCGCTTGGTAATTATAATTTCTACAAAATTTGAGCATCATACTTTCACATATAAACAGAAAAAAATTTTTTTTCAAAAAAAAAAATTATTTTTGCTGGCACAAAAAAAATTATAAACAATTTAAACAACTTCTAAAAAAATTGTTTTATTCTGTAATAGCTAACATTCCAACTAAAAAAACAATGTTTATATATAAAAATTCTCTGTATAAAAGTAGAACTTGTAAACACATTTTTTGTAAATCTAATTTTTTTATTTAAATAGCGCACCTTAACGAATAAAACAAGGCACTTTTGAAGAAACTCTATGCATAAATGTATAAGTTATGACCATTATATAGAAGTAAGGGAATTTAAAAAAAATCGTGTGCCATTTTTTACAAAATGTTTGCTTAAATTGATTTAGTCATACGAGAAGGACCATCATTTCTCCACTTATCAATATATTTTCTTTAACTAGGCCTTCGTTAAGACGCCATCTACAAACTAAAATAAATAATCTGTTATCTAATTTTTAAAAACATTTTTCGCGCTATTTATTAGAAATATTAAAAAAAAACTTTTGCAAAGAATATCATAACTTCTACGTGTATACTTAGATTTTTTACATATAAACATTATTTTTTTTTGCGTTTGAATTTTAGCTATTAAAAAATAAAAAATACTTTTTCCCTTATTTTTTCTATTTTTTGTGTAATGATTTTTCGCGTTATTTAAACAAAAATTTAAAAAATAATATTTAAAAAATCTTTTGCATCTACAAAGAGCATCATAACTTCTACATTTATATTTAGATTTTTTCATATAAACAATGTTTTTGAATTTTAGCTATTTTCCGATTTTTTTTTAATTTTTCTATTTTTTCGTGTCAGAAAAGTTGTAAAAAATATTTTTTCCAAATTTTTGAAGACTGACTATCGAACGTATAATTCGCAATATTTGTAGCCACCGTGAGTGCCTTTAATTTAACATATAACCGGGAGTTAGCAGACTTACATTTTCAAAATGAGAGTACAAATATTTAAGGTACCATCGCCGAAAATTGGAATTTTAGTAAAAAAAAAAAAAATAATACCGTTTTCGAGTTTAGAAAGCCAAAATATATTAGAAAGTGTTCTACATGACCCTTCGACAAACTTTTTTTGCATAGTTTTTCCAGATGTTTTACTATAAAATTGTCATATTTAAAAAAAGTCTATTGTGCTTATACTTTTCCATTGTTTTCTTCGTTAAAATGATAGTTATAAAAACTTTAACAATATGTTTTCTATTTTTATGGGGTTTTTCGAGCCAGCAAAACATATTTTTTTTTTCAAACCCTTGTGTCTATATGAAAGTGAAATTCGCAATATTTGTACCCATCGTAATTATCTTTAATTGAACATATAAGCGGGTGGTATCGAACTTATAATTCAAAAATGAGAGTACAAGTATAAAAGGTACCTTCGGCGAAAATTAGAAAATTTGAATTGTGTAAAATAAAGCATATAAAATTTTTTAAAATAGTTTTCGAGTTTAGAAAGCCAAACTGCATAAGAAAATCCGTATTGCATAGTATTTTCCATCATATTTCACAATTGTATTGTAAATATTAGCCGATTCGTTATTGTTTCCAGCCACTGTAACTGTACTAAATAAACACTATACCCAAGCAGATACAGATACATGACTCAAACTAATATTTATTTAGAGAAATAATAACACCAACTGACAGCTGCCCACAGTGAAATTGATATCATTGTGATTAGAACAACCAAAATAACAAGAAGAACAACAACACAAATACTACTACTACTACTGCTGCTACTATAACACGAACAAGAACAACACACAGGATGACAGCGAACATGACAGCATGACATCCTATGAACTTTTGGAGGGATTTCGGATTAGATGAAAATTTAATTGATGTCCAGAACTTTGTTGTCTATTCGGATAAATACCATGATATAAATTGTATTTATAATTGGCCAATGAATGGGAAGCTGGTTAAAGTTTAAATATATAATTTATATACAATCAGTCAGTAGATGTTGAAAGGAAAACTAGCATTTAGACGCTTGTGGGATTTCTTCTTTAAGAAATGCAAAAATTACTGGTATTTTATATTATTATATTATACATGAAATTGCAGCAGGTATTAGAGTGTGTTAGCCGATACATCGATGTGAGATACACAATTTATGCAATATATTTGCAGAGATACAAGCCGACAAATTTTAAGCCGACAAGCCGCCGCATGGATCTGCACGAGCCGCGCCGCCGGCGATTTCGTCGACTCAAATCGACTTCAACACGCCGCCGATTGCATGGACTCATATCGACTTCAACCACGCTGCCGAGATTTGTCGGAGTTCTAATTCAGTCAAATCTAATTACAAAATAGACAACCCACTTAAAATTACAAAAGAAAATATAACTGTCGACTTAGACATCCTACTACTGTGAAATATATTGACCTTTCTTTGAATTTAGTATCCCACATATGATGACGTCTATAGAAAGTTGAATGATTGTATTTTGATTTGAAAGTCGCATTTATCCAGTCAATTCCAGTACTCGTGGCCATGTATTCCTATAAATAACAATAAGGCTATTTTTCTTTAAGACTGGATAACTAAGCTGTGATAAGAAAAAACCAAAGATCGAAAGACAGAACGAGCCGACAAATCAGCTGAAAGCCGCCGCCGCCGACCCATTTTGAACAGCGCCGCCGCCGCCGATAATTATGGTTCGGCTTGTAACTCTGTATATTTGTATTGAGCATAATTTTATTTACGTTATTATGTTACATTTGACAAAGGATAACAATAAAGGTCTGTAGATGATATAAAAAGTGGCACTAATTTATTGGATACCATGACGTATGATTGATATTAATTAAGATGGATATACAGAAAAAGGCTAATAAGTTTTTGATTTCTCGGTGGAGTTTTTTCATGTCGAGAGACAAAATACATAGAAAACAAATATGTTTATTTTCGTAATGCCTGTGAAGTACTTTCACCAAAGCTCTCGTAGCTCCATCGAAGCTTAAGCAATTGATTTGCAAGAACATTCAGTTGAAGGCAGTACATTTGTCATAAAGATCCTTTTGTAGGTTCACTGATCGCCGTAATATTTATATTTTCTTTCAATTGTCAAATTGATAACTATCACAAAATCATACATGTAAAAGATAATACCCCGATTTTCGTCGTTAATGGGGACCGGAGAAATGCGACGCAAACCGGTATAAATTCGGTATAAATGTTGATTGGGTCAAAAATTTTAATATTTAGTAAAAAAAATAGATTTTTGATAAGAAAGTCAATTTATTTCATTTCATTTTATTTATTTGTAATTGACAAGCCATTTCAAGAGATAATTTTAATTATTATAAAAAATAAGAAAATATAAATTTACATTAAAACATAAAAAAAATCATTCATATTCACATATAAACAAGTAAGAAGGCGTTAAGTTCGGCCGGGCCGAATCTTATATACCCTCCACCACGGAGTGCATTCCATAGTATTACCAGCAGATTAACGAAAGTCGACTTTACATAGAAGCACAGTACCATATTACGAAAATTGTGATATTTTTATGCACATTACTATATTTGTTTACTATTTCAAACTATAATATATTCTTATGCGCACTATTTGAAATCGACTACTATATATAAATAAAATGCTGAAATTGTGAAAGTGAACATGCCTAAATATTAGGCGATTGTCAGTCGCTATTAGAAAGAAGCATTTTCAGATACAGACAAAGTGATATGAAAAGTATAAATTTTAAAGATATCCCCATTCGGCCCAAACGTATTTCGAAAAATCCCTCTATTTTACGTGTCTATGCAATTAAAGGGATGTACACATCGAATTTTATGATTCTAGCTGTTGTCGTATCATTGGTACCATATTTTATCCCTTTTTGTCCCATTTATTTTCTTTGTGGTGCTTCCAAGCTACAAGAGGAAATAAACTGTATGAAAATAAGAAATTTAATTAATAAGCCAAGGCTACCAATATTTGTATTATATATATATATGTAATGGATATAATACTTCAATTCATAAAGTAAATTTTCAGCTACAGTCGTTTGGTTGGTTGTATTTCCATCCTATTTTAATTTCAAAAGAATAATTTTTTAAACTTCATCATTCATTCATTTTTTGTCGTAAAAGCAACAAAATAAAGTACGAATTTGGAAGAAAAAATATTTTACGTGGCTATGCTATGTATACACCGAATTCCGTGATTCTATCAGCGGCCATTTTGTTGGTACCATTTTTATCCCCTTTTTCCAATTTGCCCCCTCAAGAGTACGACTATCTAAAATCTCTTTACTTTACGTATCTGCACAATTAGAGGGACGTCCTCACTGAATTTCATCATTCTAGCTGTATTCGTTTAGTTGCTACTATTTTTATCCCCTGTAGCCATTGTATCCCTTGAAAGTACGAATTTTGGAAAAAAAAAACGTTTTATTTTTCGGCCTACGCAGTCAGAGGAATGTATATTCCGAATTTCAGCTATCGTGCTTTCAACAGACAGACAGAGACACAGACAGACAGACGGACAGACGGACATGGCTATATCGTCTTAGAATTTTACCACGACCCAGAATATATATACTTTATGGGGTCTCCGATGAATATTTCAAAGTGTTACAAACGGAATGACAAAGTGAATATACCCCCATCCTGGAGGTGGAGGGTATAAAAACAGAAATTCTAATTTGAGATTATGTTGACATATCTTCGTCTGATAAATCTAAATCAACAATACTTGTATCCACTTGATAAAGTGGTTTTGGGGCTTTGTCAACAAAGTTGTCTAAGGTTTGTTGAATTTTTATGGATTTATTTTCTGCATAGATTTCTTTATTACAACTCATTGCGTTATCAACCGATGCTGCTACGCCCGAGCTGCGATTTTCGTCGGGATCATTATCAGCAAATATATCCATTGTCTGTGAAATCAATTGCATAGCTTTGGAAATATTGGCAGTCGTCAATTTTTTGCCTGCTATTTCCACATCAGTTATTATAATGTCTTCCTCTAACGCATGTTAAACATCAATGGCTAATAAATTTTCATTATCAAGCTCCTCTTCGTTATCTTCCTCCATTCCATCAAAGTCCGCTTCTCCGGCTAAATCAACCAACTCTCTACAGACATTTTGAACGTCATTAACGTCATCTACATCTCTATTAATGAATTCTGACCACCATTGCCGCCAACTTCCTTTCATAGAAGATGCTCTAACTTCTTTCCAAGATAAATTTATGTTCGCAATAGCCATCATTATGTTGTAATTTTTCCAAAAGTCTTTCGATTCTGTCGGTTGAATCAAGAAGTTGACGAAAAGTCCGCCGTAGGTAATACATTTTAAAGTTGGATATGACTCCATGATCCATAGGTTGTATTATTGATGTTGTGTTAGGCGGCATAAAACAATTTTTACATGATCGGACAAGTCATCTGACAAAATTGGATGTCCTGGTGCATTATCGACTAACAAAAGCAACACATTTTAAAGCCAATGTTTTGAGGAGAACAGCAATGTTTGAATTCTGGAACAGCACAATTTTACAACCAATCTTTAAACAAGGTTGCAGTCATCCAAGCCTTTTTATTAGCTCGCAAGTTTTTTTCATTGCTCTAGGATTTTCAGATTAGTAAAACAGAAAAGGATAACATTTAAAATCTCCTTTTGCGTTTCCTCCCAAAAGGAGTACAAGTCGATCCGTGGCAGCTTTAAATCCAGGACATGATTTCTCAGTTTTTGACAGATATGTTCTTGATCCTTTTCCAAAAAAGACCTGTTTCGTCAGCATGCAAAACATGCTTAGCAGAATACCCTCCATTTTCGATTATGGCTTTCAGTTGAAGCATAAACTTTTCTCAGGCTATAATGTATCTGCACTTGCTGATTCTCCTTTTAATGTCACATTATGCAGATTCGCTCGTGTTCGAACCAACCGTTGCTAGCTTCACATTCTTCTGAATTTTCATTGCTTCTTGATGCAGAATTTTCTTTAAAGTCGTCATATATGGAAATTGCTTTGCTTTTTATCACCTCCTTGCTCACTAGCATTCTTCGCTTATTTTGGTTTTGTATCCATATCGAAGGAAGGGACTCCAATTTAACCATTAATGAATTTCTTACTTTTGTAACTTGTTTACAATGGAATGGTGTGGCTTATTTCAGCAAATTGGGTTATTTTAGAACTGTCTCTGTTGCAAATTGTTTTTACTGTTGTTGGTGGTAACCCAAGTGTTCTTCCTATGTCAACAGCTTTTTCTCCCGATTTAAAACTTTTTAATAATATTTCTTTCTTTTATTTTTACTCATTTTGTTTTCTTAAGGTATTTTATTGACTCAACCACCACTTCCTAACACGCAACTATGCTGAGGATAACTGACCTAACAGAATAAAATGGGAATCCCCATTCCAAATTG